>MNCI01023453.1:489062-531674 GCA_015680685.1 Gnetum montanum | reverse complement strand
TGCTTAACCATACACCATGACACTTACAAGCAAGCCTGGGAAGACAACGAACGATTAACCCCAAGTGTTTCTTGTGGCGTTAAGGCATTTAGTCTGCGGAGTTCGACCGGATCGCGCGTGTACGCTCGTTTCGTATGGTTGAGTGTAGGGGTACCTCGCCACTCATCAATAGTGACTTAGTTTGGTCTCCCCATGACTATAGTCATAAATAACAGGCCATAATTTAGCAGTGCAGAAACCAAAGCCTTTTGTGAAAACCCTGGCATTAAACATTCCTTCTCGTTGTCATACTACCCGTAGGAAAATGGTCAAGAGGAGGGCATAGATAAGGCTATTGTTCATCTTCTAAAGAGGGTGCTTAAGAATAGCAAGTGATTATGGCACAAAAAAATAGTTTGCACACTATGGGCCTACCGCACAATATGTAGAACTACGATAAGTAAAATGCCATATAGTCTTGTGTACAAATATGAAGCAATATTTCCTCTTGAATTGTAGGTCCCATCACTTTACATGATCCTTTTGAGCTTCATTGATGAGGCTCAAAATAATGAGTTGAGGATCATTGACCTAAAATCTATATAGGAGGAGCACATGCAAACAATTGAGTGTATTGAGTGATACCAAAAGAAGAAATGGCAAAAGCACCATCACAATTAGCATTAGAACCCAATCAGAAAATGAGAACTAGTTCTCAATGTCATCTGCAAGCCAGCAGACAAATTCTCAACTAATTGGGAAGGGCCTTTCTTGGTCACTAAGGTGTACAACAATGGAGCCTTCAAGCTTGCTAATCTAGATGGAAATGAGTTTTCCAATCCTATTAACTACTCATACATAAAGCCATACTACACTTGACATGCAGTATCACACCAACAGTAGGAGCAAGGTAAGAAAATATCTACTATGATGTTAAACTAGCATAGAACATCCTTGGGCTATGACATTAAATTGGCATCCACAACATGGTCCACTATGACCTTAAACTGGCCATCCACCATTTGCTACGATGTTAAACTAGCATAGTCATCTACTAGGACCTTAAACTAGCACATCACGGTCCACCTAGAGCTTAAATTGGGATCACAATCTGCTAGGACCTTAAACTAGCACAACAAGCAGTCTACTATGACCTAAAACTAGGTTCACATTTTAGCACCTATAGTTCAACACACATAGTTCTGTAGATCAGTGAGTGAGAATACTTTCAATCTTCTATCACTTGCCCACACCTCTCAGGTAGGATGGGGTGGGGCATTGCAGTTCTAGAATGAAGTTCATGTCATCAAGGAAAAACCCTCTAAGACATTTGCAACATCACTATCCCTAACATCTTACTGATCTTTTGAAGATGCCTTTTGACATCTTACTAATCTTCGGGAGCTACCGTCATCACCACCAATCATTCTAGTCATAGCTTCTACCATTAGTAGCACTTGTTGGAGTCCTAGCAGTACTGTGGCCTAGTGACAGCATTTCCATCCTCTAGCCCTCACCATCACTTAAGCCTAGAAGAACATACAAAAATGCAATTCTCTACCATGTTGCTAGGTTTTCTAGCTCCTACCTTTGGTGAGAACTTCTGAGCACTTGCATCACCATTACCTCTAGCCACTAGAGTGCTCACTTCAAGTGTGGTTACTGGAGGTTTCCAACCTACCACCACTAACACCTACACTAGCCTTCCTTCTTTGGACATTGCACATAATTGATGTAGCACTCGTAGTCCTCAAAATGTCCTTGGCAAGCAGGACTTTCCCCTCATCTCATGTGGTGATTATTTTTCTTGTTTTCTCTATGTTGCATTTGTAGAAAGAAGCCTAGGTAGCACAATTCAATGGTGTGTTTCATCATGATGGCAAGGCACCACATTGTTTTGATGTGTCTACTTTGGATCACCTAGCTACTTAAGAGTGCACATCCCTACTATCTCCTTAGCCAAACTAACCTCTACCTCTTGATCTTGCAATCCCCTACATCCCTTGCAAGCTTCACCATTGCATATGAAACCTTTCCTGCAATTAGCTGCTAAACCCGTGAAAGATGTAATGCAATTTGTCCCATGGGAAGCCTTTGTGGGATCTTCAAAGCCCCAAACAGATGTAACATAACTCATCTTGGGGAGGAAACACCTATCCTATAGATGCGATGTAGTTGCCTCTAAGAAAATGTTGGTGCACAATTTGCCTGGCAACATAAAAGGAAGAAAAAGAAAAAAAACAAAGGGATATATATATATATATATAAGAAGAAGAAGAAGAAAAGGAAGAAGAGAAAATGGGACAATCCTAGTGCCTAAGTCAAATAACACAGTTGTTGTCTCGCAACTAGTTAGGCCCTGGATCGACCATCTCACAAGCACTTTGACGAGAGCTTGAAATCCAAAGGGTAAACCACCTCTACATGCTAACTCCCTCACAAGAACACCGATGAGGGATCATGCTATGGTGACAAACCATCATGACGTTGCATCCCACAATTATCCTCTCCATCCATTATCCCTTGACGCATTTCCCTAAACTATTCCCTTTCACACATCATTTTCTTGCAGTCTCAAGCATCATGAAGTGTTGTCCAAGTAGGCACTAATGAATGGTGTTGGTGTCATGTTCATTGTGGTGTTTTGTATTGTTTGTTAATGTCTCTTAGGTCAATCCTCTAGACATCAACAAAGAGGGGCTAATGAAACACCACCAATTTCGAGCTCTTGCAAATCAATGGCATATTTGTCTAAGTGTTAAAATTGGGGCAATACTTTTCTAAGTTTGGTGTCACACTATGCAGTGTAGACACTGTAGCACACTTGAAGTCGTGATGTTTGCAAAATATTTCTAAGTCTACTTGCTATGCTCCACAACATAGCCAATGTAGCACATACTTCCATGGCTAATCTGCACAAATATCAAGCTAGAAGTAGTCAAGGTTTTCTTGGGATGGACCAAACAATTTGGTAAATTTTCTATCTCCTAGACTATCAAACTCATTACGCTCTCCAACTTGCCTAGCTTGACACATCTCCTAGTATCCAGTTCACCTAGGCATCAGGCTAGAGTTTGTAAAAAATACTTAAGATGGATCAAACAATTTGGCAAATTTTCTATCTTTTGGGCATTTCATGCTTTGCTACATTGCACAATGTAGCTAGCTTGACAATGTTCAAGGCCAAATTTTGTATAAGTGTTGAACAAGGATCTATTAAGCTATCTAGATATGGGAGATGCATTTGGCAGTTTTTTGACTTCTGAGGCTACCTATCTTACTACACCCTAGAGTGTGGTTAGCGTGCCATGGAGAAACATTGCAAGTTTCATCAAAAATTGACAAAGAACTAGTGCTATGCTCTGCTACATTGCGTATCATAGACAGCATGACAAGTCAAAATTTGTAAAAATGTTTCTAAGTGTTCAGGCTATGCCCTATCATGATGTGTAGCGTAGATAGCGTGACACATGGAAAATTCCTCCAAAAGCCTCTAGAAGCTTCCAGAACTTAGCATCAACCTTCATTTTAGTTTTAAAATTCCTTCAGTAGCTAAGATTAGTAGTCTACCTTACTTTTGCACCACCCCCCATTGATCCCCAAAATTATCCCTATGCTTGACCCTACTCGGAAGAGGGGGAAGACGTAGTCTTGGAGTAGACTCCAAGTTGCATTTGTTTTGGCAATTTTTGTAGGTACATGGTAGTTTCTTAGACTCTGGACCATTGCATTTTGGGTGGTGTGGTCACAGTTTGGTATTTTTTGAGTTTCCATTCTTATACTGCAAAGTGTAACACTTTGAGCTTATCATTTAGAGTGTAACATGTCAGCGTGACTCGTCGACATCCATGCTACATAGGACCTAAGCCACATGGCATCTAGTCGACATATCACATTAATCCTAGCCATATAAATACCCTAATAATCAACATTTTAGTGGTTTTTTGGCAAATCATTTTAAGCATCAAGCATTAGAACACTCCTAGCATCTTCACTACTCCCGCACTTGAGCCCTCGAGCTTGACACCTTGCCAAGTACCGTGACATAGTCTTCCTTGCACCCACATAGCATGATGACTACAAACCTAGTAGGTTTATCCTTCTTCGTAGCTGCTAGCATCATGTTCATGACATCCCAGAGACTATGACTGCACCACTACACTATCATTGTGCCTATCTGATGTTGTGTACCAGCTTCAAACATTATTCAATCAAAATTTGCACTCGCCAATCTTTGGGCTATGCATTTCTCCACCGTCAAACTCTAGTTCTATATTCTTAGCATTTGTTTCAAAGTTCTAAATATTACTCTTGTGGTTTCTTTTATTGTCAATACACATTTGCATATTCACGTTACGTTACATTATGTTCTTGATCGTTGTCTCGGCTCCTGCACAAGGCTCATTAAAAAATCTTTTTATAAATGGTTATTATTACACCATGCAAGTCCCTATATGATCCACTAGATCATTCAAGGAACCTTGTTTCTATTTCTCCCAGCATAGCCCTCGTATGGATTTAGGGTTAGGTTGTATGCCTACAGACCTCTCAGTGTTCCAGCAACTAACCTTTTTGAATGTCATAATCTCCACTTAAGAACCCAGGCATAGTACTCTCTCTACTTTGTAGCCTTATGAACCAGTAAGTCCACCTGAAGCTTCTACTTAGAAACCTCTCTAAAAATGATAACCTTGTTATGGATGGCATTCTAGTACCATGTCCATTTGATATCTTTAGTTCTCAAGGAACTCCAGTTGGGCACTTAGACCTCCACAAAGTCCTTACGATCGTTGAGATTTCTATTTTCCTCAACTAGCTTTTTGTTTTCTCCTTTCAACACTACAACTCCTTCTCATAGGAACTCATTGGAACATTGGGTTTCCCATGAAGTTTTAGGGAATTAAAATGCACATTTAGTCGCACTTTCATACAACTTTTGTGGAACATTCTCTACATCTGAGGGAAAGTTGGGTAGTGCATTAATCTCAATGAGGTTATTAGGATCCCATTCAAGCTTCGGTATTGGAAATAACATAAAACGAGATATGAAAAACCAATAAGTAACCAAATAACCAAGAAATAATGAAAAAAAATGACTAAAAAATAAATATCTATAAAACAAAAAATACTAAGAGTTGAATATAAGCTTGGTTCTTACCAACAATGGAAGCAACCTACTACAACAGATTAATAATGTTCTCATTCATTCCCTGCATAAATTCCCTCTTATTAGGAGTGTCTACCTATGGCTTCATGTGAAACATGGAGGTTGAGACAATGCACTCAGGATCATCAACTATGGCAATCATAACAATCAACAAATGATCAAGACCAAGCTTAAAGTAAAATAATAAAACTCAAACATATGAAGCAAGAGGCATACATACCTGGAGCATCATCTAGGATGATGATAGGGGGTTCACCTAGCTATGAGGGTCAAATATGATGTCAAATTCATCCAATGGTCCATTGGATAATTACCCATCCTCATGGCATTGTAGGAGCTCCTCTTTTAGGCATTTTTTCTCTACCTCTACTGCTGCTGCTTAGGCCACCAATTCTTGTTTCTTGCCTACAAGAACAACAAGAGTAAAATGTAATATAACTTAACATATCTTGCTTAAAAATAAATAATGATATAGCCTTATAACATAAAACATAACAATGCAAAACAACTTAAAAGTAAAACAAACTAAAACATACTTGTAACCATGTTGCATGCCTAGTTGAGTCTAATAACAAATCTCCTCTTCAAGGGTTGCTTAATTATTGGGGCTACTTCCTCATAGAGCATAACAGAAGCTCATACATATCCGAGATCTAGGAAATCCCTATATATTCATAGTATAATGTCAAAAATACCTTAATTATAGGCCATAGGATAAACACACTCTTCCAAAATCCTCTACAAACTATCTACCTACGAGAGCCATAAGTTTGGTTCTAGCTTGACATCTTTATTGTTTTTTACCTACAAGGTTGTTTGGATCTAATTTCTTTGATGTTTTATTTTTGAAAGTATAGTGTACATACCAAGGGATTTGTGACATATAACAAAATCCTATCTATGGCTTGTATAACCTTGGAATAGTTCAAGAAAGGTAAGGTCATGCAGATGCAAGTGCTCAATCAACTCAAGGATGAGTTTGGTAGATACTGTGCACAATATTCTCATGTATATCAAATGATTTTAGCTACGAATCATGCACACAGATGGTGAACCTACACAAACTTAGGAGCACATGTACTCACTGGTCATAAATTTTAGGCTTTTCCTAGAGCTAGTAAGTGAAAGTTTTCTAAGCATGGTAAACATTTTTCATTTTCTAGTTTTTTGAATTTTTTGTAGTTTTTTATGGTTTGGATTGTCTATGTTGTGAGAGGCTAATTGATGAGTGGCGAGGTACCCCTACACTCAACCATACGAAACAAGCGTAGCACGCACGATCCGGTTGAACTCCACAGACTAAATGCCTAAACCCCACAAGGAACACTTGGGGTTAATTAGTCGTTGTCTTTCCAAACTTACTTGTTGTTGTCATGGTGTATGGTTAAGTAAGTCTGAGGGATATGATTTTTTTGGTCTTTTCATGTTTATCTCCTATGCTAAGGGGTGAAGGGTTGAGATAACTAACTACTCTAACTAATGTCCTAAGTCTAAATTAACTAGCATCAGCATCCATTCGCACTTACCGTACACACCCTGAACTGTGCAACTGTGGCTACCAAACGCTAATCGTTACTGGGATTACCACACGTAACGCACATGCTCGAAGCGGTCATACTGAGGCGCCTAACTAGCCTAAGTGTGACATGCAGCCAATTCCTTGACTAGCCATACACATTCGTAGATGCTCGTAATCAAGTCATACTCATCCCACGTTCTAGGAGATAAGGGTGAGAGAATCTAATCATGATGAGTAGCCGATTCCTTGGCTAGCCGTACACATTTGTCAATGCTCGTAACCAAGTCGTACTCATGTCGTGCTACTAGGAAAGAAATAAATAACATCAAATAAACCTTTCCATGTACTACAAGGTTTATCCACAAAGCTCATCTTTATTTTCGTACACAACTTGTGTTTAGGCACAAAGCTGCTCGAATAAAGAACCGTTCACTTGGGGGACTCCTACTGCAGGCACATGGAAAATATTCTATCTCTGGGGTGATCAATCCACCAGAGCTTTGGTAGTTCTAACCTCTATATGAAAATGAGGGGAGTGCCGCCTCTTATTTAAAGATTTGGTGGCGGACCACGATATCGCATATGCTATATCACAGGGGACGATGCGATATCTCATACGCCATATCGCAAGGGATGCGATATCGTGGCTTGTGCATATCGCGTCTCATCACTAATGGTCTACCTATGTTATGTTGCAAATTGTGTACATGATTCTATTATTTTCATGACTATTTTAGTTCATGCTAAGAAGAAGATTTACCTTAAGAGGGATGAAGTAGACTCATCACAAGAATGGTTGGAAAACAAGGCTCCTATAATTATCCAACAAAATCTCACTAACATAGGTTTGTTTAACCTATTCATGCTACTTAATCCATCAATATCAATACCTGAGATGTTGAATGTGATTGATTCTTGTGATGAGAATATCACAAAATTCATCATCCATGTTCATGGTTATCATGTGATTTTTAGCATTAATGACTTCTTGTTTAGCAATCTCTTTGTTGTACCTTATAGTGGTGATAAGGTAGCTATTAGAGTAGGGAAACATGCAAGCCATACAAAGGAAATGGAGGCTTTGCTTAACTCCTCTACTGATGGTACATTATCTTTTAGTAAGTGCAAAGTTGAGAAAGCCAATGAAACATATCCCCTTTTCTAGAGTCTTTCAATTGTTATTATTTCATAAGAGAACAATAGGTATTTAGTAGGCTTGGACAATGAGGAAGGTGTTAACTAATTGATGAGTGGCGAGGTACCCCTACACTCAACCATACAAAATGAACGTAGCACGCGCGATCTGGTCAAACTCCGCAGACTAAATTCCTAAATTCCCCATGGGACACTTGGGGTTAGTCATTCGTTGTCTTCCCAGAATTACTTGTTGTTGTCACGGTGTATGGTTAAGTAAGTCCGAGGTATATGATTTTTTTGGTCTTTTATGATTTTATGTCTTCTACGCTAAGAGCAAAGGGTTGAGAAACTAAATAACTCTAACTAATGTCCTAAGTCTAAATTAACTAGCATCAGCATCTGTTCCCACTTACTGTACACACCCTGAACTATGCAACCATGGCTACCAAACGCTAATCATTACTGGGATCACCACACGTAACGCATGTGCTCGAAGTGGTCATAATGAGGCACCTAACTAGCCTAAGCATGATGAGCAACTGATTCCTTGACTAGCCGTACACATCCATAGATGCTTGTAATCAAGTCGTACTCATCCCGCGTTCTAGGAGGCAAGGGTGAGAGAATCTAATCGCGATGAGTAGCCGATTTCTTGGTTAGCCGTACACATTCTTCAATGCTCGTAACCAAGTTGTACTCATGCCGCACTAACAATAGGTAATGAATGACATGTAATAAAACCTATCCATGTACTACAAGGTTTATCCACAAACCTCATCTTTATTGCCGTACACAACTTGCGTTTAGGTACAAAACTGCTCGAATAAAGATCCGTTCACTTGGGGACTCCTACTGCGAGCACATGGCAAAATATTCTATCTTTGGGGTGATCAATCTACCAGAGCTTCACTACTTCTAGCCTAGGATGATAAATGAGGGGAGTGCCACCTCTTATTTATAGATTTGGCGATGGACCGCGATATCGCGTACGCGATATTGCAGGGGACAACGCGATATCGCGGTGCATGCAATATCACATCTCATCACTAATGATACTAGGTTTGATTGGACTACCTTCTTGATTACTATGTTATGAGATGAGATCTAAAAGGTTCACAATAACCTCAATTCCATATATGTGCATTGCACATTCTTTGTAGCATATCTTATATGGTTCAAAGAGTTTTTAGTGGTTAGGTGTAATGGAAAGTTGGTGGCTTGTTATTCCTTTCAACTTTTCAAACCTTGGATCAACCATATCATTCCATTTATGCATGCCCAATATCTACTTGTGGAGGAGGTTGGAGAGTCACTATCAATTACCACTAAGAATTTTAGTGATGTACATTATTATTACCATAACAACATGGGGATAGAAAACCATGCTACACATTGGAATGCTAGAACGAACAAAACGATACACATAGAAGCTAATGGCATTGTCAAAGAAAAGATGAAGAGGCCATAGGTTGAAGAATATGTTCCTATTGTTAACCAGCCAACATGTAAGAACTAGCGATAAAGTTCAAGAAGATCAATCAGAATGTTGAAGGTTATATTTATATTTTAGTTTTAATTATTTTTCTTTAGTTATATTTTTGTTGCTATAGATGTTTACTAACTTGTTCTATTTTTGGCTTTGATTGGTTGTAGGGGAGATATAAAGGTTGGCTGACCAAGTTACTATGGAGGAAAAGCAACAACATAAGGAAGAAGATGAAAGGACATATCAAGAAGTGCTAAATATTTTGGATTTCATCCCAAGTGATTTGCTTCTAGAAGACAACCCTCCAATGGACTTGCCTCAAGATCTTCTTAGTAAGATCTTGGTGTTGTGTACATTTTTTTGTTTCAAATGTTATATGTTTTTGTTGTAAACTATATTGATGGTTATATCATTGCAATACATGAGCTTTCTCTAGAAGCATCTACATCTACATTTTGTTCCAAGCCTTGGGTGGAGATCCTAGACAAGTTGGAATTTATGCATGAAATGGTAGACCACATGATTGATAGGTTACAATAGATAGCCCCTAATATTGATAAGAAAAGTTAGAATATTTTTGCTTTACATTCTTTAATATTTTTTAATGTTTTTATGTTTTATGACCATATGGTTTTTTTATTTTTTAAATGTTTTGATTATTTTTTTTATTTTCTTATGTTTTTATCTATTTCAGTATCCAAAGTTAGATGGGATTCTATGCATGACATCAACATTGATGATCTTCCTAGACTACCACCTGATTTTGAAAATGTTTCACAAAGGTTGTATGAAGGAGCTACCAAGTATACTATGTCTTGCGCAAAGACAACTTCGGAGATCCAACACTTTAATGAGTTTTTGTGGGAGAGGGTTGTGGCCTTGAAAAAGTAGATTAAGAAGTTATCAAATGAGAACAAGGGCCTCAAAGATCACAAAGAGCTTGTAGAGGCTTGTGTAGCCCTTAGAGACTCTTTGTGCAGTAATAAAATTGAGTGGTCACGCTACTATAGTGTCATCTAGAGCAAAGTTTCTATAGCTAGGAGCAACATAAAAAAAGACATACAAATGAAGCTATTGATTTATAAATCCAAGGATTGAAGAGATTATTATGCTTGGATGCTTAAGTGGGGGAAGAAACAAAAGATACACAAACTACAATATAAGGCAAAAGAGAGAGTCACCTAAAGTTGTTGCATGAGGAGGTCATAGAATGGAAAAAACATGAGCTATTTATTTAGGGGATAGGCATGAAGGATATTTTTAAGATGTTTGTAGAATTCATGATGGTAATTGAGTGTACCACTCCTCAAATTAGTACTGCATCTACGAAAATAGACCTTTCCCATTCTCCACCTGAGTGGATAGATGTAAAGAGGAGAAAGATCTTAGTGGAAGTGGATTTGGGAGAAATAAACTAGACTAACTTGAGTGAAGAATAAATTCTTCATTGATTGAAGACTAGCCTCTAGGAATTCACTCCCAAAGACATTGCTCCAGAGTTCCCTAAGGTTTTCATGAATAGGTTTTAAGTTTTTTATGTTATATTTTGTTTTATGTTTTTTTGTTTTGTAGATATGCTCCTTAGTCATTATGGTCACTAACTATTTGTATGTTTTATTACCTACAGGCCCCAGGTGATAGAAATGATGGCATTAGTGATGATGCTAAGGATGATCCTCCTCCTTCCCCTATGGCTTAGTTTTAACTATTGTTGGATGAGTTGTACATTGTTTTTGTATTATGGTTTTCTAATTATTTTTATTTGGCTCTCATGGCATTGAAGACCATGTATTATTTTTTATTGTTGTATGGTACATAGTGCAACTATGGTTATGGACATTTATTTTATTTGGTTATCACCATACAATGTTACTATGGCTACTATCTTGGTTTTGATTTTAAAACATTTTTTTTTGTTTTTTGAATTTTTAAAATTTTATGATTTCTATTTTTTATGTTATTTTGTGATTTTTTATGAATAGAAATAGTGAACATAAATCGTAAATAGATGCGAAAATGTAAAATAAGGCTATGTGAAAAACTAGTAAACATAATATAATAAAGTAAAAATTATAAGGTGAAAAAGTAAAGATGTAAAAAAAATCAAAAACAAGGTTTCTAGTTAAACTATACACAGAAAAGAAAAATGACTAACACATTTAATCATGCAACTATTTTCTAATCTTTGAAATATTAAAGAATTTATATGATTTTTGTTGCACGATCTTGTACTCCCCATTCCCTTTACTTACGATGTTGAATGGGATTTCTTTCCATGTTTCATTTGTGATCCTTGCATTGTTGATTTTGGATTGTTTGATATTATTACAGTTCTTAACTTTATTTTTACTATGGTATTTTCTTCCTAAAACTCCACTTCAAACCCTTTTTCTACATCAATATTCTTGACATATAAGGAGATGGTGCTATCTCTATGGATTTTGGTCTCACCTCCCTCTTAAGGTAGGTGGATTTATTAATGAATCATGAAAGAGACTACTCATATTTTGGTTAACCAAGGACTTCCTATGATTAGGTTGAAATTTGGTGTCTCTTTCACCATAAAAAAAATCAATAGCTGTGAGGAATTGTTTCCTAGCCATGAAGTCTAATGTGATCAATTCTCTCATAACTACTTGTGATCCATTAAAAGACTTAAGGATGAAGGTGAAGGTGTTCTACATATGGTTGACCAAGCCTAAGTGCTTCATGATATGAAAGGAAATAACATTTGTGGGTGTTCCATCATCTACGTGTACTTGATGAGCCTTGTATTGGCTAACTCTAATATTTATAAAGAGAGGATCCCTAGATACCTCACTATTTTAAGGGTTTTGTTTCATCTCACTATCATGAAATGTTAAGATGGTTGACCTTGTTTCATCCTGGGATGAGGGTGGTACTATTGTTGCATGGATAGACCCCTTGTTGGCTAGGATATCTTTGTTCACATGAATAGAGGTTATCATCTTAACTAGTGCTTTGTAGTGGGCAAGGAAGGTCATAACCAAATCATATAAGCTCAATGAAGTATTTTTATATATTAATAAGAAATTAACTTGCTCTATTATGGATAAGTTCTTATCATTGTTGAATACCTTATCAGTTTTTATTGGCCTTGACCTTATCCATTCTACCCAATATTTTGATCTTATGTTTAAACAATTGTTGTTTCGTCCCATTTCCCTTTTCTTATTTTTGGTTTTCCTCTCTGGGTTGGCTGGAAGACATAGTTTAAACATTGAAATTACTTAGTATAACTAAGATTGGAGTAGACTTTGGTGGACCTACATATTTTCATACCTTTGGTTTATTAGTGTTCTTAGTCATAGGCTTAGAATATGTCTTCTTGCATTATTTTTTACGTGATTTCTTGTTATTTAGTTAGGAATATGTTGAGATATTAGGTACCATAAGAGGATGTTGATCAACTTGGATCATGATATTATTGGTGGAGGGAAGGAGAACTCTAATTAAAAATGGCTCTTTGGGAGACACTTGTGGGTATCCTTATGGCAAAAGAAGTCATTGAACTTGTAAAAGTTGAAGGCCTATCATCATGAGGAGGTACCCAAACCACAAATATCTCTCTAGAAAGTTTAGATTTTTCATGTATATTAAAGGTTGCTATGATGAACTAGTCATTACCCATGTTGAAAGGATCTTTGTATACCTACATTTGCTGATTTTGACACCTAACAAGATTAGATGCATCTAGAACCAACTCTTCACTATCAATCATTTTTTGCAAATCATATTTTAAGGCTAAGAAGAAATTAGTGACATGGCTAGGTATCTCGTGATAGTAATAGAACCAATATAACTTGAAGTAGTTATACATAGGGGATCATGTTTTGTGGCTATAGTGGGATCTTTAGCCACTTCACATAAGCAATCATTCCTCTTATAAGCATTCTCAAATGTTTTCTTATATTGAATGTGATTACTCTTAAGCAACTAATCATAAAGATCGAATGATTTCATAGGAAGCTTAGTATACTTAGGCCTATCTTTTCTCTTAAAGTTAGTCTTTGGTAGATTAGATGTGGAAGCACCTGATGCTAATGGTTGGGAAGTAGTGGTAGGGGACTTAGGTTGTGTGGTTTTTGGCCCCTATGTAATTTTGGGTTCTTTGACCATAGTGGCCATAGCTACATGTGATTTTTTACCATTATCCCTATCCTAATTGGTGTGTTGATTCTTATAGGTTATGTACGCAAGATTTTTCTTGGCTTTGGCTACATCTTCTATGCTCTTAACTTATGAAAAGGCTTAACGTAGGAACTAGGGATCTAAATAATAGAGCTTGCACTTGATATAATTGTTAACTACCCCCTTGAAGATGGCTAAGAGGTGTGTCTCAAATATGAGCTCAAGTATCTTGTTAAGCATGATGTTCCATCTTTGGATGAATTTTTGGATGGGCTCAGGAGGCCCCTATTTTACTTTTATGAGTTGATTGAGCATTGTTTTAGGTTTTAAGTTATACTTGAAATGGTTAAAAAATTGATTTATCAAGTCATCTAAGAAAGAAATAGATCCTTTGGGTAGTGCTTGGTATTAGTCAAGAGCTTTTCCAATCAAGGACATAGGGGAGACATGCAACATAGTGTGGGGCAAATCCTACAGTAATAGGTATTCTAAATGGAAGGTAATTAGGTGAATATTGGGATTAATTTTACAATTATATTTAGTGAAGTGGAGCACCTCTATACCTATAGAAAGAGTTATTTTTGGGGCATTAGGACTAATGGGGTCATCTTGGTAAAAGTCCATGACTTTCACTATTTACATGGTGCTAGCCTCAAGCTTTGTTAGCTTGTCGATAAGGATTTGGATCAACTCGAAAGCTTGATCCAATCTTTGAAGTACTCCTACAAGTTGTACATGTTGCATAGATAGATGAATGGGTGGTTAAATAACTTGAGTTTGGGTGATAGGTTATGAAATCATATGAAAAGGCCTTGTTGTCATTAATGTAGGGGGGTTAAAGAGGGAGCAGGTTGTTTGTGCAAGGATTTATGGGATAAAGAGAACAAAGGGTATGCAAGAAGCTTGTAGGACTTGAGGTCCTGAAGAAGGGTCTACTGAGATGATGAAGGGTGAAGGCATGGAAGGCATCATATGTAGTGGCCATGTGGAGTAAGCTTAAGTAGGAAATGGGAGGGAGATGAACATAGAGAAGACTTGGAAAATGGACTGTGAAGTTTACCCTAAGGAAGTGGCATGTGTTAATTTTATATTTTATAAGGAATTAATCATAAATTTAGGGATGAATGTTTACAAGTTTTCCTCTCCTTGAACATTATATTTCTAATATCCTCAAAATTCCTATTGATCATCTTGATCATACTTTATTCTAGGCACCTCACTTATGATGATTTCCTCATCATCATCTACTAGCTGAGCTAGCATCTGAACATAAGCTTTAGAGAGCCCTATTGTATTTCCTTCCAACTCTTGTAAATAATATCAAATTCATAGTTGGAGTCTAATGCTTTGCATGAGATGTGAAGACTAGCTTGGATATTTGTGAAGATAAAGTTATAATAATCTTGGGTAAGCATTGCATGCACAAGATCACATTCCAAATGCCTAAGGAACTATCTACACTCCATCATAATTGGGTCCTTAAGGTCATAGATGTGGATGGATTTCTAGTTGGTGGCCATAGCGATGATATGGTGCAATAGGATAGTAGAGACAAAAGGCATAAAACATAGTAGATTAATTAATTAGTTAAGGTGATGAAAAGCTACAAACTTGTAGCATGTAGAACTTATAGTGTGTGGAAGGTTTTAGCATATGAAACTATAGCTTGTGGAGCTATAAAGTGTGGAGCTATAGCATGTAGAAGAGGTTGTAGCCTATGAAGCTATAGCATATGGAAAGGTTATAGCTTGTGAAGCTATAGTGTGTAAATGGTTGTAGCCTATAAAGCTATACCATATGGGATAAATTGGTTTTAAAATGTAATTAATAATATAGGATAGAATAATACACATTGCAACTATAAAAATTAATTTTAAAAACTATTTTATTTTCTTCTAGTGTGGGCATATGAAAATTGGCTTTAGCATATGAAAGGAAAAATGCGAAAAACTACAAACTACAAACAATAGAAATAGATATAGTAGTATGTACTACAACTACAAAGGTAGCATAGAGAACTATGATAGTGCTATGCATTGTAAGTGCAAAAAATAATTTTTTCTATTTTTTAATTATGAAGTGTAGGAAACATGTGTAGCATTACATACTACAATTGCAAAAGAGGGATGAAATTTTTCAACAATAAAGCTAGCTACAATGCTGCACATTGGGTTTTTGGAAAAACCCAAAATAAATTTTGGTCTATTAAACACACTAACAATCTAAGGTAGCAATAGGATGAAAAACTACAAATGGGTTTTGGACTAAGTTAGGTGGAGACCCTCCTTCTAGCGCTAGAAACTATAACAATGGAAAACTTCAATGCTAGAAAACTAAAAAATATCATGTGAAATAGTTTTACTTAAACATCCATAGGCCTCAAAAGGGTCTTAGAGAATCTTAAATGGCCAAGCCAATGACTTAAGAACTCGAAAAAATCTATTACCTTATGGTTAAATAAAAGTAAACAAAAAAAGAAACTAAACTACAATGTATGAGAAATAGGGATTTTTAGTGTAGAACTAAAGAATAGATAATAAAGTGCAAAAAGTGTGCAAGAAAATATGGAAAATGGAATAAAAATACAAACTTCATATTTAACACTATAAGTAAATATTATTCAAAATTAATAATTAAGAAGGTACAAATGAAGGCTTTGAAAAGCATAAGAAGATAAAATAACTTTTGTAATGTGGTGTAGGTTGTAGGGTTTGTTCCACAAAGGATCTACATTAGTCTTTCATTTGATCTACATAATAAATGTCATTGTAAATTCACTTTGTGCCATAAATCGACACTACAAAGGTTGTAAAATGTTGTGAAAATCTACTACAATGCTTTATTATTTCTACTAAAAAAATGTGATTTACCTAAAAGTCTTGAAATCGATGTCAAATCTAGCTTAAATAGGCCAGAAATCTACTATGCTAGTATTAATGTTAGTTTTGGAGAATTACAAGTTATTCCTAGGCCAAAGTGCAATGTGTGTTTTCAAAACCCAAGTGTTAAACATTGTCCCACATGCTACCACAATGTGTGGGACTAACATGTATAGCATATGAATTCAAAGCCCAAATTCCACATGTTGCTACACATGCTACCACAACGTGTAGAGCTACAATGTGTAGCATGTAAGGCAAAAAATTTCAATTTTTATAAATTTTGTAGAATTTTTTGCTAGAAAAAATGGAATTTGTAGTATGTGGGCTACAAATCTCATTTTTTTCATTGAAAATTGCATAAAATTCTACCAACGCAAGATCATATGGTGGGATATTTGGTGTGAAAATAAGATAATTATTTCTTCCTTCACATATCCACCAAATTACAATAGAAATTTTCACTATAACCTTTCTTTTGTAACATGAATTTTTCATAAGGTGTTTCACTTAGGATATTTTTAGCTTTATTCAAGCATCTTAGGCCCTTGTCGACATGTTCCTCTATGTCTAAAATTACATCTAGAACTAGTGGTTGGAAGAAGAGGGTGCATTGACTATCCTACATTAATATAAGAATGTTGACACACCCCCTTCCAAGCTTGGTTTAGTCCATTTTAACTATAATGTGACCTAGGTTGACCTAGGCTAGATTGATACAAACCTCTATCATTATCTCACGAAAACTATAAATACCTATGATGAGCTCTAACATAAAAATAATTCATAACTTAGATATTTTATTTGGTTTTTGATGTCTATTTTGTATGAAGAGATCTTCCTTGCATAGGTAAGTTTATTTTCATCCTATCTTATGTATATATTTTGAGTTGTTACTTCATAAGTGTAACTAGACTCTATCAAAGTACTACCTTGCTTATGTAGCCTAGAACAATTTGATCAATATGAAGTCTAGTGTTTATGTAGTGAATAAAAGCTCATGATTTTCTCTTTATTCTACTGTTAATACCTTAAATAATAAGACATTAAAAATATTTATTTAATTTATGTTTCATTGAGCTACAATGATTCATCCTTATCCAAGAACATCACAAGTGTACAACATGATGTTGGGCCATCAAGGTTGTGACTAAGAGCAATTTATCACTTTCTGTGTGTTGTGTTGCACCTATTCCATAAGGGATTGAAACATGCATGAATGATTTTGAGCATTGCACATGTTCCCATGAGGGATTACAATACATGTAGGTTTATTATTATTTTATTCTTATATTCATAAAACACATAAAATTGTAAAATATAAAACTATAAATATTTTCACTATTCTCCACCATAGTAACATAAGTTTTCCATTGTATAATATGTATTATAATCTCTTTTATATCTATTAAATGCAATGATAGACATAAGTATTTCTAACAATCCACTCAACATAATCATCAAACCTTATGATTGGATTGAACAGTGTTCTATATGATATAATCCCATTGGTCATAGCTAATGAGACCACTATAAGTTACAAAAAGAACAACTACCATGGTGAAGCCTACTATCATGTATTGTATCTAGAAAGAATTTTCATAAGTAACAAATCAATGTGGTAGAAATTTGAATGCTAAAATAGGTAATAAATAATATAAAATAAGAAAAATTTCACTAAAAAAGTATTAGAGAAAGAGTTAGACTACTATCTAACATATATAAACCATGAGATTGACATCTTAAATGATTTGATGATGTTTAAATATGATAATAAATCTCTCAAAATGGTTTCATATAATAGTTTTAATGAAACTCACCTAAATCATCATCTTGATCCCATCTACGATAGGATAATTGCTAAGGGTGGTGAAGAATTTGATGATGACATACTATGGTTGTAAGGATAAAAACTTGGAAAGGCATATTCAAAACTGTTGGATCTTTTCTTTTTATTATTTTGAAGTTTCTCCTCTCTGAAGTGCTCCTTTACTTTTGAACTCTAAATGTTTATTTTTAATATATTCTAGTGAGCAATACTGAGTTATAAGTTGTAATTGGACTATATATCATGGGGTGTACCTATATTATAGTTATTTCATGTTCCAATAGCTGCTTTTAACACATCCCACTACACTATCCCACCTCTTGAATGTGTAGTTTTAATACAACAACCCTTATTTTTGGTATTCTTCATACATATAATCCTTATCGAGATTGTGATGCCTATGCTTAGGTGTATATTTTATGGTTTTGCATTAGATGTTTCATGGTGATGATCTTTGAGATGCATGGGTGTATTAACGTTATTATGTATCTTCTAGTATTTATATGTTTTTTTTACATACATACATACATATATAATATAAAATTACTATTCACCAAATGTATGATAATCTTCTTATTGAGTGTGGTAGGATTCATGAGAAGTTTGGTTGTAAGCATGATATAGCATAGGTTGTGACCTCTGATTTATTTATTTTTTCTAGTGTATATTTTATATTCTTGTTGTTATGTGATGTGATAGTTGCTTATATTATATTTAATTAGAACAGTTTTAATTTATTATAATAAGCTTATTATGATATTTCTAGGAATTCTTTTGTATGGTATTTTCTTTATTATTTATTTTAGTATGTATGAATGCTACAAGAGAGGAGAGAAAGTTATGTTTCAGGAGAAAAAGATTGATGGAAATATTATTTTAGTTTAATGTTTATTTTGGTAATTGATTGTTTCTCACATTTTATGGTTTTTATTAATCTTCATTAAAACTTCTATGGTTCGTTCATTCCATACACTTTAAAGATTTGGAAAAGGTGATATGGGATATTGAAGCTAGTGGAGGTGTTGGTGGATTTTAGATTGATTGTTCTTCCATTAGATCTTTACTATATTTTTTTTCTTCTCTTGTGTAATTTCTTATTTTAGATTCCAAAGTGAGTAGTATTTTCTTCTTTTCCATTTGATTTGCAAGTTTTTGCATATTCATTAGATGTGTTTTGTATTATTGAATTTCACATTAATATGATATTGTTTGTGGGCTTATGGGTATTTCTTTAAATTCTTGAAATGTTGATTCAGTAGGTTTTTTGTGTGTAATTTATGATTAACTTTATGATTATTCTCATTGATTTTGAGAATGGATTTTATGAAAATTATATCAACAATTTTATGAAATTGAGTTTTTGTCTCACAAGTAAAGGTTTAGTACTATTGTAATCTTATTTGGTATGATCTTAGATTTTTGGGGGGAGAGAGAGAAAATGTTGTTTGGTTTCTTTTGATGGATAGTTTGAAGTCTTGGGAGTTTCATACTTTTTGATAATCTATCCATATATTTTATTTCCTTTTCTGATTCTAAGATCTTATCATGGATTATTTCAATTTTTCTATTTTGGTAATGGATTGAATTGAGCCCTTGTTCTATCATTCCTTACATTATAAGATTTCCGAACTTTGTGTTTTTATTCATTTATGTTTTCCTCACCATTTTTGTCATTGGATTGTTCTTGCTCCCCTTTAGTTCTTGATCTTAGGTTGTTAAATCTTTATATGTGATTTCCTTTCCCTTTCCCATCATTTTTGTTTATTCTTGACTGAATTCCAATATTTTTCTACCCAAATGAGACATTCTTGGCCACTACAAGATATACCTTCCACATGGAAAGGCTCCTAGGAAGATGTATCACTCTCAAATAAGATGTCTCCTCTTGCTCAAAGATGTCTCTTCTTCCTTAAATACATATTTATAGGGATTTTACCATCCTAATAAAGACATTCCATATTCAATGTAGATGTCTCCTCTCCATCATAGATGTGTCCTCTAGAGTTCAAGACATCTCCTATAATCTAAAGACATATCCTTCCTTATCAAATATGTATTTCCAGAGATGCCTTGAACCTACCATATACATATTTAGCCTTCCATAGATGTCTCATCTAAAAGCCTAGTGCTACAACAATCTTGTTCCTTGTGAAGTTTGTTTCCCTACCTTAGTCAGAAATGTTGTTTTCTTAGTCTTCAAGCTTTTTAAATCCTTTTCAAATATTCCATCTATGTTAAATTGATTATGTTATTTTTTGGCTCTTTAAATTTTTTATGTTTCCTTTACTTGAATGAGTATTACCTGGTCTAAAGCTTTGTTAATTTATGGTTTTTTTTTTCATTGGTCATCTTAGACCCTTATCATTTCCTTTTCATCTTTCAAATATTTATTGTCTGCATTCATCCCTATCATGATTTTGTTAATCTTCTCATTGGGATTTTGAATTTTGATATCTGCTTTTTGGATAAGTGGATATTTTATGGTTTGAATATTAATCCAATTATGGTTGATGATTATTTATGACTCTAATCTTTCCATTGTTGTGGCTCAATTAGTCTATTTGGAAGCTATAGTTAATGTTTCCTCTTAGATTAATTGTCATCTTGGATAAGTTTTTTAGATATGTGAGATCTCTTTGAATGTTATATTTAATTCCTTGTGGTGTTGGATTTCCATGTACTTGGTTTGGCTTTGATGGTGTTATTTCATTCCTGCGACTAGTATTCTCATGAGGATCCCTTGGATTGTTAGATCTCTTTGATGAGATGAATTCTTTTGGTTTTTTTCTTGCCCTCCACTGTTAGTTTTGATGCCATGTTTGTATGGTTTTGGTTGTTTGTATGTTAGATCTAGCATTGAGATTGTGTGGTCGATTGAAGATGAGATCCTTAGAGATGTATGGTGACTAACCCCCACTACGATGCATTAGTGTGGCTTTCATTGTAGGTCCTAATATATTCAAGAGGATAATTTCATGAATTATTGGTCCTTTTTTTATTCAACACCTTCACAATATTAGAGGTAAGTCTTCAAGATACCATTAACATCAGTATGTTTGGAAATGTTGGAAGTAAGTCTTATATACATTTTGGTTTTGGAAATTCTTAAGTACGCATAACAACTTGATACATAGTATGATTCATGTTAGCTTATTATTTGTGGTAATAATTGGAGTTGATAAATCTTGGTTTTGGTTGTATTTGATAACTAGATTTCTAGTTGTACATTTGTATGCTTAGGTAGATGTTTTTAAGCTAACATGTCTTGTAAGTTATTTATGCTCCTCATAAATTCCTTAAGATATGTTCATTCCTCATTTGGAGATGGTGCCAAGGTTTCTCACTTAATTTTATACTAATAACCCATTTTTTATAGGTTTATTGGATTGAAGAAGATTGGAGATCTTGAATGGTTACTAAGTTGTTCTTAGTGTGATTGATAATGCTATGTTTCTAGTTTGAGCTTTGAACTTTGGCTATTTATGTATTTAGCATTTTAGCATTATAATTAGAAATTATTTCTTTTTTCTAGTTTTTGGATATATGGATCGTGTATGGATTAGACCTTTATCATTATATCATTTACATATATTTATTAAGATTCAAATTTTTAGTATATATTATTCTTTTCCTAGTTGGATTAAAGTTTCTAGCAATTATGTTTATTATAATTTTATGTAATTTTTTATATTTATACAATTTTTCTTGCATTTTTTAGTTTCTTCTCTTGGTCCTTAGGTCATGGTTTCATGTTAGGTTCCTTGTACTTTCTTTCAATATGTAGTTCACTCATTTTCTTATTCCTCGCCATGGCCAATCATTCATTAGGAGTTTTACCTAACATAATGCTCTTCAATCTAAGGGATATGAACAAGGGTTTTACATTTACTATGGCATCAAGTAGCATGTGTATTAGTGTACCTCTTAAAAACAAACTTGTACGTAGCCAAATATGCACCACATCCTCTAACCAAGTGAGTAATAACTCATAGACAATAAACTTGCTAAATGAAAATAAAAAAATAGATGGAATAAATAGTTAGTGTAAATACCTAAAAATTGCAAATAACTCTTCATAAAGGAAAATAATAAAAAATAACTCACATAGTGAACCCATAGTGTTAGGATAATATTAGAAAGATGATGAACAATGGATCATGATACATCCAAAGTTATGCATGTGAGTAAATCTTGAAATCAAGTTACCATGTTTACAATAAGAAATATTTTTACTTTCATTTTCACCATAATAAGAAGTTGTAATCAAATTAGTACTATGTAAAATTAGAAGCAAAGTATAGGAAAACATGTCTTGAACCCACAATGTTAGGATAATATTAGAGAGATGATGAATAGTGGATCAGGATACATCCAAAGTCATGCATGTGAGTAAATATTGAAATCAAGTTACCATTTTTATAATAAGAAATGTTTTTTCTTTCATTTTCATAATAATAAGAAGTTCTAATCAAATTAGTACTATCTAATATCAAGAGCAAAGTATAGAAAAACATGCCTTGTTGGTGAATAGAAGGCTATTTTCCTTTAGCATGGAGGTGGGAATGGAAATACTCATGGGTTCTATGCTATCATAATCATAATTAATGAACTACATTGGCCTTGATTTCTTTTTGTACTTCATCACAAGGATATGTAGACTTAAATAGGAGCTTTAGCTTTGATGCTTAGGCCACCATCCTTTTCTTCAAGAATAGGGCTTAGGGCTACATACGTTAAAGTAGGAATGTGTCTTAGTTCTTCTAAAAGAACGTTGTCTCTTATAGTTGTATGTGTATGTTGTGATCATTTCTTGTGTGTGTTTTGTTGGTCATGTCATTTGTATGGTTTCATATGGTGTACTCGATATGCTTCTAACTGATAGACTAACAAGTGATGTGTGCTTATGTTGTGCATGTAGGTGATATAATTATTGAGGTGTAGCCCATCTTGGGTCCACTAGATTTTTTGGCTAATTTTGAACTCAAGGGTGATGTCAATGAAACACCACCAAGAAAATCTATGTTGAAAATTTTAACACTGTAACTTTCACTATTAAACCTAAGGCTGGAATTTTATTGTAAAATGTGAGGCTTGTAGTCCATGAGCTACAATCTCCCATCCTTAAACTTTTTGGGGTTGAAAAATGCCTCATACGTTGTTGTAACCTCACTTCCAAGGTGGAAAAAGTCATGTCATGTCTTTATTTAGGCTTGGTAAGGCTAAAAATGCCTTGGGAATTACCAAATTTTGTGTTTTCATGGTTTTATGTTGGCCATAGCCAAAACTACACTAGAATCACCAACACCTAGCATTGAAATTATTAGGTCTTCATTTACCAACAATGGCCAATGTAATTTCCATAACTCCCAACATGGTTCAACAAAGATAGCATGGATGCCACAAGGTCAATGTACTTTCCACAATTCTAGCATAGTTCCATGAGGCCAGTGTAGTTTCCCAAGGCCAATGTAGTTTGGTGAAGCTAGCATAGTTGCCAAAGACCATTTACTATTTATGATGCTTAGCTTGGATTGATGTCTTGGGTACATAAAAACTTACTAGAAATAGAAAACTATGTTGGAGATGATGNTGTAGTTCCATGACTCCAAAAAGTGAAGTATAGTTTCTACCATTGTCATCATCAACATTGCAGATCCAAGCTAAGAACCAGCAAAGATTTTTGTAAATCAGAGATGTGAAGTACCTGGATCATGAAGCTGATCACAAAATGCTTCAACAAGCTTCAAGCTTCATCTCTACAACTCCTTGTGCATTTGGACACATAATCTATATAACTCTAAACTTTTATACTTTCAATATTTCATTATTATAATAAATTTTATAGTTCATTTATTATGAAAGTTTATTCAAGATTCATTTTTGTGCATTATCTTAAACCAAATCTACATTTTCATTTGAATTGTTTACACCCATTTACACTTTCCAAGTTCATGGATGATCAATAAGACTGTCCAAGGTACATTGGATTTTCTTTCTTGGAGATCCTTGGGATCCAAGATTAAACTATTTCTACTAGGAACTTTTGGTCTTCCAACAATCAATTTTTTCTAGTGCAATAGTTTTTGGCATTAGGAGGGCCTCCTCTCAAGCTCTTCATCAGATCTAATTTGTCCTTTTGAAATCAATTTTTTGCAATCATAAACATTTGAATGAATTTTAAAAATATACCAGTAAAAACCAACACTAGTTCCCATTTTTCTAAAATTAATACCCAACATATTAATTGCAAGTGATTTATGTGTTTCCAAAGGTTTCACAACAGTTGTTAGATTTTCCAAAGCCAGCATGGTTTCCAGAAAAAACTATTACTTTTCCCTACCAAAACCTACCTTTAGGTGTTTCAAAGGCCAGCATACTTCTGCTACAATAACCCAACCTCCTGATGTAAAACTTTATGAACAAAGCTAGTGTGGTTATCCCTAAGACTCTAGCATAGCTTTTGGAAAAATCCACATTTCACATTTACCCTTTCAAAACCTATGCACCTTTTTAAGAGGGGGGGTATTCCCAGTGTAGTATTACTGGGCAAGGTAATCATTTATTGTACACCATCTATCACAGTCCTTCCTGGTAAAGCCAGTGTGTTTTTTTTTTGCCAAAAATTAAAATTGCCATATTTTTCTAAGTGCAGTGCACACCACTACCACTGCAACCTACACTGTACATTCAATTGCAATTTCAAGCATTTTTTAGCCACAACCATTTACACCTTGGACAATTCCATCTACTAGAATTTTTGTTTAATTAATTTAAAAAATTAAACCAAAATTAAAATCATTGTCAATGTCTTTCAGAAAATCAACATTTTTACCCATCAAGCTATTAGACATGGCATCTAACCAAGATGTAATGAGGGCCTATGACTTGAAATATGTTGTAGTGGTTGAGCATAGGCAATCATTCAAATAGAGGGGTCAATGCCCAAAATTTACCATAATAGATGAAAATTAATATAATTTTATTTACACCAAATTCTAAGTTGTCTTACTCATTCCATGTGCAAAAGCTGAATCTAAAAATGAGTATGAGCTAATCCATCATAACATGAAGGAGTAGAATCTTTTTCCATATGAGAAAATTTCACTAAATAATACTCATACTCGCATCCTATCTCAATTGATTGAGGTGGATGAGCCAAGCATGGAGTCAAGCTCAAGAGATCATCATGAAGAGTATGATGAAGTTGAGGATGAATCCAAACATGGCAACTTCCTAGGGAGCCTCTTCCAACAATCGGCTTTCCAAGCCATCACACCTACTTCAACCTCTCTTACCTCTTCCATAGGGAAATTTCCTCAACCTTTGTCTCTATTTACCCTACCATGTTTGGACCAACACCCATCATACTAGCCCACCAATCACAATTTGTGCCCCAATTAACTACTCTTTTCTCCTCTATGCCTTTTGCCATGTAGCCTTGATCTTCACAACCATCAACTATGTCTTCATCTCACTCATCCATTCTCTATTCTAGTGGGCCCCATAATGGGATCCTTAGTGAGCCAAGGATCACATGCATCTTTCATCTCCTTCATCCTACAAGTACCAGTACAAACCTCCTTCTCATTGTTCAATGCCCCTACAATAATGATTAACTAACCTCTTCCCTCCATGTCATAGCCCATTGCAAGGCCACAAGCCTCCCAATTTACACTATAACCCTATGCACAAATACCACAATCCACAAGAATGCCTCAAGTATTGGATCAAGCCTTTCAAATGATCCAAGACCTTATAGAAGAGTTATGTAAGCTTAAAGCATCAACTACATAGATAGTCAAGATCATGGATTTCTATTAGGATGATCCTATTAGTCCTATTGTCCCACAAATAACTCTTTCCCTAGGCATCTCCATATCCCAATTTACCAAGTACAATTATGAGGGTGATCCCAATGCTTGCCTTATCATCTTTCACTCCAAGTTCCTATTGGTACATGCTTGGCCCCATACCATAATGAGAATATTCCCTATGTCTCTTACTAGGAAGACCCTAGACCAATAGCATGCATTGCCTTGAAGATCTGTATCCTCACTTGAAGACTTGATATTACAATTTGTGAGCTATTTCAAATACAACTTGAAACCAAATACCACCATGGACCAACTAATGAAAATCAAACAAGGGCCCCTTGAACTAGTTCAAAAGTTCAAAGGTGGAATGCTATACTAAATGAGATTCTCAAACCCATAGCTAAGATCCACCTTTTAGTAATCTTCAAGGAGGTGTTCAAGGACTTTATCAAGCCTAAACTCTATTTCCTAGATCCATGATCACTTAGTGAATCCTTCTCATAGACCAAGAATATAGAAGATGCTATTAAGACCAACCATGACCCCACCTACATGATGTACAAAAACCAACACACATGGAATGACAAGGAGAAAGGGAGGCAAACCATGCAGCTATCGTCACTATGGCCAAAGACAACAAAACTACCCATGGATCCAAAACAAACCAGTCCAAGGTTCTTGTTGTAAGTAACCAACCATCGACATCTATGGCCTCTACATCAAGTAACACAAGGTCTAAGTTTGAGAGGAAAGATTAGTCAACTCTTTGATAAGTTGCTTAAGAGTGGGCATATCAGTACAAACAAATGAAAAATAATGCCTATAAAAGGTATGATTGGTTATGTGAGATCACCATGGATGACCCACCCATATCGAAGTACTTTAAACTTGATGAATTCTACCATTATCATTAGCTACTAGGTCATGATACCAAATTTTTCCTAATCCTAAAGGATGACATGTAGAATATGACAGACAATGGACAGCTTATTCTTGACATAGCTAACTTGGTTATGCCACAAATGTAGTCCATGTAGGTCTATAAGGATCCATTGAATGCCAACAATAGTCAAAAAATCATAGTAGTATTCAATGTTAGCAAAAACTCAAGACCCACATGGGAGCTATTCATGATTTAGGTACCTCCTTAGAATGAAAAGGGTCCTTCAACGTCATCTAGTTTGAGGACCCCTTTTGTTATAAGGATACCATCAGCAATGTCTCCTAATAAACCCTTTATAATTAGAGTACCCCTCCCACAACAACCAAACTTGTGACTACAATAGAACAACACCCTTTCATGGTGGCTAATGCAATAACTTCTTTGTAGCCCAACAACAAGAAGAAATAACTAAGTAAGTGACACAAGAATTCTACATCAAAGCCTAAAGTGAAAGAAAACAAGAAAGCCAAGGTAGGGAAGCAAGTGGGCCTATTGAAGCCCACTCCTATCTCATCCATTTTCATAAGCTCTAATGCTCATGCTACTTTAGCTAGTCAACTAAGGGAGGACCCCAAGCCACAAGGGAAAGGAAAAGAGCCCAAACCACAACTACTAAAACATGAATTTTGCATCATGTGATGCATGGAGGAAGTAAAAATCAATAAGAAAAAGAAATTGATAGCCAAAAACAAAGACTTCCTCAATGCTATATAATAGGTTAAGTAGACTCTAAAATATAATAATACTTTTCTTAGCCTTTATGATTTTGTAATGAATTCTATTGCTCACTGTGAGGCCCTAGTAGAAATGTTGACCTTTTTTCATGTCAATGAGATCATCCCTACTAGTGAAGAGTTCATTCACATAGTGATGGTACCACCTTCACCTAGGGAAGAAATGAAGTCAACAACACTAGTGTTTCATGATAGTGAGGTCAAAATCAACCCCCAAGATGGTGAGACAATGAAGGCCCCTCTCTTCATAATAATAAGACTAAGGCAATACAGGGTACATAAGGTGTATGTTAATGATGGAGTAGACACCAATGTTATACCCTACACCATTTTCAAACATTTGGGTCTAACATAACACATGCAACACACCTATACTTCTACTTTAAAATCCTTAAATGGATCTTAGGTGGTAGTCAAAGACTTCATTTCTTTGGAATTATTAATGGGAAAACAATTCCCCAAAATGGCCAACTTTTTAATGATGGAAGAGATACCAAGATTCAATATCATCCTTGGAAGGCCTTGGATAGCTCAAGTATGAGTTTTTTTCTCACCCATCCATCAAGAAATTTACCTACCTTACAAGGGAGGTGAAATAATTATTCAAGTTGACAATGTGGTTTCCTTGGTCAATAACGTTAATGTAGAGCAATGGTTTGAAGTGGAGTTTTAGGAAGAAACTCCTACTATCAATGACAAAGTCAAGAAGCCTATTAGAGTAGAAGAGGTTAAAACTAACAACAATGGAATCATGGATGCACCATGGAAAGATATCCCATTCAACATGGTTAGCAAGAGAAATGGGAAATACAAGATCATACAACATAGACCATACACCTTTCCTAATCTGTCAAAGATTAGGAAACACTTGCATGGTCAACATATGTTTCCTATTCACTTATGTCTATGCCCATAATTAGGTAGCCTTCTCTTTTGTTTTCTTAGCCTAGTCTAACCTTTGCTTACACATATCATTTTTTCATTAGTTTATTTTTTCTTATTCTAGCTTTATTCCACACATGGCCTATGATTTATTCTTATTTACAGTTTACCTTTTTATGTCTTGCCTTTTCTAAAACATGAAAAATGTCATAAAAATTTTAAAATTTGAAACAAAATCCATAAAAATATTAAAACATAAAACTTATAAAAATTCCTTTCAATGCATGGCCCACCATGGCCTAAAACTAACAACATGCATAACCCACCATGGCCTAAAACTGGCAACTCATGGTCTACCAAGGCCTTAAACTGGTGGCCTATCAAGGCTTAAAATTGGCAATACTTCTACAACCTATTTATAGGCATTATGTCTTAGCCTACATTTGATTTTCCAAGTTGATTTACATTTTTCTTTACGAAATATTACATGATAATTGTATGTTTTGACCAACGTAGCCTAATGTAACCTCATAACATGAAACAAAACATAAGACATAAAAATATATAAGACTAGAAATGTTTAAAAAAATAAGTGAAATTAAAAATAATAATAATCAAGTATCCATAACCAATATCCATAGTCACACATTATAACAAAAGTTCAAATGACATATAAAATAAATAAGGATCCAATAGCCATGGCTACACTGTGTAGCAATAACATGAAAAATAATGAATAGTCTCATAATAACCAATAGTTAAAAATAGCCACAACACCATAGCATCAATAACAAAAAAAATAACCACAAACCTAATCAACTAGTAGGACTAAGGTCCAACTAAAGAAGAAGGAGGAGCATCACCAACATCATCATCACTAGGGTCACTATTGTCACCTAGTGCCTATACCAATCACAACAACAAAGGTTTAATTAGCAATCAACATAACTAAAATACAACATGAACTAAAATAAATTATAATAAGATAAAATAAATTAATTAAAAAATAAGAAAACTTGGAAAGATTCAGGTGCAACATCTTCTACGGGGAAGTTCTAAAGTCCTTATTGTCAATCCATGTAGGTAGCTCCCATGAAAAGGTAGCAATGGTCACCTCCCTAGAAGTGGTAGTGCCCTAAGGAATGGGGCAATCAGCAATCACTAGAGAGCCTTCAAATATCCTGAAGGAATCTTTGGCATTGATTCCTTTCATGAACAGCTCTAGCTTTTGCCTCTCTATGAACTCTTCCTATAGCTACTTTATATAACTCTCTTATTCATCCTTATATTTCTTCTTGTGGTCCTTTTGTGCTATTCCACACTCAAGGACCCAAGAATAATAGTCCCTCCACTCCCTAGGTTTGTGAGCCAACAAGTCCATCTTCAACATTTTCTCTACAAGGCTTCTAGCTAGAGCAACCTTGCCATTGATGGCATTCAAATACCATGATCATTCTATCTCCTTGGTTCACAAGAAGTCTCTGTTAGCCACTTGGGCTTTCACAAACTCTTTATGATCCTTAAGGTATTTAATCTCCTTTACCTATTGGTTGGTCTTCCTTTCCAATGCCACAAATTGCTTCCATAGGAACTCATTCAAATGTTGGCATTCCCATGAAGTTTATGCAGAAACAACTACAGTAAAACTCTAGTAAAGCTAGATAAAAAATTTCTAAGAAATTCAAAAGACTATTGAAAATCAGCACACAATGTGTAAATAACCACTAAGAGGCTAAACCATGCATAACAAAATTCCTAAAGTGCACCAACACTATCTGTACTAGACTAGGAAGTTTGCAATTTCAACAAATGAAATTGCAACTATACAGTGTAGTTCACATGCATAAAAAATGCTAAAATTTTAATAAAATTTCTTTTTATAAGTCTAGGTATTACACATACATGAAATTTAATGAAACTTTAACATTAACACTGCAATTTTAAGCTTGGAAATAATTCATACAATAGCCTAGAAGCATGCTAAAATTTTACAAAAAAAAAAACTAGTCTGCAAAAAAATGATTATAGTAAAAGCATTAAAAAATCTAAAAAAACATTTAAAAGTTCTAGAACAGATTTTGAGCTCTTCCAAACAACCCTAAGTATCCCCAAGAAGCTAGGACATTGCCAAAAATAATTACTTCAAGTGTAAACATTGCAAATTCAAAGGGGTAAAATAGCTAAAAACCAAAATTTCACTACACACTAACTTATGGGAAAATTCATAAAAAATTAATTGTAAGTTAAAAATTAGTAATTCAACTATCAATTTGACCAATAAACAACAAACAAAAAATCAATGATCCAAAAATGAAAAATTATGTCATTTTTTATAAAAAAATGAAAAATGGAATTTCTTTTTGGTAAAAAAAAAAACAACAAAAAACACATAGAATAAGGTATAAGAAAAACTCAATACTTGAAATAGTTAGGCCCTACGGACAAAACAATGTAATTTACACATGACCATAGTCCAAATACAATGTTTGAACCATTTAAGACCAAAATTCATTCAATCTACTAGCTTAGCCAACACAAAATGCCTAGGTTATGGGCTAGAAATAAAGAAAAACTAGCCAAGAAAAGGGGCACTTGGAGATAATTATGGATGATCCTTCTTCAAGAAAATGTCATGATAGGTTGGAGATTCCCTTGGTAGTAGTGTCTACCTCTTCTAGGGCTAGGTTCTTACTTATAAACACACTCCTCTTGAACATCTTAAATAGGTTAATGTAAAAATCTTCAAACCTCCTACACCTTCCTTGCAGTTGCATTGGTTCTTGATGAGTTTTGGCCAAAATACACTGAGGATGGATGGGATTTAATTAAAAATCAATGTGGAAGCTCTAATTATATGCACTGACTATAGGATATGAGCTAGGAAATTATATTTTGATAAAACTATAATCTAGAAAGTATTTCCACACTTAGAAGGTCCCAAACACCAAAGGAAGTCAAAACTCATAACAAAATAAGCTATTTGTAGGAAACTATGCTAGCCAAGAACACAACTACATTGGCCAATGTAGTTCCATGGGGTATGAAAATTCCCAACACTAGCCAAGCTTCCAATCAACTTTGGAATGATCACACCAAGCCCCAAACCCTAGCTAGAGCCTCCAGTAGTTCTAGAACCTCCTAAAACCTATCAAAAATGTAATCATTGACTTTTGAGTAAATGCATTGGAGGGAACTAGAACTATGTTGGCTACAATAGTCCTAGCATAGTTTGCTAAGGTTGGCCATTAAATGAATCAATAAAATCTCAAATACCCGTCAAAGTGGCACATCCTAATTTTCACACCTCCTTAGAGTCGCTAGTAATCTTGGGATGCTAGGTGATGAACCAAAAACAAGTTAAAACTTATTTTAACCTTGAGACTAGGTTGGGGAAGTCGATAACTATACTAGCTAGTGTAGTCCCAATGTAGTTCCTCTATGAAAACCCTAATAACAGGTCATTAACATGTCAAGTCAACCTTTGAATACATCATCCTAATCACAGAACCATGCTAGAGCCTATATAGATCACCAAATATTAGAAACTAATTTAAAAATAGTCAAAATTCATTATATTTCCCATAACCATGATGGGACTACATTGGCTAGTTTAGTTCTTGGGTAGATGGCCATATCAAGACTCCAACAACCTTCAAAATAAACACTTTTAAGCCTAAACCTTAGCTATGGACATCAATAATGTTGGAAACCCAAAAAAATTGTCAATTAACCACAAAAACTAACCAAAATCAAAGATTCATGTGCAACTACACTAGGATAGACTAGAACCACATTGGCTAGTGTGGTCCCAATGTAGTTCTAGTTAGGAATAGTTTACTTTTATCATAGCACTCTAAATGACCTAAAACTTAATCAAAGATCCCTAAAATCTTAATACCCTATAGCCAGCTACCATTTGAACTTGTTTTGACAATAAAAAGATTAAGTTTTATCAGACCATGCCAGGGCCACCATGAACTACACTAACCAACGTAGTTCTAGGGTTTAAGTCTCCAAAAACCACTTTTAGTAACTTGTTTTGGCATTTGAATGACTGGCCCATGATCCTCATGCCCTTTCACTATCCTAGGAATCTAATGAAACATAAATTTCAACCTTGAGACATTACAAATTAACATTTTCCCTACAACTTTGCTAAAACCATGCTAGCCAACATAGTTCTGGTGTAGTCTTTAGTCCTTAATAGCATTTAAAATTTCTAGAGGGTCAAACCTATGCTAAAGTTAATCAATCTCCACTCCCAATCCACTATGCTATTAATTTAGACCATCAAAATTCCAAAACTAGCCCTAAAGAACTTGGAAACTCACATTTTTTTAAGAACCAGGCTAGGGTCTACTAGTACCACATTGGCCAGCATGGCTCTGGTGTAGTTGCAAAAAATGGATCTTGTTTTTACCTTCAAACAACCTTAAAATGACCTCCCTAAGTGCCCAAATTCTCCCATCAATCCTATAGCCTTCCACCATGTCCCACTAAGGCCTAAAATTGGCAAAATGTGACCTTGATTAATCAATATTGACCATGTTTTACCCTCATGTTACCCACCTTGATAGGTTTGGCATTATTCTACATTTGTTTGACCTATTTTGACCTTGTTACACATTATCAATCTTTATGGTTGTATCATTTGGTCTTATTTTCATCATTTTATCCTAATTTTACCAAATTTTTTTATCATTTGGCATCATTTGACCTTAGTTAACTTGGTTTGACATCATTTTATACCATTGGACATCAACATGACCTTATTTGACCATCTAGAACATCATTTGATGGGGGTTTGACCATCATTTGATCTTCCTTTGATTCCATTTATCATCATTTGGCTATCATTTGGCTATCATTTGGCTTTATTCCATATTAGCATGCCTTTAGTTTGTCTTATTTACTTTTCCTTCTTCTTTGTGACCTTCATTGGCCATGTTTTAACCTTGATCAACATCATAGAATGGAGGTTGACCATTATTTGGCTCCATTCTATCATTATTTATCCTTGATTCGACCTTACCTCAAACTATTTAGCCTTTGTTCCATCCTATTTATTTTTGCCTACCTCATTAGCCTTGTTTGAACCTTGTTTGATCATTGAAGTAACATGTTTTGGCTTATCCATGCATTATTACTAAAGTACTTTATATTATTTTGGCATTATTTGCTTATTTTATCACACATGTGATGCTTAATGTTCTACAGTTGATATGAAATATTGGAGTATGAATGCTTGGAAACAATTCAATCTACCTTGGAGGCTAAATGGGCCTCATAGTGATGTTGAATAATTCATCGATCTTAATTACATAGATCTTGAGCATGAGAGCCTAGTTGACCAGATAGCCTCAATAGAGAAACCTCTTGAGTGGATAGAACACCTAGTTAAGATCCTTGACCTTGAGGTCTATGAAATTACTAAACTCTCTATTTGAGGTTCCTATCATGATACAAAGTGATAAGGAGAAAACACTAAAACTAATTTCCTCACTGGAAACTCAATAGGCTCAACACATCATCAAGGTCCTTCAAGACAACATCAAGGTCTTTGCCTAGTCATATAAAGATATGCTAGGTCTTGACCCATGCCTAGTGTAACATAATAGCATACTCAATCTTCATATCAAACCTATTAAATAAAAATTTTACGAGATTAGACCAGATTTAGCCCTAGTAGTTTGCAATGAAATCATGAAACTATATCAAGTTGGTTTCATTCAAGTTGTCAATTACGTAGATTGGGTATCTAACATAGTGTTAGTTCCTAAGATAAATGGGATTATACATACCTATATTAATTTTTGAGACCTAAATAAGGCAACTATCATAGATGATTTCCCTTTGCCTAATATTGACCAACTTATCAATACTACGGTTAGACATGCCTTCGTATCATTCATAAATGGGTTCTCAAGATACAACCAAGTTAGGATTAACCCAAATCATCAACTTTGTATGAAATGTATGACCCCTTGGAGAACCTTTTGCTATAGCATGATGTCCTTTAATCTAAAGAATGTAGGTGCAACCTATCAATAAGCCATGACATATATCTTTAGTGATTATATGCTAGGATTTCTTAATGAATACATGGATGATATAGCCATTAAATCTAAAATGGCCAATGACCATGTGCATGACCTTGACCTTATGCTTAAATGATTTCTTAGATATGAGCCTAGGATTAACCCCAATAATATGTCAAAATTGGTAAGATTTTTCCTTTATAGTATTCAAAGTAGGAATACATGTCGATCCTGATAAGATTAAGGCCATATCCAACTTGGTAGCATCAACTAATCTTAAGGTAGATTACAATTTATCTGTAGTTTCATCGCCAAGCTTATAGATAAGTTACAACCCATGTAACACTTGCATATGAAAGGAGTTTTCTATGAGTGAATGACTCAATGCCATAAAGCCTTTGAAAACCTCAAGCAAGAGTTTTCATAACTACCCATAGTCTATCCACTACAAAAGGATAAACCTTTTTACATATACCTTTCTATGACATTTCCATTGCTTACCTACTCTGTCAGAAATAGGAAAATGGAGCAAAGCTACTAGAATACTACCTAATCCATGCATTAATTTCCTATGAGACTTGATACACTAAAGTGGAGAACTATTGTCTAGTCCTAGTCTTCTCATTGAAGAAGTGGAGACACTACCTCTTTCGAAGCCAAGTCAATTTTGTTTGCAAGGGTAACGTGCTCAAATTCATAATGACCAATATCTATGAAAGTAACCATATAGCCAATTAGAAAGCCATAATAGAAAAATTTTACCTTCATTACATCTCTCAAATCTCGACCAAAGATCAAGCTATAGCTGCATAACTTACCATTTTTCCAATGGAAGACCATGTAGCCAATGACCTTAAATTCCCTAATGAGTGTGTTAACATTATTAGTGAAGTATCCAAGGACTATAAGATAATTATACACTTTAAAGGAGCTTGAACTATCCATGGGGCTAGTGCTGCTACCATCATAGCCTCACCTTCTGGTGAAATCCAATCCCTCACTTACCATTTTTAATTCCCATGTAGCAACAATGTAGTGGAATCTGATGGATTAATTAGGGGGATGATGGTAGCTCATGGTGAAGGAATCAAATGCCTAATGATAAAAGATGACTCATAACTTATGATTACCAAGTGATAGAGTTTTATGCATGTAAATCCAAACATTTGCAACCTTATTATGACCTAGGTAGGATACTAACACAACAATTTACAAGTATTGGTATCCAACATATACACCAAACTGAGAACACATTAGCCAATGCCATTGCAACCTTATCCCTAAGTGTGATGCCTAATGTATTTAGTAAGTTAACTTCATTAAATATAAATTGTGCTATTTCCATTATGTAGAATACTAAATGTGACTGTATAGCCTCTACTAACACCACTCCTCAAAAGGAATGGTATGAAGACATCAAGTTTTACCTAATGCATGGTGAATTCCCACAAGGCTTGACTACTTCTCAAAAGGACATTGTACATAAAAAATCAAAATAGTATGTCATTATAGGCGATAACACACTATGTTGACAATCCTATGATGGCATATTGTTAGTGTGGTTGGGCAAAACTAAAGCCCACATAATACTTAAGCAAGTTCATGAAGGTGGATGTGGGGGACATATAGGACCTAGAGCCATGGTCACTAAAATTAGACAACTAGGCTGTTACTGGCCCTATATGAAAAGTGATTTCATATAGAAGATTAAAACTTGTGACACCTATCAATGACATAGTAATCCGATGCATGTGCCACCAACTGAGTTACACACTACTCAAATAACTTGGTCATTTCAATGATGAGAACTTCATATTATTATACCTATAACACCTAAGTCTTCCATAGGGCATAGGTTGATCATCACTACAGCCAAATATCTTACAGAGTGGGTTAAAGTTATTCTTCTAAGGAAAGCAACATCTCAACAAACCTATAGATTCATACTAGATAACATAGTAGCCCATTTTGGCATACCTTTGACCATAGTCATGAATATTAAACCATAGTTTAGTAGCCAAGAAATGCAAGCCTTTAGTCAAGACCTAGGTATTAAACATTTCTTTTCATCATTGTACTACCCTCAAGCTAATGGACAAGCTAAAGCTAGCAATAAATCCATCATAAACTTACTTAAAAAGATGCTTAATAATAGTAGATGCAAGTGACATGAGCAACTTATCCATGAACTTTGGGTATGTAGAACTACCTATTCAACCACAACTAGTGTAACCTCGTATAGCCTAGTTTATGGATCTAAAGTTTTTTTACCTTTTGAATTGTAGGCTCCATCACTTAGAGTGGCTCTATCTAACTTCATCAATGATGAGCAGAATAAGGAGCTATGTACCAATGACTTGAATTTAGAGGAAGATTAGTAGAGACAAATACTTACTCATAACAAATGATACTAAGAGAGGAAGAAGCAATAATTCATCATGACCTAAGCAAATGAAAGATCAAGGAGGAGGACCTAGTCCTCAAGGCTATTCATGAGCATGTGAATAAGTTCTTAGCCAACTAGAAGGGGCCTTTCTTGGTCATCAAAGCCTATGACAATAGAGCCTTTGCAGTAGTAGACATGGATGGGAGTGAATTGGAAAATTTGGTTAATCATTCCTATCTTAAGTCTTATTACAACTAACATAGTCTTCTTTGCAAGTACAAATCAACAGTTGACATTAATGACCTTTACAACCTCTAGCAAGCAAGCTTGCACATTCTCTATCTATCTCTTGATCTCTCTATTTAGCATAATAAATGAACTACAAATCTTTGTAAATTTGTTGCACATCACATAGATCTCACCATGCTATAAAAATAGTGACTTAAGATGACCTAGTTTGCTAGTTGTCTCATGTGGCCCTATGCATTATCTTATAACAACATGTTTTCTTTTTCGTTTTTTCTTGTTCTCTTAGATTTATGCTTACAAGGTGAAGCTTGGGAGTCATCGCGAAGGTGCGACTCATCATGGTGGCCAGTTACCCTATGACCTTAGTGCATGAGGTTTAGCTAGCTTATTCTATCACACCAAGAGTGCTTGTTTCACATCATCACAATTACCCCTTCTTAAGCCCAATCCCATAGCCTAATTACAATATTCCTTACTCTGAACAACAATGATGACTTATGTTCATCACTCATGCATTGTGGTCATGTGACATCTCCTTCTTCACACTCCATCATCATGTTCATTGAATGTAAGACATCTCATTTAGCAGAAAAACCAAATCAAACCCAACCTTAGTAATGAAACCTAATGAATGTTTCACCTTGAAAGAAAAACGATGGGGAAGAAAATTTCCAAGTTGAAAGACTAATGAAGATCAAAAGACAAACCAATGCCTCCAGAAAAGCAAAGGGAGGAGCCTAATAGCCAAAGAAACCTTGAATTGAAGTGTTCATTACTCAAAAAAATTATGAAATAAGCAACACTTCAAAACATGAAGCACGAAGCTCACATCAATTAGCCAAAATGTCAATGTCGTAATTGTAACCATGATGTCAACATTTGAAACTCATTGTTAATCCTGTGAAAACTCTCTCATGATCAAATATAGTCTTTAACCTTTATCACCTCATCATAACCTTATTCCATCATCACAAGCACTCTTTAATATGGTTCGACAATAATGAAATCAAGTGTAGAAGGAAAACATTGGTGGTGGAATTGTAGTGATGTTTTGTATTCTTTGTCAATGTCTCCTAGGTTAATCCTCAAAACATCAACAAAGAAGGGCCAATGAAACACCACAAAAAAAATCCATGTTGCAACTTTTTGACATTGTAACTTTCAGCATTAAACTTGAGGTTGGAATTTTATTGTGAAATATAATATTTGTAGTCCATGAGCTACAATCTCACATACTTGAACTTTTTTGGGCTGAAAAATACCTCATAAATTATTATAGCCTTACTTCCCAAGTGGAAAAAGTCATGTCATGTCTATATGTGGACTTGGGAATGCTGAAAATGCCTTGGGAACTACTAAATTTGGTGTTTTCATGGGTTTTTATTTTGGCCATTTCCAAAACTACGTTGGAACCACCTACACCTAATGTTGGAATTGTTGGATGTTCATTTTCCTGGCAATGGATAGCGTAGTTTCCATAACTCTCATCCTAGTTCCACAAATCCAATGTGAATGTCATAAGACCACCACAATTGCCACAATTTCAGTGTAGTACCATGAGGCTAGCGTATTTCCTTTACGCATAATGTTGAATGTTCCATATATTTAACATTTAGTATATTGTCTTCTTACACATAATGTCTAATATAATGTATATTGGATGTGTGCCATGACATCTAGGGATGGGATGTCACAATTGGTATCAAAGAAAACCATAACCCAAGGGCTATGTAGAACCATGGGTTGACTACAATGTGAACGTGATGATGAACCATGAAAACATGACATCGAAAAAGTCATTGATCATCATTGGATGCACCATATATCTCAAATGTAAGCCAAAAGATAATATTCCATTTATTTCATGAATAATGAATTAGACATCTACAAAAGACATAGATCACACCAACCAACAAAATTCTTTCATGGATATCACTGACCGATGAAGATTTGATTACACCTCATCAAGATTTATCAATTGCAAGAGTTTTTGGTAAGAGAAGGATACAGTGGCCCAGGTAACTCTTGCCCATCTAAATCTTGTAAATATTTATTTATTAAGGTTATTTTTAAGTTTCTCCATAAAACATTAGTAGCCATGACCTAAATTGATCTTGTTTTGTTGAAACTCATTATCCTAGATAACTTAGAGTCATTTATAAGACATCATGTCTTCCATATATCAACTTGGTAATGTCATTTTGGTAGAATCAGCTAGTTGGATCTTTTAAAATCTTAAAAACTAAACTTTTTTTTTTGAATTCTAAGACTATGTCCACCACATATTACTCATTCAAATGATTCCAATGATACAAATTTCATCTTGATCAAACTTACGATTTGAAAGATATGGCTATTTTAAATTTCTCGTTATGTGCCCATAAAAATAATATTAAATTATTTAATCATTACTTAATTAAAATTAAATTTTAAAAATTGAAAAAAATGAAATTTTGTGGGTTCAACCCCAAGCCTCATTTTTTTTTTGAATTCCACAATTCATAGGCCCTGCAAGAGCTATGCAACCCTGCAAAGAACTGCACTAGCCTGATAAGGGCACGTAGCCCTGTCTAAGGGCTAGAAAACCCCTCCAACATTATGCCCTATTGTGATTGTTACTTCAAAATTCCACACATCACATGTGTCTATTGCCCTACTACTACCCATCGTCTGCCCCATCGCCATCACATGTCATCCTACCATGATGTGCTCCTCCACCAGCCATCACTCTACCATGGTGCTACCCTCCTACATGCATCACCTGTCACCAACATTGCTGCTACTATCTAATGAAACCATCCATAATGGCCCCCTCTAGTGCTCTATAAACACTAACAATGCCATCCATAATGATCCTCTCTAGTACTCTGTGGAATTGATGACATCATCCATAATCACCCCCTCTAGCACCCTACTAGCATCACTAGTGCTACCAATAATGGCCCCCTTTGGTGCCCTCTAATGCTACTAATAACAACCTATTTTGGCACCTTTCACTCCAAAAGCTATAGAAATCATGCATAAGGCTACCTCTTTATGTGGGCTATGCAAGCCCTACTTGGACCATATTAGCATAGCACTAGCAGTGCAGACCCTTGTGGGAGCCATGCAGACCTCTTTGAGGTTAGCATGGGCCCATGTGAAGGCTATGCTAGCCTTGTACAAGCCTTGCCAGTCCTACATAGGTGGCACCCCCTACCACATGATCAAGCTACATTACGCACCCTTCATGGGCTATAGTAGGAAAAGATACCATTACCACACTTCAAACACACCTACCATCTCCATGTGCACCTATCTACTCCTGCTATTACTCCATTGCACCCTTCATCTACTATAGCCCTACCATAACCCATCATAGTTGTGCAACCCTATGTTGGACCAACACTGCTACATCATTCCATGTTCCCATGCTGATGCTGCACCATTCCTTGTTGCCTGCATCATTTACACTACTCGCCACCCATCACCAATCCCATGCTGCTACAACCTTCCTACTACTATCATGAGCATAAGACTCCTACCATTATTGCCAACACCATCCATTATTTCCATGCTATCCTAGCACACTCTTCCTTTGCCTAGGCCACTACTCAACTTCAACGTCAATCTACTCTAGTAGCTGCACTTGGTCCCGATGTTGATAAAATTTCTCCATCAACCAATGGATGAAAGAGTAATGGTCCAATATAGAATCCAAGAATGAGGATGAAAGTTGCAACATACAACATGCTTGCAAGATCCATAGCACATGAGAAACAGCATTTGCTATGTCCATGATGGACCTTGGATTGGCACAAATATTAATACCCATTCATTTTAGTAGAGTTACAAGATTGGAATGCTAATGTTTTATGCCTACAAGAAGTCTTACCATGGGACTTTCTATACAAATTCCAACTAGGTTTGGAAAAGGTGGCATACAAAGGTATTTATAAGTAAAAAGGTTCATGTGGAAGTTCTTCTTTTGAGCCATATAGATTAGCCTACTACAAAAATCACAAAATTAATGGTTGTGCAATCTTTTATAAATATTTTAAAATATGATTTTTAAAATTCTAGAAATTCAAATCATGGAAAAGAAAGAGCAATCAAGATTTCTAAAAAATCACATAGCCTTGGTAGTTATTCTAAAACTCCATCTTAGTCAACACACATTTAATTTCCAAATCAATATGTTTATATGTAAGACTCTATCAAGGAGCATCCTTGATTAAGTAAATAGATGAAAGTTTGAAGAATAGGTTATTCCTAAATTATACTAATCCAATTCCATATATTCTTTTGGAGACTTTAATGCAAAATTTAGAAGTGGTGTTTATCAATTCTTAAGATATAGATATGTAAAAGAATCTTTGGAAGATGAACTTAATTTGAATAAGATGCTACCATCAATTCAAGATGAAATTTGATTAGCCAATGCTTATTCTACTTACTTTGAACCTTCAATAGATCCATCAGATCCTAGAATTTAGGAATAGATGATGCTAATGGATAGTACTCATTAAGAACCACATTTTACCAATTTCTTTGCTATGATTAAGAAGGATAGATCAATAACATTCTTTATTGAGACTTTGGATTATATTTAGTACAATTTCCAATTCTTCCAAGTTACCAAATTACTAGAGTTAATTTCTAAAGAAGAACTAGAGAAGAATCAAGATCAATCCTTGCCATCCTGAATCATACCATCCGATCATATACCACTTATGGCAGAATTACAGTTACTTCCATTAGTTCATAAGGTTGATCAAGATCAAGACCTATCTCACCCTTACTTTTATTTATAATCTTATTATTTTCTTCATTGTTTAATTTACATTTTAATTAGATAAGTAAAATAAATAAGGAAATAGAAGTTGGAAATAACAAATTTTCTCTACCTTTACTTGGGTAACTAGATAACAGTTGTACTTTTTGTGACCTTGGTTAGTGTTGGCGACCGTTTGGGACGCGACTGCCAACGAGTGTCCTCGAACAGGATTTAGGTGCCTGCTGGTCTCTGGCAACACCAAGGCCCAGATACCTCCAAATAACTTAGTAGTTAACGTGAGTATGTGTATGTGCTGTTGCGGCATGCGGTTGTGAGAAATGTAACGATTTCGTGTGTGTAAACTACAAATGACTTACTTTTAAAGAGATTCAGCCAACTTTGTCCAGTATTGTGAGTTATTGAAAGTTTCCTATTTTGTTCAACTACCTAGTCTACGTGGCCCTTATAATACCTGCTTGTAACAAGTAAAATTTTGCATAAAAATTTGAGCACAAATCCGAAAATCTACTCCTAATTTTCCCCAGAGAAAGAGGTAGTTCCACAAGAAAACTAGAAATAGAGCAAGATTCAATGGAAATAGACAGAAAAGAAAAGAAAGCAGAGTTGTGTGGACCTCAAATATTTAAACAAGGTAAAATGACA
>MNCI01023453.1:396527-484163 GCA_015680685.1 Gnetum montanum | reverse complement strand
AAATTTACTACTAAAATGCTCTTAAGGCTTTTAAACACAAGCGCTTCTATGGCAAAATTTTAATAGAAATTTCTATCGGGCAACAAGAATAGTAAGAGCAATCTAAAAATCCCAAAATTACTCGCCAAGAATGATACTATCTAAACCACTAGCTAAGCAATTTAAACAAAACAAAAAATGAAATGCATAACTCACAGTACCATGACAAAGAAGCTGAAATCTTTATTCTAGCAAATCATCTTGCAAACCATCTTCTTTACAAATCTTCCAAGTGTGATGATGATGCATCCTCCTTGACCCTTGAAGCCTATTTATAGGATTCCAAGGTAGGTAGGGAAGTTACATTTTTAAAAATATCTTACCTAACTTCTCTCCCAAGTAACTTGATTAACCAATTAGAAAATTGTTTGTCCAACAAGTTAGGTAAGTTACAACAATATTGGGTGGTTTCAACCACAAAAGAGATAAAAATGCTGCATCTGACAACTGTTTACATTATACATATCCTCAATATTTTTGTTTTTTTGAATATAATTTAAATATGTAGGTAAATATCAACATTTATATTCAATAATTATCCTTGAGGCTACGTTTCATTCATCATCATTTCATTTTTTTTTATTTAATACTTCACGGGACAGCAAATACGTTAGCTTTATGGGAGGCTAAATATATTTCAAATGTAAGGTTTTCTAACGTGGTTAACCTCGTTGCTTTGCTTGCTCGTTTTGTGCGTGCTCCCTCCCGCGATTTGTGTGCCACTGCTACCGAACTGCTCCGTCCGTTATTTTTCTGCCACCGCTCTGCATCGGATTGGCCCAAGGTCACGATTACCGCCGTTGGTTTGTTGCTGACGTAGCCGAAACCCTACCGCTGCTTTGCTGCCGCCTTCTCCACGTCCTCCGCGTCCGCCATGGCTGTGTGTCATCTATTGAACCTCCAAAAACGCGATTGTAGTTGGAACAGCTTTTTCACAGAGCTCGGCATAGTTACTAACTTACTCATATCAACGGTGCACTGACTTGAATCCGAGAACCTTCAGCAATGGTGTCTTGTCCCTATTCGTGGACAGCATCCAAGTCCGGTGCATTCGTATTTTTGTTTTGCAGTTTTGCTCATAACTGTTCGGAGTTGCAGGCAAACGCATAGGCGTAGCAACCGGCTGCATTCTGACCCTGCTTTATTCATTTTCTGTATTCTTTGGCCAGGAAATTAAGCTTACTATGAAAACAGAACAAAGAAACCCTCCGTGGCAAGTGTTTGACGAAATTGCAAATAGAATATGGAGTGATTTCTGGCATTTTCTTGGTCAATTTCAGCAGCAAGCATCACTGCGTTTTTGTTGCCATTGATACTGCGTTTTTCTTTTTGTGTTTAACCTTGTTTCTGCAAGTATTCAGCAACTTTTTTTGTGCTTTGTTCAGTGCCGTTTTTGGAGGCCCTCTCTGGTTTCTTGCCATTGTAGATTTTTGTTTTTATTTTCCTATATTTTTCGGTATAGAAATGGTCACAGAGAATGGGGATTCCAGTGGCAAAGTGCTGGGGGAACTTGTTTCTGTCTTTCTACATGAATGTTTATTTCTGCAGAGTACATGGCTTGAAACTATCCTGTGGGATAGTGGGTTGCTATACTACCCTGGGCTCTTACAATAATACAGAGCATCTCCTTCATTTTGCAGCATTTCACTTTTTCCTTTCAGAGAAAAACATTTTTCTTACAGAGGAATATATTCTTAAATTTTACAGGGGAAATAACTTAACCCTGCCCAGACTGCTAAACTTGCAATATTCATCTATAAACCTCAGTGAATTATAAAGTGGAACAACATATTGATGATTCTGTATTTATCAACTAGGGCTATGTAAGCTTTTCTCATATTTTTAAATATGAGAATGTCTTTTGTGCACTTATTCTCTTTCTCTCAAGCTCAAAATTAAGCTACTTCTTCACAAATTCTCAACTAGTTTAAGTTTGCTTCATGAAATGGCCAAATGTGCCAACAGTTAGGCTAGTGATTGGTGGTTGGTAGATCTTTAATTCACCTCTTGTCATTATCTTAGAAAATAAGGTAAATATTTAAAAAACTAATATTTAATTTTACATATAAAATTCTTCTCACATATTTTGTTTGCAGAATAAGCAAGAAACAACTTTAAGTTGAAAGAAGAAATCAAATTATTGGAGCATAGGAGCGTAAAAGAAGCATTGCAACTGGAAGAAGATAGTGAATGTGGACTCATTCGAGGACAAACAAAACCTAAGGGGGGTAGATTGTAACATCCCCATTTCCAAAGGATGTTGTTGCATAATGAAGATGGTGCCTCTTCATAACAAGTGTTATCATTATCTTAACAAGACCTAAAAGGGTAGCTATAATTAAGACCCCAAAGGGCACATTGTAATAATGAACATGTCTCTTAAGATAATCTTTGGGGGTTTGACCTAAGGCATTTATATGCAGGATTAGAGGTGATGCTAGCATGGAGTGGTAGAGCTAGTACAAGCAAGCCACAGAGGCTAGGTAAAGTAGGATAGGAAGTGGACTGGCCATGCCTTCTAGCTAGTTTGTAGGCCTAACTATGGTGGCAATGCAAGATTTCCTCTAAGGGGATAAGATACCAAAGGAAGAAAACCTAAAGGAAAAACTCTCCGAGCATGACCCAGATACACTATTCCATTTCAATAAAGCATTCTTTTCTTTCTCTTTCTGTACTTTCTCTGTTATTTTTTTTTACACATAATGTCAAATGTTATGTATATTTAACGTTTGGTCTATTATCTTCTTATGCATAATGTCTAATATAACATATATTTGACATTTGTGATGACATCCAAGGATGCGATGTCACACATATGACCTATAAAAATAAATTTTGAACACATTGAATAAGTTCTTGATTTTCACAATTCTCACAATCTTTGCAACCTTGAGCACTTGAAATCTTTGCCAATTTGAAGATTTCTTGGAGCAAATTGACAACTACCTGGGCATTGGAGACTCTCAACATGGTTTCATAATTCCAAAAATTTAAGCATAGTTTCCACCATTATCACCACCAAAGTTATAGATCCAAGCTAAGAACCAGCAAAGAGTTTTATAAATTGAAGTTGGGAAGTACCTGGATCATGGTGTTGATCACAAAACACAACCTACCAACTTCAACAAACTTCAAGCTTCATGTTTGCAACTCCCTATGCATTTGGACACACAATTTATATAATTATGAACTTTTATACTTTAAATATTTTATTATTGTAATAAATTTTACAATTCATTTGTTGTAAAAGTTTATTTATGATTCATTTATGTGCATTTTCTTAGGTTATATCTACATTTTCATTTGAATTGTTTATGCCAATTTACACTTTCCAAGTCCCTGGATGATCAACAAGACCATCCATGGTACCTTGGATCCTCTTTCTTAGAGGCCCTTGGGATCCAAGGTTAAACTATTTCTACCAATAACTTGTGATCTTCTAGCAACCAAATTTTTCTAATGAAATAGTCAAACAATGCTTTACCAAAGTAGTATTGTTACACTAGGTATCAAAGTCATGATTTATGATTTGAGGCTAGTGGTGATTTTGGATGCATGATTTATGATCATGATTCATTTTTTATGACTCATGTGCTACCATGATATATATAAAAAGTAAAGGAAGCTGAAATCTTGATAATAATCCTCCTAGTACCAATCCTCATAATGGTCTACTTGGAAATGGAAGTTGGGGTAATCATGTGCATGAGGAGATGTAAAATGATATGAATGTGTATGATGACATGCATGAAAATGGGAATGTTGAGATGACTAGTGAGAGGAATATTGATCAATCCCTTGAAAAGGGGATAAACAAGTGGATTTGGATGGATTCAAAGACTCTTATGTTAAACCAACACCAAGAAAACAAAACTCATTCTAGGGACATGAAAACATCAAGCTTTTTAAGAGCAATAAGAGTCATGGAAAAAAACCACATTTAGGAGGGTTCTCTTAATATCCTTTAAGGAATCCAAGCTTAAAATGCTACATTTGTGATGGAAGGCATTATGCTCAAAAAAAGCTCACAAAATCTTCAAATCAAAAGTGGTGGTAATAGAGAAAATAAGAATCATTGGTTAAATATGATTGTATATCAACCGCATGATTAGTTAATGATCTTGAATGAAGATGATAAAGAGTAGGATATGAGACTTTTGAACTTCTTCTAATAGGTTCATGAGGGCTTCACCACTTAGCATAAGGTGAAGTGTTTAGTAATCAATTAGGGCAGTAGGTACCAAGAGGATTGAAATGTGGTTGGCCTAGTGTAATTGCTTCCTTCTTGAATTGATTCTAGGTAGAGAAAAAAATGAATATGTGCTTATAAGTAAATGATGAAGGAGAGTTGGTGATTTCAAATAGGTGATATATGTTCTTAACTACATCTACGAGTAGTGAGCATAGGGTTCTAACTGCATCTATGAGTAGGAAGTTTAGAACGGATCTATGTCAATGTAGTGCCTTTAAGCAAAAACACATGATTTTAACTATCTTTGAGTATGCAGCATAGGATTGTAGTTGTGTGTTTGAGCAAGATTGGATTGTTTCTTCAAGTAAGAAGCATAGGATTATGACTACATATTTAAGTAGGAACTGTAAGAATGAGAATGCATCTTTGAGTAGAAAGTGTAAGATTTAGATGAAGAAATGAGTGCCTTTGAAAAAGTACATCTATGTATCACTATAAGTGTAGGAAAGGTTCACATGTGAATCAAGTTTTACTCCAAATAGAAAGGTTGGTACAATTTGCATATAAAAGGAAAAGCCTTTTCTTCCTTAACTTGGTGATGAGTGGCAAGGTACCCCTATGCCTGACTATACAAATCACAAGCGTTCATGCATGATCCAGTTGAATTTCATGGATGGGACTAGTTTTGGTATCTAAATCATTATGCTCTAATCATAGTTCGCTATCTTCCCATTTGGACTAGTGGTAGCTTTTTCATGTATGGTTTAGTCCAAAGTGGGGTGTATGATGTTGTCTAATTCTACCTTACTTCTAATGATGATAAAGAGGTAGATTAATTAAGCTAATGAACAATGGAAAAAAAGATGTAAACTAGCCTACATGTGATGAGTATCTACTCTTAATTGTCCATATACATCTTGGACTTTGTGTGACTACTTGTAGGATTTCCAAGTGTATGTCACTAGGTGTGCCAAACAATACACTACTAGATTACCAAGTACTTACGCGTAAACACTCATGACTAAGGCATGCACATTCTGCTTAATGATAGGAATAGTAAATAGAAATAAATGAAAATTTTAACTAAAGGAACTTAGAAATAATTAATAATTAAAAGCAACAATAATATAAGTGGATGCTACAATGATCGATTAATCTTGATCTTTATTTCCAGTTGTGTAGCGTGTCCAAGTACATCACACTCAAACAAAGGTGTCGTACAATTACAAATATCACACTGTGGGCATGCACTGGGAATAAAAAGACTCTAAGAAATACTAATAAAAATTGATAACTAAAACTAAAACTCTATTTCTTTTTTCTTTGTACACCGAAGTGCTATATTTATAGGCATTCATAGAGGAGACGACATCAGATATCCAACATTGCTTCCTGGCTCCAACATCAAGTATTCAATATCAAGGCTCTAACATTGAGTACCCAATATCGAAGCTGACAGATTCACAACTCATCATACCCCCATGACTAAATGAAAATTCATTCTCAAGTTAAACAAAATAAGGAACAATTTATTTATAAAATATTGGGAAGGTATGGAATTATTGACTAACTCAAATAACAAACAAGCAAAATAATTGACTCTTACATGCCACAATGGTGTAGTACAAAAAATGAAACATAATATTACAAGAAAAAACTGGAAAGCTCATGTCATTCCCAAAGGTGGTGGCTCCTCCATTGGTTGCTTCCCTTTGTCACCAGGCTTGGGAAACTTTTCACAATTAAGCAACACCTACAACTTTTCCTCCTCTATTCTTGGATCGTGACAAGTCTAGGCTATTGAACCAATGTGTGCTAATATTGATACATCCTAAGGACATGGAAACTATAGAAAAATTTGATTAGCCTTTACATACCAAGATGCAAACTACTATCATTCCTCCTCAAAGGTCCTAACCGTTTCTCTAAGTTCTTGATAATTTGTTAATCTTCTAGCTAGGTCTAAGACAACATCCTTTTGTTCCTAGTAGATGGTGTTAACCACTTTCAATTCCATGTTTGCTATATGGAGTTTTTGTAAAGAATATTTTCTATTTGCAAACTCTTTTTCATATAATGCATAAGTGGTTGCTACCTACTTCTCTAGCTCACTGCAAGGCTAACTTGCTATTAACATGGTGAGGTTGTGATATCTGAGATTAGCCAATGTCATGTATTCCTTTAAATCGTCAATCTATAGGTCTTTATTCTTTACTTCCGCCTGGTGGACCAAAGCATAGCTATCCAAAATTGGCTACCACTTATGATTTTATGCTGATAGAGACCCAATGTGACATTTAGCCATCTACATCTCTTTTTTATTTATTTGTTTATACATCCCTACTGGTCATGGAAGTATTCCTTCAACTTTTCATGTTTCTTAGCCTCATTCTACCGTGCACTGATTTCTATTGTTGATTTCTATCAAATAGCATGGACCTCCTCCATTGAAAGAATTCTATTTTCTCTGGTCAACCTATTGATGTCTTGGTTGACCCTCACCAATTGTTCTCTTAGCTGGTGGATGCTCTCCTCAAGGATGTTCTTTTACTTTTTGATTGTGGTCAACCTTGAATTCTTAGCAATGAGCTACTTGTTTTCTTCTTGTCCAATGGTCAATGCTTTTTTATACATGTGAGACTATGCATCAGTAGTAGAGGCATTTCAAACCACTTTTTCTTTTTCTTGTTCTACATCTACACTCTCCTCAATCAGCTTGGCCAGTAGCTTTGTCCTAAATTACCCTAGCTAGTTAAGAGTAACAAAACAGGTAGGATCCTATCATTTAACTCTAACGGTAACCAGCTCTTGTTGTAATTTCTACACTTCTACTTCTACGTGCTTTGCCCTAACTTCAGCCATGATCAATTTTCCTTTAGTGATGATGGAGTCTAACTAAGCTATAGTGACATCAATGGGGATGTCAAACAAAGTAGCCATCATTTGCCCTATCTACAATAGTAGATCCAAAAAATCCCCATACACTGCAGGAGTTATTGAAGTCCCAGCCATCATTTGTGCATCTTTGGTCCTAGTTAGATCTACTAAGGGCACAATAGAAACATTTAATGATTCTTTAATATGATCTATGATTACTTCTACTACACCTACTGCATCCTCATGTTTCATTATCATAAATGTGGCACCTTCTCTAGTTTCAAGCATCACCTAGAAGGATGTGGCATTCCCAAAGATTTTCCTGGACCACTACGATTCTCCTCTTGATTGTAATAAGATCTTCCCCCTTGTTGGATTAATTGAAATAGTGGGCTATACAACAACATTGATTACTCTAAAGAGATTGGATTCATCTCTGCTTCCCCAACTGATAGCTTCAGCAATTTTCTATAGATGGTTCATTAAAGGTTTGCAATCTTATGCTGGTAGTGGAAAAGTTTGTGTTTCTAGGCACTATTTAGGCTCATGTTTTTGCTTCCTTCTCCATTTCTTACTTTTCATCAAGGTATTTTCTTAATGCTACAAGTTTGAGGAGTTCGGTAAAGAAGGCATTCTAAGTCTTCTTGGGGATATCATTTGTATATCCTAGGATTCTAGCACATTTGCATAAATTTATAATTCGTTAAGGAAATGGGAGTGTTGGTCCCTGCCTTTTTCTCCTCAAATCACCTCTGAATTTTAGTGAAGTAGAAGTAGGGAAGATTGGCCACATATTTTTCCATTAAGATAACACTTCCCCTAGCTGCATATGTCAAGATTCGGTTAAGCCCTTTGGTTAGAAACAAGTGGTATGTACCAATCTTGAAATTTGACCTCTCCTCTAGAGTTAGTTCATTATATGTTTTGCCTTCTTTGCTGTATTCTCATTTTAGCCATAATTTTCTAGTGTTAGGGTTAGATCTAGTGGATAGATGGGCTACATTAGCCCCTTCATTTGGCAAATTAAGAGTTGTTGCAATTTCCTTGATTGAGAGAGACACATTAAATCCACAAATGTTTATAATAGTTCCTTCATCTTTGTTATGCCAAAATTGGTGGATCCCACCAAGGTACCATTTGCCACTATTTGAAATAATGGGCCACAAGGGTGACACCTAAAGTTGCATCCAAACCACTTCTAGAGAAAACTCCATAAATGGGCCAAAATTCATTTTCATGATGACCAAGGTTAGCATGCACTTTTCTTGAATGGTTGCAAGGAAATTAGGGGACAACATGAGATGTTGTCCTTGCATGGAAGCTGCTGGTTCTATGGCCTCTCCTTGGATCTATTGTCGAATAGCAAGAGCCTGTTGATGAATGCAAAATGATTGTGCTTCCTGCTCCAAATGTTCTACATGTTCATCTCGTTGGCCTTGGCCACCTTGTAGGCTCTTGAGTGCTCCTTGTGAAGGTTCTTCTTTTCACCTCTTTTTGGGACCATATGTAATCAAGCAAAGATCAAGTGTTACTAATGTTGTATTCTTTATCATTAATCAGTTTATACCATACTCGTTACCTTAGTTCATTAAGTTCATAGTTCATATGACTGCAAAGTTAGAAAAATTTTCAAGAAAAATCCCCAAAAAGTATCTATCTCCTCATACAACCTTACACAATTGATTTATTTTTTTCTTATGTGTGGCTTGTTATGATGGTTGTGGTCCCTTCAGTGAAAAAATTAAGGTTTTCAACATTAATACAATTGATTATTCATGNAAAACTAACTTGAACACTTTAGGTTTAGATAGGTTCAAATGGCATGGAAATTAGAGCAGTAGAGAGTCAAATATCATAAGTGGAAAGTGCTTGCCTAGAGCTCTAAGTTGCAAGAGAAAATTTGAAAAACTCCCCTAGCTACAAATGATGAGAATGAAGTTTGGGCACCACAGGGGTTATATATATAGGTTTTGTGTGACCTGATATCAAGTAGCTAATATCATGTATCCAACGTCACGTCCCACCCGATATTGAGTACTCAATATTGGGGTTCATGAATAAGCACCAAATGGGACAACTAAGCATGGGAAACAAAGCTCTAGGATTTTTTGGAAGGTCTGAAATTATGTCCATCATTTTGGGTAAATAGGAAATTAATTAGAGCCACTGGAAGTGGTTGAAGATGGAGTTGTCAACATTAAAGGCTTGAGAAGAGACAAGAAAAAGGACTTTAAATTGATGCCATGATAAAAATCAAGGATAGATGAAGGGAAATAACAAAATTGATCAATTAAGTATATGGAAGGTGAAGAATGATGTGGTTGTGTTAAATAAGTACAAGTCACAAAAGTTACACAAGTGGATCCTTCCCAAAGTAGGCTCCAGCCTATGATGCCCTTGTGTAACCACACTTAAAAATGTCTGTAGGAACTAAAGGGGTTGAATGAAATGCATACCTATGAAACAAAACACACATGTCAAAACCACCAATTTGATATAATAACTCTATGTTACATAAAACCACAAGTTAGGATCACCTAGACAATGAGATGAGATGGCTTGTAAAAAGAATTACAGAAATTGGAACATGAGGTGTCTTACCATGGTCACAATGAAATCATGTGTGTTATTAATGATTAAATAATCATGAGTCATTATTTTCAAGATTCAAACCAAGTTCACATCAAATTGTAGTAACATCACATTATGTCATCATGTCAATGAACAATCATAAGACTATCATAGTTGCAAGGAGTAACATCACTTAATGTTTTGTCCAAGGGATGAGCTGATTTATTGCACACATGTTTTTTGTTTTTTTATTCTTTCTTTTTCAATTTTGAGAAGCCACCAACCTTTAGGCATGGATACAAGTCTTTCTAGTGGGATGTATAGAAGTATATTCAGTGTCATTTTAGGTTACTCTTACTTCCATTTTTCATTAGATCTACAAGGATATGATTACAACCTCAATAACATGATAGAACATATACAAGTAACCAAAGAGAATTCACAAATCCCCTTGATGTCATGTCCTTCACATTTTACCTTGGTTCTACACTTGTCTTCCTAGACACAATGGTTATGAAGTTATTTTTAGTTTCATAGTGAAAAAGAATGTCATTATGACTAGAGCAAGAACCTCTTATTAATGGAATGGGTGGATGGATGTCAACATCTCAATGTCCAAATAATCAATCACTTATGACTTCATAACATAGAGAAAACCTCACCTCAATGGGCTGCATGATCATTTTATTCACAAGTGAGATTACATAACAAAGAAAATGAAAACAACAACTAAAAAAAATTAGAAGAAATAGGAAAAACTAGATCAAGAAATAGGAAAATGATAAGAAATTGTAAAACAACAAGATAAAAAGCACATATGAATCCTAAATATTAGAATGGGGGGTAACCCCCACGACTAAACATTTCACCGTGACAAGGATTAATAAGTGGATAAATAAGATCCATGCATGTGTGAAACATTGGTAATCATTCATGCCCTAGCCATTAGGTGTCTATTGGTGGTGTGGTGGCTGGGTAGAAAAATAGTTGGTCACACACTTGATTGTTAAATGTATCATGGATCAAGGTATGAGGTGTTTTAGCATTATGGATGTTTAGCTCACAATTACGTCCTTGATCATGATATGGTATGCATGGATTTATTTGTCTCCCTGCACTATTAGATTCATTATTTGGGTTTGGGATTGAAACAAGCATGGATGGTGGCCCTTGTGTATGATCAGAAGACATTGGTTGTAACAAGGAAGGTGGTGCACTAGATTGGCATTGTGTTGGCTTGGATGATGTGGTGGATCCATGCATGGTTTGCTTCAATTTACGACCTTTTCTTTAGAAGGGACATTTTCTACATTGTAGTTGAGACCCACTATTGTCAACATGTTTATTCACATTAGCAACATAAGTGGCATGTGTTTTTTTATATTGTGGTGTCAAACCTTCCTGTGTTGCTAGTGGTGGCATATAATGAGGTGAAGTATGAGAATATCGAGGGTAGGATGGATGGTAAGAGGTGTGTGGTGGTGGTCCTTTAGTGGATGTCATGGGTTGTTTGTACTCAGGAGAGTGGTAGTGGAAATTTGAAGTAGAGGATGTAGAACTAGTTGGAGAAACATGATGCTAAACATAGTATTTGTGTTGTTTTGGTGGATAGGAAGGATAGGACTAATTTGGTGGTGGCTTCCCCCACAACTATGGTTGAGGATTATGTTGAGGCTAGTAATAAGTCCTTCTAGGATGGTATAGTTGGTTGTGGAACTATCTATAATTACCTTGTGAGAGAGGAAATATCTTGAACATGTGCTACTATACAAACTTCAAATTTAATGCACTTGCCCAACATTCATGTAGATGTAATAAGACTAGGCAATGGCTCTTTAGATGATCATATATGCAAATGTCACATCCATTATCATCGTTTGTAGTTGAGTTTATAGCCTCATTTTCTTTACTTATTTTTCCCATTTGCCGAAAATTGTTCTTAGCTATTTCTTGGTTCTATATCCTTTGTTTATTGTGATTGCCTGGTTTGTTTTGCACGATCCTCTCCTTGACCATCACAACAAGAGTTGTGACGTTTTTGTATATCCATTTGGACATCCTATTAAACTTTGCTTCGAGTTCATCAATAGACTTCTGTATTAGCAAGGCTTGTTGAAGAATCATCTTATCAAGAGAAATTTTGTTTTCCTTACCATAGATCTAGACCTCCTTCTATTAACAAGTTGGGTCCCATTGATATTTTTCAACATTCTCCCATTTGCATATCTCTCCTTCTTCTTTTACCACATGCTTGATCAGTTCTTAGATCTAATGGGCTTGTAGCTTGTATAATTGACCTAGAGCATACATTCCAAGGGTCTCCCTCATTTCATTACGAAGCCCATCTATGATGTGGAAAAGTTTTCTTTCCTCAAAGAGCCATGGCCTAGGCATCTATTCAATAGGGAATAATATCTATCTAAAGCCATGTCCAAGGGTTCATGTTGTTCTTGCTTCCACTCTTGGATTTGTCTCCTTAGGTTGGACACCCTTACATAGGTTTGGTATTTTTTGTTAAAGAGTTCTAGCATTATGGACCATTGTTGAATTGAATTTGTTCTCAACGATCTATACCACACTTTGGCTTTATCAATTAGTGTTCTAGAAAAGAGTTTAAGCTTTTGCCATCCACCTCCAATGTTGTAGAAAGCACAAGCATCATGGAAGGCTTGTAAATGATGTTGTGGATCCAAATCATAGCCTCCCATAGATTTAGGAATATTATCCATATCAAGCCTAGGTAGATAACTCCTTTTGCGATGCCTACAAGATATCTTAACAGCCTCTGTGATATGCATTAGGCTCTTAGTGGCCAACAAGGGTTCATCAACATCAAATAGGTTGTGAGGGAAATTTCTATCTCAATTCATTTGATCATGATGATGCTATCTATGTGCATGGTAACATCTTTGACTTTTCCCATGGGTTTGATTTTGATTTTTAGTTAAACCCTTTAGTGGAGCCTTATCTCCATACCTATGTTCATCTTCATCAGAACTAGACATTGAGAGGAAAGAGGAAGATGAGGAACAAGAAGGCTTGTCATGGCTTCTATGGTGTTCCCCAAGGTTCTTTAATTTATCATTTCTTGGTTTCGAGGAGGTCTTAGGCCTTGAGGCGTTCCCTAGTTTAGGACTTACGTCATCTTCTCCAAGATTGTCTGTCTTAGGTGAATGTAGTCTTTGAGTATCGTCAAGGTGGTCATGATCATAAAAAACCTTTGAATAAACTTGGTCACTCCAATTTTCTTCATTGTATATCTCATTATTTCTCTAATGAATGCATTCGCTATATAGTTCATTGTCACTTCCGTGTGAGAGAGACATTATTATTGGTTTATGGTGTGTGTGAGTTAATATTTTTTGAAAGATATATTGTTAATACCTTTACACCCAACCATATGAATCACAAGCATTCATGCACAATCCGATTGAATTCCATGTATGGAACTAGTTGTGGTATCTAGATTGTTATGCTCTGATCGTAGTTCATTGTCTTTCCACTTGGACTACTAGTAACTTTGTCACATATGGTTTAGTCCAAAGTGAGGTGTATGATGTTGTCTAATTCTACCTTGCTCCTAATGAAAGATAAAGAGGTAAATTAATTAAGCTAATGAATAATGGAAAACAAGATATAAACGACCCTATGTGCAATGAGTATCTACTTCTAGGATTGCCAAGCATACGTCACTAGGTGTGCCAAATAATACACTACTAGATTACCAAGTACTTACACTTAAAACACTTAAGGCATATGCATTTTGCTTAATGACAGAATAGTAAATAGCAATAAATGAAAATGTCAACTACAGGAAACAATAAATAATTAACAATTAAAAGCAACAATAACCTAAGTGGATGCTACAATGATGGGAGTAATCTTGATCTTTATTTCCAATCATGTAATGTGTCCAATCATAGGTGTTGTATGAATACGAACATCACACATGTGGGCATGTACTAGGAATAACAAGACTCTAAGAAAGACTAACAAAAACTAAGAACTAAAACTAAAACTCTATTGCCTTTTTTCTCCATGCACCAAAGTGCTGTATTTATAGGCATGCACAGAAGAGATGACATCTCTAAGGCTCAATTGGATGTCAAGTTAAGTGCATCATTCATGCTTTATAATAGATTATCTTAGCCATTGAATCTTATTGTCTATAATTATCAAATGGATTTTAAGTTGTTCAATACCCTCAATATTCATAGTATTCTCCAAGTTTAAAGACTTAAGTTTTGAGGCATTGCTTCTTTAAAGCAGGGAGAGTGTAGGGAAACATGTTTTGTTAGTAGATCAAAGATTGTTTTCCTTTGGAATGAAGGCCAAAGGAGCATAGAGATCCTCAAGGGTTCCATGCTATCACAATCATCATTAAAGAACTACATTGGCCTTTATTTATTTGTGTACTTCATCATAAAGACATGTAGGCTTGGGAAGGAGCTTTGGCTTTTATGGTCATGCCATAAACCTCCTTAACTTCACTTTAAAATTTTTTTAAAATTCGTCAAGGAACAACACTGCAACAGAATCCAGCAGCAGTGGGTAAAATCCGATTCCTCCGCCACTCCCGGCAGCAAAGAACGCAGTTACCCACTTCGGAGGTGGCGATAACAACGTGCATGTACATGCATGGCGTCAATGGACACCGGGCGAAGGCGAAGGCGAAGGTGAAGGTGAAGGCAAAGGCTTGGACACCACCACAGGAATGCGGACAACATGGCTCCCATCACTCCACGTGATACTTCCAAACAGTGCATCCGGCGCCTCCTTCAAATTATTCACCGACGCCGACACCGTCACATTGAAACACCGACGGTCGCCTTGTTTTCCGAACTCCAATTCCATCGGAGTCACCGTCACCTTGACGCCCGCCGGCGCCGTCACGTTCGCCCTGTAAACCGACCCCTTCGCCGCCACGTTCGTCACCGTCCGCGGCACCGTCACCGCCGACCGGCTCTCGTTCAGAACCGCCGAAACCGACGGGTAGTTCAGGTCACCGGGCGAGCCGCGGGCGCCCGCCTGTCCGCAGGTCTCGTTCTGCCTCGTAACCGCTCGAATTTTCTCCGACGAGTACCCGATATTGCACAGAAACTGCACGTAGTCCGCCGGCTCGGCGTCGTACACGAGGCCCGGGTCGAGCGCCTTGTCGGGGTCCACGTGCCCGGCGCCGATCAAGTACGGCGTGGCGTCGGTGCCGTCGTCCGTGTCGGTGATAGGCAGGCCGTCGTTGGCGATTCCGTACGCGGAAGTCATCAGGGCCGACCGGATGGCCGCGGGGCTCCAGTCCGGATGCGCCACCTTGAGCAGCACCGCAATGCCGGATACGTGCGGACACGCCATGGACGTGCCGGACATAACGTAGAAGTCCACGAAGCGGTTATCGAAGTCGAGCCCCGTGACAGACACAAACTTGGTCCAGGCCGCCAGGATGCTCACGCCGGGCGCCGTGATGTCCGGCTTCAGAATCTCCTGCGTCAGCGTGTTGGGTCCGCGAGAACTGAAGTTCGCGACCGCCGGTGCCGGCTTGTACCCGAGCGTCGTGGTGGGGGGATCGATATACGCCGTAGGACTGGCGGTGGAGTTGACATACTGCTTGAGTTTGAGGCCTTCGTTGTAGCCCAGATGCACCGCCGGAAGCACATGCATGTCGGCCACGGTCTCCTCGCCCTCCTCCTCAATATTCACGAGGACCATGCCGGCTCCGCCGGCTTCCTTCACCACCACTCCCTTAAAAAATCGCCCGTTTAAGCCGCGGTCGCACACGACAATCTTGCCCTGGACCTTCCCGGAGTGCAGGGTGCCGTTGACGCAGTAGCTGGCGTTCACCGCTCCGGCGAGAGCGACCTCGGAACCGTGCACGAGCGGGTACTGCTTCTTCGGCAGCGACGCCGCGCCGTACATCGTCCGTCCGCGGAAGGTGTCCCCGTTGCCGGTGGTGACGATGCCGAGGAAGTCGCGGTCGACCGTGGAGGCGGCGACGGTGATGAACCAGGGCGCCAGGTTCACGACGGTGCTCGGGAACGGGCCTTCGTTGCTAGCCGAAGCAGCCACGAAGATGCCCCGGCGGACGGCTCCGAAGGCGACGACGGAGATACTGTCGTCGTAGTAATTGTGGGAGGGGCCGCCCAGGGACATGGAAATGAGGTCCACGCCGTCGGCGACGGCGTCGTCCACGGCTGCGGCGACGTCGGCGACATTGCAGTCGGAATCGAAGCAGGCCTTGTAGATGGCGAGCCACGCCCGGGGCGCCATGCCGGAGGCGGTGCCGTTGGCGGAGCCGTAGAATGAGGCGTTGCGGACGGGGGAGCCGGCGATGGTGCTGGCCGTGTGGGAGCCGTGGCCCACGGAGTCGCGCACGGAGAAAAGGATGGTGGCGTTGGGTTTGCCGCCGTCGGCCTCGAAGCCTTTGCTGTAGTACCGCGCGCCGATGATCTTGTTGTTGCAGGTGAAGTTGCCGGAGCCGTCGCAGCGGCCCTTCCAGCGGTTCGGTGGCGGCGGCATGCCCTCGTCGTGGAAGCTGCGGCTCTCCGGCCACACGCCGCCGTCGATCACGGCCACAATGACACCTTGCCCCTGCTTTCCAGCCTCGGAGAGGCATCCAGAGTTGGAGCCGGGGCCACCGGCGGTGAGGCCGAGGAAGGCTGGGGAATGTGTGGTGTGCAGATGGACGAGTTGGTCGGGGCGCACGGACAGGATTCCGGGCTGCGAGGCGACGGACTGGGCCTCCTGCGGAGTGAGGCGGGCGGCGAAGCCGGACATGACGGTGTCGTAGCGGTAGACGAGGTTGTCCTTTCCGATGAGGGATTCGTACCAGCTCTGCGTATCGGCGAACAGCATTGGCCTCTGCTCGTTCACCGTCTGAATGATGTACACCTTCGGTCCGTCTTTGGACGCCGTCCGGCCATAATTCCTGACGTCTACGGCGTCCGCGGCCGCGGCCCAGGAGCACAACAGAAGAGCAAGGTAGCTCAGGGACCTGCAAGTTTGGTGTTTCATGGTTGGTTACTGTGCTGCTGAAAATGCCATGCGAAGGAGGGTAAGGGTCTAGCTATAAACGTGCAGGTGTGTTCATTCTTAGGATATACACAATTTTGCATCGGGAATGCTAATTCATCATGGCGTTGCTATCATAGATACGCGGTCGCGTGCGAGACTATGGCTGTGCGTGGACTTGTCTCTTATTTAGTCCAGGCTATTTTGCGTGGGCGCCGAACCGAGAAATTTATAAAAAATTATAAAAATGTGACGTTTAAATTTATAAAAACGGCAGAGGAGCACGGTTACAAACGATGAAATGGGGCTTCTGATTTGTGAATACAGTTTTAAAAATTCAGTTGCATCGGGAATTTAAGGACCCACCGGAAGCCCGTAATATCAAACCATAACTATGATCCAAAATTTAGAAAAAGTTGATATAGTTTCTTATTGTTGTTGACAGCCCATCTGGCAAACTTTAATTGTAAGTTGCTGCGGTTAGCCGAAGAGAAAATAAGGAAAAAAAATAAAGTCAAATTTGATCCGATTTTAACGTCCATGGTCGTGGTGATTGGAAAATGAAGATGTGCGAAATTTAGAAAATATACAACCACTTCACTAGGAATGTTCTCTAATAGTCAATGCGTCAAAGTTGTTCTCTAGCTCATTATCTTTTTATTACTGCGGTAGATTTTCTCTCACATAATGTGAATGTGCATTATGATCTACAAAGGAAATTTGTTAAGGGAATTTGTTAAGGGAATTTGAATTGATGATCAAGGTGTACAATTACTTAAAATGCAATTTGCATATGATTCTTTTTTTTATGATCAACAATTCTTTGCAACATATCAATAGTCTTTTAGCTAGAGTGGAGGATTACTATATATTATCTAGCTCATAGAACAATTGGCAAAAATATGCTATTTATTGTAATGGCAATATTGATGAGTGGGTTACTCTAAAACTTAAAAAATCTTGAGAAAAGATTTTATCTTCAAATTTTAGGAATACCCTTTTCTTTTAAGTCTAATTTTACTATTTTCTAAACTTATGTGGTCAATAAAATTGGAAAGAAGCTTGATAAATCAAAAGAAAAAAAGCTCACTTTTTCTAATAAAGTTTTAGTTATTAAGCAAATGCTTCAATCAACTCATGTTTATTACTCTAGTTGTTGGGCTCCTAACTTATTATGAAACAATTAATCATATTATCTATCGGTTTCTTTAGTCTGTTAAGCAATATAGAAAAGGTTTCTCTAGAGTTGCTTGGGATATTTGCACTAGTAACAAAAAAGATAGAGGACGTGACCTCATTACTTGTTATAACATAGGTATTTCTCTTACAACAAAATGGATTGCAAAGTGCATAAAAGGACATGACATTTGGATGCTCCTTTTAAGAAACATACTTATGCAAGAAAGACATAAGATTGGTAATAGTTGGTCTTCTAATAACTTTTTGTATCATCTTCTTTTTCATTAGGCTCTTTCTATTACAGATTCTCCACTTCTTAAATAAAATTACAAGACATGTTATAGGCTTAGTACATACTGGAATTACAATCATATTAGAGTTTTAGAAGATATACTTAAGTAAATTAGCCCATGGTGGCTTTCTTTTAATAAAGGAGCTTAGGCTACGAATTCATGTAGATTATGTACCACTTAGAATAGATTTGGTATCACTATAGTTTCTTGTCTACATATGCATGATAGATGGATTACTTGGAATAAAAATTATATCCTCTCCTCTATGGATTAAATGGAAAGAAATAAAAGAAATTTTAAAAAATTAATTTTTGATCTTAAGAATTTATTTAAAGTTGACAATAATTTGCATCAAGCTTTTTAAGGTATTTTTTAAAGGATGGAAGACATGTTTTTCCTTTTAATTCAAAAGTTGCTTATGAGATTATTACAAAAAATGATTTGATTTATAACAAATTCAATAAGGCTTGAAAAATGCAATTATCATTGTACTTTTGGATGAGGAAAATAAAAGAATTTGGAGAGCTCCTACATTTCCTAAAATTCATATTTCTTATAGTATTTTTTATTCATTAAGGTCTTCCTATTGACACTCATCTTGAACATATGTGAAATGTTTTTCCTCAATGTCCTCTTTATAGACATGAAAACTCATTTTCTCATGTTTTTTTCAGTGTCCTATTTTGTTTACTTTATTTCATTACATTTGAAATGATCTTTGACCACTTGTTCTCTACTCCATTTGGAAGCTTCAATGCACAATTATTTTCCAATAGCAAAAGCATAACTATGACCTCTCTTTAGGTGTCAAATGACTTATTCTAAAAAATGTTTTTTTTTCTATATTATTAATTTCTTTTTATTTTAGATGCTTAAGGATGAGAAGCTTTTTGTTGCTATTTGTTCTTTATCTTTGATTGATATATATATATATAGATATAGATATAGTTTTCTCCTTTTCTTTACAAGAAATTCTTTAGTAAGAAGTAAAAACCCATGAGGGTACTTTTTAAATAAGGACAAGGCCTAATCCTTTTCCTACCTTAGAGGTGACATTTTTTAGGATTGGTTGTAATGATGACAAATTGAAAATCCATCCCAAAAACCATTAAGCTTTTTCTTTAAATTCTCCCTTCGATGATATGATATACTCTAAATTTTATTTCAATGGGTTAATGTTGAGTTATAGCTCTCTACAAAGTTCTCCTAGGGCTAGCAATTAAATAGTGAGGAGTTAGCCTAGTAGTAATACTTTTGATTTGGAAAAATCCAAGTTATAGACTAAATGTTGGTGGGAAATGCTAAATTAGAAACTTCTAATTTGACTATATGTCTTGGAGCAAGGTGTGAATTTGATAAACACTACTAGCCATCATTAATTTATTCTCTCACATGTAATTTAAAATTTTACATTGCAAACCACAACTAAACTATGAGAAAACTATTTTAAAACTGCTTTGTTCTCATGTATCCTCCATGTTCAAGCATGTTCAATTTCATTATCTAAAACCTGTATACGATCTCTATTCTATAATATAGATTTTATATTTTCCTAGGATTATATGGAAATTGACCTCTAAAATATTAAAATATTTGGATCTAAATGTGATTACAATTTCTAAAAAACCAATATTAAAACTAAAACTAGCAATGATCTATTACCTAGTGGTAAGAATCTTAATTTAAAAGCTCCAAGTCATGGATTTGATTTTAGTGGGAAATGCTAAGTGATGAGTGGTGAGGTACCCCTACACTCAACCATACGAATACGAGTGTTACAGGCGCAATCCGGTCAAACTCCATAGACTAAGTGCCTACACGCCTCATGGAACACTTAAGGTTAATTGTTCGTTGTCTTCCTAGACTTACTTGTATTTGTCACGGTTGTAATGTTAAGTAAGTCTGAGGTATATGATTTTTATATCTTTTCTGTTTTATCTCCTATGCTAATGAGGTGAAGGGTGAAGAGACTTACTAACTAACTAAGCCTAATTAACCTAGCATCAGTATCTGTTCCCACTTACTGTTCACACCCTGAACCAATGCAACCTTGATTACCAAACACTATTTGTTACTGGGATCACCAAGCGTAACACACGTGCTCGAAGTGGTCGTACTGAATGCACTTAACTATGGGAGAAGGGTTGAGAGAGGTTTAACTAAACTAATAATGCATTTAAACATTAACAATAAATAAAGTCCTATCTATCTTAGTCCATGCACTGCAAGGTTTATCCAAGAAGTTCGTCTGTATTTCCGTACACAAACTTGTGTTTAGATACAATATTTGCTCGAATAAAGATCCGTTCACTTTGGAACTCCTCCTGTGGACACATGGAAATTATTTTATCTCTCGAGAGGAAAAACAGCCAGAGTTTCATTATGGTCTAGGCCTAATCTCTGAAACAAGGGAGAGTTGCCTCTTATTTATAGATTTGGCAGAGCACTGCGATATCGCATATGCAATATCGCATGGGAAGATGTGATATCGCATATGTGATATCGCGGCCCATGCGATATCACATATGTGATATCGTGGCCCATGCGATATTGCGTCCCATCATACCCCCATGACTGAATAAAAGCTCATCCTTGAGTTCCTTACAAAATATTGGGAAGGTATGGGATTATTGACTTGAATGGAACTAATGGTGAATGGGATGACATGTGAACGGATCATCATTATAGAAAAAGACAAAAGTGGTGTTCACGATAACAAGAGTAAACACCTTATACATTGACATCAGGCCTTATTTGGCAACTGAGAGAGAAAAGAGAAAAGAGAAGAGGTCTGTTGCTGCTAATGCCAAGATTGCACCTTTCTTTGTTTATCCATAAGTGCGTCATCGAACGTGCTTCTTGCATAATTGTTTTAGCACTGATCCATTCCAAGTGTTCCCTTCAGATCCAATCCATTGTTGTATGATTGCCATCTTTTATTAGCAAGGGTAAATGAATCATAATGCAGTTGATACCTTGCTTCAGTGAAAGGTCCATTGGCTGAGTTGTCATATGTTTGATATGGATATGGAGATATCATAGTGGCTACCGAAGGTGTAGGGGTTGGGAGAAAATCAAAAAAATTTGGGTTCGGACCCCCATGACTAAGAGTGAACCTCTAGTAGAAATAGAATGGAGAAAGAATAAAGAACAAGAAAGAAGAAGAAAAAGAGACAACTATAATGTCAATAAAATGAATGTCAAGATGGAAATGAACAAAATAGAGTGGATTGCAAAAATGTTAAGGGAAAGAATTTAACTAGTGCACCAGATTGGAATGCCAGTGGGTCCTCCCCAAAGCAGGCTCATGCCTTTAATTCCATGACGAACCCACATTCAAAGAGTCCGTAGGCTCTAGGAATGTCATTTGGAAATAAGAGTTAAAGTCTTAACCACAAGAATTTACCAAAAAGAAAACAATGCGTCAACCAAAATATACATTAATGATACAACTGATAATGAGGTAAACAATGGAGAGAAGGATGAAGATAAGAGAATGGAATGGAATCCCAAGAACAAAGTGGCGTATAGCCCCTTGTGTAGTTAATGATTAATGTGACTTATTAGATCCCATTCCAAGTCTGACCTCAAACCAACCACATCTAGTGACTTCGCATTAACGCATTCAGCCAATCCATCCTCTTGAAGTAATAAGAATTTCTTCCCAAAGAGATACCACCATTCTGACGAAACGAAGGAGAAGAGAATGGGATGCGAGAAGGGCCTTAGTGAGAGGGAAAATTTTTATTTTAGTTCCATAACTAGTGCTTATAGCCCAAATGATTATTTTGTCTAAGGGGTGTGCTTTGAATTCTTACTTTTTTTTTTGTGTTTTATGTGTTTATGCGTGAGAACCACACCATGCAAAGACTTTGTTATTTTTATTAGTTCAACTTTCTGATAATTAAGTAACATTGAAACAGTAAGAAAACTCAAGAAGAAAGCATCCAAGCACCCAAGAGAATGGCCAACACAAATACATCAAGTTCCCTTGAAGCCACACCCTTTTCAATCCTTGAGTCCTTCCTTAGTTTGAGAAATGCCCAGTCACCGATTCATTGATAGTTCTTATTTAGAAAGGAACTGTACATTTCCAAGCCAAGAGAGACCATAGAAATTCATGGATGTATGAATGAAGTGAAATCATTGCCTACTATATCAAAAGAACCATATCTTAGTATCAACATCATGACTTAAAGGTAAAAACCAAACATTAGCAAACAATAGAAAAATAGTTCATACCATCATTAAGAACACTTATTGGGTGACAAACTTACAAGATGGATAACACACACACATACACACACATACACAAGAAATGGAAAAGTGTGAATGATGTTGTAAAACAAAAATAAGAAAAGTTAAAGAAATTTATAAAACAAAAATGTGTAAAAAAAACGTGTAAAACAAAAACTTAAAAGAACTAAGGGCCTTAAATGATTAGCATAGGTGGCCATCTCCCCCATGAATGAATGGAAAGGGAGTGATCCAAAATAATGAATGCCTATTTGAATTTTTTAGAAGTGTCTAACTTCTTCTGATTGATGTTTTCAGGTTAATGGGTGGAAGTTGGTGATGCTCATATTCTAATTTATCTATGCTTTCGTTGTGGGTGCAGGTTGTTCTCCTAGTTCATTCCATGCATTTTGGTGGGCTTCTCTCTTGATCAACTATCAACCACTGGGTGTTCTCTTGTTGAGTGGTTGCTACATACAAGCACCTTTGTATCTGAGTTTCTTGGGCACACTAGTTGCATGCAGGAGATGCTGATCAATCCTCCATGTCATCACCCTCTGAGTTATTGTATGTGATGCATGGAACTTTCTTGTTCTTGATATTTCCATAAATATTTACCTTAGATAGTTTCAAGGAAAGATCACGGATTCCTAGGCATGCGTCTATTGTACTTAGCCATGCCCTTCCCATTATAATTGGGAAGTATCCTTTGTTGTTGTTAACTTCTATCACTAGGAAATTAGCTGGGTATGACCAACCACACATAGTGGTAATGATGTCCTCCACCAATCCCAAGGGAATGGTGATGGACTGGTCAACCATCTCTAGTTGAATATTGCTCTTCTTAAGTGGAGGCAAGTTCTAGGATTTATACATTTCTCGTGATATTAAGTTGACTCTGGAACTTGAGTCAAGAAGAGCCTTATGAGGTTCATTCCTAGAAACTTGGAGGTAGATTAAGGGACTTCCAATGTTAGAGAGTTTCCTAGGAAGGTGGCCTACCTTGATCCAGTTAGTAACAGTATGTGTTAACATAACCGTATACGTTGAGCTCTGTTGTTTATTTGAAGGGAGCTCCAAAGCCTTATTTGTTGGAGGAGTGGTCACAGACTTAACCGCTTGTGGTTGTGAGAGCTTGTTTGGGCTTTTGGTTATGAAGAAAGGTCTTCTCTTCTTTTGGTTGTCAGAACTAGCAGCAGGTCGAATGTTTATAGCTCTCATAGCATTATGTTGCTGCAGTTGAGTGGGGAGTTCCCCTTGGATTGTTGGAGCGGGTGGTAGTATAACTACCAGTGTAAGAGATGCAGATGGATTTAGAGGATGGTATGTATGTGGTATATCTCCTGGAGGAGAAGGAGTCCTAAAATACTCCCAAAATTGGTAGTGACATTGTGGGGTTGCGTGACCCATAGAGTCACTTGCAAAAATCGGCTGTTGCACGTAATAGCCATATGGGTTTCGTTGTTGGTAAGGGTATTTTTGCCTAGGCGGTGGCATCCCCCATGACTGTGGGTGTTTCCACTACTGATGTTACCCGATAGGTTGTGGTGGAGTTCCACTTGGATAATATGTTAATGGTTGGTGGAACTGCCTTGGGTTACCTTGGGGATAAGGTAACCGATGGGGTGTCTACCATCTGTTAAGTCCTAGGTTGAGTGCATACACCCCAGACTCTTATAGATATGAGATTATTGGGCATCATCCCTTAGGATGGTCATATTGGTAGATCTCACATCCATTGTTATTTTCCATGTCAGAATCCACAACCTTATCGGCGATAGTCATTTTTCCCTTACCCTTGTCACGTGCATGGCCTAAATCTCTCCACTTTTTCTTATCATGGTCACTACTTCGTTCCTCCTTAGACTCCTCTACAATTTTCAGGATAGTTTCAATTTTACTATTTAAGGAGATCCATATTTCATCTACCTTAGCCGATACTTTTGTTATTAGCTTTTGAAGCAGAAATGTTTTTCTATTTACCAACTCTTCAAGTGGTGACTCATCCTCTTCCTCACAGAATCTTACTCCCTTCTTTTGAAGGGAAGGATCATAGTTATATTCTTCCATGCTTTCTCTTTTCCGTAGCTCCCCTTCTTCTTTAGCTACTTGCTCCAAAAATCAATGAATTTCATGGGATCTAATCTTAGATAATCTCCCTTGGGCATAAGTCCCAAGGGTTCTCCTAGTTTCATGTCTTAGCCCATCTATGAGGTGCCCTCGTCCTCGCTCTCGACTCTCTCATAGAGGTCTATCATTTTGCTTATCCTTATCCTCACCATTGTGCTCCTTGTGACTACATCCTGATGTCAAAGGAGAGGGTGAATGATGTGATGAAGGCGAAGAAAAAGGAGAACCATCGCCATGACAATGTTTCTTACCTTCTCTTCGGTGGCTACGGCCCCAATCATGATGATGATCTGAATGCCTGTTCTTGTCATGTATTTTTGTTCCCTCAGTGAACACTTGGTGTTCATGGGGATCAGAACCAGGATTGTGTATCTTGGAGCATAGGTTTTGATACCCCACCTCCTCACTATTGTTAGGAGGGGGAACATCATTTGATGGAGAAATTGTTATAATTGGTTCACCATCTCTAATTTCTCTTAGGACGTGCAGGACCCCTTTGCGCTTCAACAATGTATGGTGGCTCTCCTACTGCAAGTCCCATTAACATTGCACTTCTATGGGATGATAATCCCTTGTGTTGAAATCACCTACAACATATTCAGTGTATAGCTATGTCATGCCTATCTGTGCAAGAGCACGAAGGAGCATGTTAGGGACTGCACAATCTGGGGGTAACACTATGTTACCTTGCAAATCTCGCCAACACAGCTGTTCATCTTGATGGAGGATAAAAGTGAAATCAAGTACATACTCATCGAGATGAATATATACCACTTGATGTTGTTGAGGAACTGGTGGTTCTTAGTTATGCATGTTCGACTATCGACTATTTCTTGTATGATCCCTAGGTGGTGAAGTGCTCTTATGAGAATAAGACATCTTAGTTTAATTTGGTATGCTGTTATTGTTATGTTCTTTTTTATATGATTAACCCTAAGGGGTTTTTTAAGCTTCCCAATGATGTGGATGATTTCCTATGTTCTACTTAGCACACAAAAAACTTAGTCCCCGAAAATGGTGCCTATGATGAGTGGCGAGGTACCCCTACACTCAACCATATGAATACGAGCGTTACATGGGTGATCTGGTCGAACTCCCTAGACTAAGTGCCTACACGCCTCATGGAACACTTAAGGTTAATCATTTTTTGTCTTCCCAGATTTACTTGTATTTTTCATGGTTGTATCGTTAAGTAAGTTTGAGGTATATGATTTTTATATCTTTTCTGTTTTATCTCCTATGCTAATGAGGTGAAGGGTGAAGAGACTAATTAACTAACTTTAACTAACTAAGTAAGCCTTAATTAACCTAGCATCAGTATCCATTTCCACTTACCATTTACATCCTGAACCAATGCAACCTTGACTACCAAACGCTATTCGTTACTGGGATCACCAATCATAATGCACGTGCTCGAAGTGGTCATATTGAATGTAGTTAACTATGGGAGAAGGGTTGAGAGAGGTTCAACTGAACTAATAAAGCATTTAAACATTAACAATAAATAACAATAAATAAAGTCCTATCTATCTTAGTCCATGCACTGCAAGGTTTATCCAAGAAGTTTGTCTTTATTTCCATACACAAACTTGTGTTCAGGTACAATATTTGCTCGAATAAAGATCCTTTCACTTTGGAACTCCTACTGCGGGCACATGGAAATTATTCTATCTCTGGAGAGGAAAAACTACCAGAGTTTTGCTACGGTCTAGACCTAAACTCTGAAACAAGGGAGAGCCTCCTCTTATTTATAGATTTGGCGGCACACTGCGATATCGCGTATGCGATATCCCGAGGGAAGATGTGATATCACGTACACGATATCACAGGTGATGCAATATCGCGGCGGATGTGATATCGCGTCCCATCACTAAGTTATAAAGTTCTAATTAGACTATATATCTTAGGGCGTAGTTATATTTTAATGTTCCAACACCCACCTACCCTTTCCCTTCCCCTCTCCTTCCTTCTAAAATTCCAATCTTAGGCCATCATAATAATTTAAATTATGAAAAATAGAATCATTAAGCTATCTTATTTTATAATTTTGACTATAATTTATAGTTCTACTTTAAAGAATCAACAAGTATACATCCAAGAACTAACATAGTCATACATATGATATGCACTTGTACTTCAATGACAAGCTTATATAATTGTTAATGCATAAATTTTGGTCACACCAACACTAGAAAAGCAAACTCATTTTAGGAGACTATTGCCTAGGGCACCTCCCGTATGGGTACGGAAACCTAGGAATAGTCTCAGCTGGAGAGGGCTACATGGCCTTTTGCAAATAATAAGCTAGAAAGAAATTTGGAATTTAAATTAAATAATTGTCTTAAATACAATAAGTAATTAAAAGAACTGAATTTTTCTTGGTCCCACTAACATTGCTGGTTCGTGACTATCGATGGTATCCACTATTGGGCAGGAAGGCTGTGATTGCCACGAGAGAGGGAGAGAGAAAGAAAAAAAGAAAGAGAGACTACCCACTGCAATCTGCACAGGGTAGCAACTATAGTTCTCAAAGCCTGCCATTGTTTGCTGCCTTTGTGCACTGTTGCAGAGAGGAAGATCATCCACCCACATCTGCACTATTGTGACAAGCTCCTGCCATTGTCAAGAAGACCCACAAGGATTTGATTTTGAGCCATTGGCTCCTGCCTTGGACCCTCCTCAAAGATCAACTAGAAGCTTGCAAAAAAAGAAAAGAAAAGAAGGAAAAAATTGCTTAGAGGAGAGGTCCCAAAAATAGGCTTTGGCTATTAGTCTAAAGGGGTAGCTTCCTCCTCTCCTCTCCCTCCTCATGGTGATTGCAACCTTCCTGCCCAGTAGTGGATACCATCGGCATTCGCAGACCAACAACATCAACGAGACCAAGAAAAATTCAGTTCTTTTAATTACTTATTGTATTGAAGATAATAATTTAATTTAAATTCTAGATTTCTTTCTAGCTTATTATTTGCAAAAGGCCATGTAGCCCTCTACAGCTGAGACTATTCCTAGGTTTTCATACCCATACGAGAGGCACCCTAGGCAATAGTCTCCTAAAACAAGTTTTCTTTCCTAGTGTTGGTGTGACCAAAATTTATGCATCAACAATAATTTTACTAGTTTTTCAAGATGGGAAATTTTATTTTTTGCTAGTGAAAAAATATCCAATAATAAGTAAATGAGTAAATTCATAGGCTACCTTAGGGGTAAATATTATTAAAAAATGAAAAGAAGTATTGGGTGTCAACCATCCCCCAAGTAGCCCCCTTTCATCATCCCCCCCCCCCCAAAAAAAAAAAAAAAAACCAAATCAAGACCAACAATCTAAAGTGATAATTTATTAATTAACATATCTCATTCAACTAACACCTAATGGAGCATATGGTTATTGCTTTTCACACAAGGTAAAAGTTCAAGTTATGTTTCAAGCATTGCAATGTTTGTTGTATTTTCATCTTAAAGCTTATTAGGATACATATGGCATAGTTTCAATTCTAATATCCTCTTCCTCATTTCCTTCCTAATCATAATGTTTTTTCTAGTTATGAAGGAAATATATATGTAAAACTAAAACTAAAATTAAGGTTTTATTATGTCCAAAAACCTAAAGGATCTATTAAACAGACATTGCATTTATATCATGAGAGTTAAATATCAACTCAACAAAGTAGCCAACTTGCACAAGATCTAATAAGAAAAGATCATATAGACCTTTTGTTGTAATATTATATTTTTGTCTCAACTGTTTAGTCTAAGCGTAACTAAGAAAAATCTATTACTCATCTTCAAGATCTCTTGAACCATATAGCCTATATGTATATTCTTCTCTTAGAATTTGGATCTATCTTTTACTTTCTATTCTAAGATGATGTGAAATCAAATAAATATTGCTAATGAAAATGCAATATCTCATTTGTATTACAACTAATAATAGTAAACATTTAAGTTTAATTAATTACCTCTCATACATGCTGATGAGTGGTGAGGTACCCCTACGCTCAACCATACGAATACAAGCGTTTCATGCATGATCCAATCGAATTCCAAGGACTAAGTGCTTATGCACGCTTGTGGAACAAGGACAGGTTGGTTGATCATTGTCTTCCCAAGCTTACTTGTATGTCACAATTGTATGGTTAAGTAAGCTTAAGGCATATAATTTTTATAGCTTTTATGTTTTTATATCCTATGCTAATAGGGAAGGAGAGAGGTAACTAAGTGACTAATTTAACTTAACTACTCATTAACTAAGTTCTAACTAATCTTAACACTAGCATCCATTCCCACTTTCCGTACACATCCTGAATTAGTGCAACACTACTAAGATTACCAAACGCTAATCGTTACTAGGTTACCAAGCATTACACACATGCTCGAAGTGGTCATGCTTGTGTAATTTAATGATTTTCCTAATTGATCAAAGTGAATTGCTGTGCTAATAACAGAAATGTAAAGTGCATAAAATAAAATAAATGCATAAGAAAATAAAATAAAAGAAATGCATAAGAAAATAAATCTCAAGTGCTGCAAGGATGAATCAAAGAGCTCATCTTTATTGCTGTACATAAGGTGTGCTCAAATAAACAGTGCTTGAATAAAGATCTATCCACACTTAGACCTCCCACTACAGGCACTTGGAAAATACCCTAACTTTCAAATAGACTATAAGAGTTTCACTACTTGACTACTAAAAGACTTCTCCCAATTGTGCACCTAGGCACTGTATTTATAGGCTTGGGAGCAACTACTATAATAATTAGAGTAACCGCTATAATAATTAAAATAACTGTTAAAGTAACCACTCTAATAATTAGAATAACTACTAGAGTGACCGCTAGAGTAACCACTCTAATAATTAGAATAACTACTTAAGTAACCACTAGAGTAACCATGCTAATAATTAGAATAACTACTAGAGTAATCACTAGAGTAACTGCTCTAATAATTAGAATAACTGGTAGAGTAACCACTAGAGTAACTGCTCTCATCATACCCCCACAAATGAATGAAAACTCATCCTCGAGTATAGAAGAAGAGAAACAAGTTCTTTACAAAATATATTAGGGGGATGTGGACTTATTTGACTGAAATGCAGAGTGACACAGAGAAAATAGACAAATAAAGAAGTGCCCAAGCATATAATATTACAATTATGTACAAAATTGGTGTTCATGAAAATTAGGAAAGAACACCAATGGATGCCAAGGACATCCAACCCCTCTTGGTAAAAGAAGAATGAGGGAGAGGTAAAAGAAATCTAGTGGTCATGAACAATCTCCTATGAGTGATATGGCTGCATCCTCCTTAGTGACAACAGTCCTACTTCCAATCCACGCTTCCCACTACAATCACAATAAAACCAAGGATTAGTATATATAATACATAAATAATGGCTTAATACCTTGTCTCATCAATGATTTTATCTAGCTAAGTTATGATTGTGATAGATTTCTTGCTTGATATTATTAGTGGAAAGACTGACGAATGGGTTAAATAATAGAAGTGATCCATACAATTTAAAGAAAGCTTGACACAAGGAGTAGTGGAAAGAGGGTATTCACAAAAATAAAAAGGAATTCATTACAAATAGTTATGAAGGTGCATACAATTTGGATGACATGGATGGGGTAAATAAAAAGAATTTGATTGTAACAATGTCTAAGGATAAAGAACTTAACTTAACCAAACCAAAAGATATTCAAGCGGGTCCTCCTCAAAGTAGGCTCATGCCCTTTATGCCTTGACAAACCCACAAACCAAAGAGTCTGTAGGCTCTAGGAATGTCATTTGAAAGAAAAAGTTAAAAACTTACCCAGAAGAATTCACCAATGAAAAATAATGCATTAACCTAGAACAGACTGATGATAAAACCAGCAATGAGGTGGAAAATGGAAAGAAAGATGGAGAGGAGAGAATGGAATGGAATCCCAAGAACAAGGTTGTATAAAGCCCCTTGTATATTTCATGGTTAAGATAATTGAGTAGAACTCATCCTAAATCCAAACTCAAACCAACCACATTCAGTGACCTGGCATCAATACACTTGGCCAATCCATCCTTTTGAGGCAACAAGAATGCTTCCAGAAAGAGTGATCACCATTCCAAGGAAAGTGAGATGGAGAAGCAGGAAGCAAGAAAGGGCCTTTATTAGAGGGAACCTTCAAGCATGGGTAACATGTCTTTCTAGTACCATAACCAACATTGGTAGCACATATTTCTTTATTATGTCTAAGGGGTGTGCTTTGAATTCTCATCTTTTTCTCTTTTTTTTTTGATGTTTATGCATGAGAACCACACCATGAAAAGACTTATTTTTATTCCCTCAAATTCCTGATATTTGAACAATGTCAGAATGGTGAAAAATCCAAGAAAAAGCATCCAAGAACCCAAGAGAATGGCCAGAACCAATGCATCGAATCCCCTTGAAGTCACACCCTTTTCATCCTTTGAGTCTTTCCTTGGTTTGAAAAATACCCAGCCACCAATTCATTAACAAGTTTACTTAGAAAAAAGGGGACTGTACAGTTCCAAGCCAAAGGAGACTATAGAGTTGTATGGATGAATGGATGGCGTGGACTCATTACCTATTTTACCAAAAGAACCATACCTTAATATTAGCATCATAATTCAAAGGTAAAAGCCAAACATTAGCAATCAATATGATATAATTCAATCCACCATCATGAGCACTTATTAGATGATGAATAAAAGTAAATCAAGCAAACAAAGAAACAATAAAAACATGAATGATGGTGTAAAACAAAAATTAGAAAAGTTGAAGGAATGTGTAAGACAAAAAATATGTAAAACAAAAATTCAAAAAGAACAGAGGGCCTAGAATTGTTAGCATAGGTGGCCATCTTCCCCACGACTAAGTTGGAATGAGGAGATCCAAAATAGTGAGCAAGGTTGTCCATCAAGAGAGGTATCATGTGTACTGGTTGTCCTCAGTTCCTGGAAAGGTTTGGTTTGTTGCACGTTGACCAAAAGTTTCCTATCCGGGCTCTCAAGTTTGTATATTGTCATGGCCCTTGAAGGAAAAGTTGCATAAATAGTATAAGGTCCTTCCCACAGTGTTTGAAATTTAATGTGTTGTGGCACATGTGTGGGATTTTAGTAGAGAACCCTATCTCCTAGTTGATATTTAACTTTCCTAATTCTTAGGTTATGATGTTGTTTATTGAAGGCCTTGTGCAATTCGTTAGATGATAGGGTAGCTAATTGGTTTTCATCTAGCAAGTTAAGGGTTACTAACCATTGTTTCTATACTAGATCAAGGTCAAGGTTGAGGTCACATGCTATGGATAGTGTATGGAGCTCAGTTTGAATGGGAAGTGTTGGTAATTTACCATACACTAACTCACAGGGAGAGTAGCCTATAGGGAGTTTCGATGTGAAGAGGTATGCCCAAAGAGCATTATTTAGTTTAGTGCTCCAGTCTCGCCTAAACTTGCTAATTGTTCTTGTCAATATCTTCATAATCTTCTTGTTGGTGACTTCTACTTGACCGTTCGCTTGGGGGTGGTATGGTATATTGAATTTATGCTCAATCCCCAAACATTGCATTAATTTCCAAAAAGTTGCACATGTAAAGTGTGTACGATTGTCTAAAATAAGTGCACGTGGCACACCAAACCTATTTATGATTTGTTGTTGAATAAATCATGTAGCTATAGATGATTTACAATCTTTAACAGTAGATTCTTTGGCCCATTTTGTTAGGTAATCAACGGCAACAATAATATAACCTTTTCCATTTGACATTAGTGTAATCAGCCCCTTAAAATCAATTCCCATAATGTCAAAGGGTTCTAACGGTTGAATCCATTATTGCGGGCCCTCCCATTCTAGCAATCATTACCCCATCACATTGACAATTCTCACAAGATTGGATGAAATGATGGGTGTCTCGAAATAATGTAGGCTAATAATATCCTGTAAGCAGGATCTTGATAGCTTTTCATCTCCCAGCATAATGACCCCCACAAGGACCCTCATGAGCATCTTGGAGAACTCATAGTTGATCTATATTGAGAACACACCATCGAACCAAGCCATCAGGACATACTTTGTAAGGTTGCCCATTGATCTCCAAAAAGTACTTGGCTCGATGAAGAAATTGTTGTTTCTTCTTAAGGCTTAACTATTTTGGTGTTTTTTGGGTGAGGAGATAGGTAAGAATGCTACTATACCAGTTTTTCTCCATGGATGATTGATTATTCACTACACCAACAAAGTGGAATTATCAGGGAAATGATCAAAAATTGGATACTCATCCTCTTTTTTGTCCCATCACAACTGAGATAAATGATCAGCAACTACATTCTTGGTGTCCTTGTGATCAATCATCGTTAAATCAAACTCTTGTAAGAGTACAAGCCATCGTATGATACGAGAACTTACCATTGGCTTATTCATGAGGAACCTTATTGCACTATGATCTGTATGTATATATACGTTATATCCCAATACATAGTGTCTAAACTTTTCTAGTGAAAACACTACAGCCATTAATTCTTTCTTTGTGGTAGTGTAGTTAAGTTGTGCACCTACAATACTTCTACTTACACAGTGGATGTAATAAGGATGCTTCTGGTCATCTAACTATGTAAGTATGGATCTAAGGCATAGTTGGATGCATCAGTCATGATAGGAAATGGTTTGGACCAGTCAAGAGCTTGTAGAATGGGTGTTTCTACTAGCTTCTGTTTTAGAGTTTGAAAACCTAATTTGCATTCTCTAGTCCACTCGAAAGGTACATCCTTTTTTGTTAATTTCACCAATGGTTTGGAAACCTTTGAAAAGTTCTCAATAAATGTATTATAGTAGCTAGTATGTCAAAGGAATGACAAAAGATCTTTGACAACTTCTGGTTGATGAGTAATTCCTTGGATAATTTTGATTTTATTAGGGTCTACCTCTATCCCTATGTGTGAGATTTTGTGCCCTAGTACTATGCCTTCTTGGACCATCAAATTGCTTTTCTACTAGTTGAGCCTCAAATTGGTTTCTACACATCTTTTAACACTTGCTCCAACTAGTCCAAGGCTTGATCAAAGTTTGCTCCATAAGTGGATGATGAACCATGATATTGGGCCCATGATATCAGATCTAACCATACGATGTCGAATACCCCATATCAGGGCCTATCTCCTTGCCTATAAATAAGAGGTGGCACCCTTGGTTTTCATATTAGATAGTTAGTCTCTTAGCAAAACTCTTCTCATTTTTTCCTTCCAGAGCTAGAATTATTTCTATGTGCCTGCAGTTAGAATTATTTCTGTGTGCCCGTAGTAGGAGTCATAGAGTGAATGGATCTTTATTCGAGCATTGTGTACCTAAGCACACTTTGTGTATGGCAATAAAGATGAACTTAGTTAATGAGTAGCTAAATTAGATTAGTTACTTAGTTATCTCTCTCCTTCTCCTTACTAGCATAGGATATAAAATAGATAAAAGCTATAAAAATCATATGCGTCAAGCTTACTTAACCATACAACCATGACATACAAGTAAGTTTGGAAAAACAATGATTAACCAATCTATTATTGTTCCACAAAGGTGCATAGGAAGTTAGTCCTTGGAATTCAACTGAATCATGCGTGAAACACTTGTATTCGTATGATTGAGTGTAGGGGTACCTCGCCGCTCATCATTGGCACCATTGCTAGGGTCTTAGTTGTTTGTGTGCTAAGTATAACTTAGGAAATCATTCACATCATTGGAACAAACCCTTAGGGTTGGTTAAGGAAAAGATAATAGTACATTGCACATTGAATAAGAAAAAATGTCTTCTTCTTCGCACAAAAGCACTTCACGACCTAAGACTAACACAAGAAGCAATCAGCAAAATAATACACATGATGTTGAACCATCAATTCCTTAATAGTTTTGTGTGGTATATATTCATCCCAATGAAGATGTACTTGACTTCACCTTTATTCTCCATCAAGATGAACAACTATGTTGGCATTACTTAGAAGGTAACATAGTGTTACCTACTGACTGTTCAGTTCCAAGCATGCTTCTTCATGCTCTCACATGAATAGGCATGCAACACTTACATGTAGAATACATTGTGCAAGAAGGGATTTGCAACAGGAGAGACACCATAAGTCTTTGAAGGGAAAATGATCCAAGGATGCCCCCCACATTTTAAGCAAAATTGAGGGTGATGAACTTGCCTCAGGTAGTCGTCCACATAACAATGTTCCTCCCCTTGACTCTGGCCAAGGGGTTGTGTATCAGGACCTTCATTCTACTATTCATAACCCATGTGTTGATACCAATGGACATAAAGTGTCCAAAAAAGGAATAAGGACACATGACAAAGGTGGACATTCTTATCACAATCGCGATTTAGGTAGAGACCATTGAAGAGAAGGTAGTAGACACCATCATGGTGGCGGTTCTCCTTCTTCTTCACCTTCATCATCTCCTTCACCCTATCCTTCAGTGTCTGAACACAGCCATGGAGAAAAAGATTGTGAGGATAAGGGTAAGCAAAGTGGAAGTCACAGACAAAATAGCCAAGATAGAGAATGCGGGCACTCTAGGCAATCACAACATAGAAGAAGGGTGAGTAGGGAATAGCGTAGGCATCATAGATGCCATGAATGAGATGATCATGATGAACACCTACTCACTACTCGAAGCATGCTAGACATAATTGAGGCTATGAGAGTTCCAACAAGGCACCAAAGAGATAGTAGGAACAAAAGGTTAGATATGAATAACATCCCATGATTTGAAGGGGGATATAACAATGATCCTCAAAATCACTTACAAGCCTTTCATGATGCGTGTCCCTTGCAAAACATAGAGAATGAGTGGAAAAAACTTAAGTTATTCCCATGAACACTAGTAAAATAAGCTAAAAGCTGGTACCAATCCTTAGAACTGGAATCCATTCATAGGTGGAGTACTATGTTAGAATTATTCAATGATAAGTACCAAACATACTCCTAGGTGTCTAACCTATGAAAGCAAATCCAAGGATGGAAACAAGTAAGTCATGAACCCTTGGATGCTACCATGGGCCGCTATTATGCACTATTACATCATTGTCATGGCCATGGTTATTCACAGCAAGATCAACTACACCATCTCATAGATGGGTTAGGCATGAAACGAGAAGAACTCTTGGGACTTATGCCCAAGGAAAGTTATTCGAGCTTAGGTCCCATAAAATTCATAGACTACTAGAGCAAGTTGCTAAGGAAGAAGGTGAGCTATGAAAGAGAGAAAGTGTGGAAGAATATAACCGATATCCTTCCCTCCTAAAGAATGGAGTAAGATTTTATGAGGATGAGGAAGAGTCACCACTTAAAGAGATGGTGAATAGGAAAACCTTGCCTATCCAAAAGTTAACATCAGAAGTATTGGCAAAGGTGGACCAAATGTGGAACTCCCTAGATAGTAGGTTTCAAACTATTCTCAAAATAGTAGAACAGTCTAGAGAGTGAGATAGTGATTATGACAAAATAAAAAAGAGAGAAGCGGAAAATGCACATAACAAGGGTAAGGGCAAAGTTGCTATTATTGAAGAGGTTGTGGACTTAGATACAAAAGATGATAGTGGATGTGAGATATGTCAATACGACCATCCTAAGGGATGTTTCCCTATGATTCACATCTGTACGAGTCTGGGGTGTATGCACTTAATCCATGATTAAACAAATGACAAACATCCCCACAGTTACCTTATCCCCAAGGTAACCCAAGCTAGTTCCTCCAACCTTTAATGTATTATCCAAGTGGAACTCCATGAAAACAGATTGAGCAACATCCCTTACCACTAATCATAGTGGTAGCATCCACAAACTAAGTGCCTACATGCCTCATGGAACATACAAATACGAGCATAGCATGCACGATTTGGTCGAACTCCACAGACTAAGTGCCTACATGCCTCATGGAACACTTAGAGTTAATCATTTGTTGTCTTCCTAGACTTACTTGTAGTTGTCAGGGTGTATGGTTAAGTAAGTCTGAGGTATATGATTTTTATGTCTTTTCTGTTTTATCTCCTATGCTAACAAGGTGAAGGGTTGAGAAGACTAATTAACTAAATCTAACTAACTAACTAAGTCTTAATTAACCTAGCGTCAGCATCCGTTCCCACTTACCATTCACACCCTAAACCAATGCAACCTTGGCTACCAAATGCTAATCGTTGCTGGGATCACCAAGCGTAACGCACGTGCTCGAAGTAGTTGTAATGAGGTAATTAACTAGGAGAGAAGGGTTGAGAGAGATTTAACAACTAATAAAGCATTAAATGAAAAATAATAAATAAAAATAAATAAAATCCTAATTAGCCTATTCCATACACTACAAGGTTTATCCAAGAAGTTCATCTTTATTGCCGTACACAAACTTGTGTTCAGGTACAATGTCTGCTCGAATAAAGATCCGTTCACTTTGGAGTTTCTACTACAGGCACATAGAAATTAATCTATCTTTGGAGGGGAAAAACTACTAGAGTTTCACTATGGTCTAGGCCTAGATGGGAAATAAGGGAGAGTCACATCTTATTTATAGATATGACGGCACACCACGATATCACGTACACGATATCGTAGCCCATGCGATATCGCATCCCATCACTAGTCATATCCAGAATTAACTGAAATATATCCTAGGATATGATAGCATAGGATTTACACTAACTCCTCCATGAAGCCTTGGAAACAACCACAGAGGCAATTGAAACCAAAGTTGAAGCAAGTAGTAAAAGAAAAAATCAAACAGCTTCTAAAGTTTGGGTTCATATAGCCTATTACTGATAGCAAATGGGTTAGCCCCTTAGTAATTGTGCCTAAAAGGAGAGGAAAATGGAGGGTGTGCATAGATTTTAGGCTACTAAACATGGTAACATTAAAGGATCACTTTCTGTTGCCATTTGTTAACCAAGTCTTAGACACAATCGCAGGGCATCGCTATTATAGTTTTCTGGATGGATATAGCGGATTCAACTAAATACAAATAGCCCCAGAAGACCAAGCCAAAACTATGTTCACTAGTCCTTGGGGGATGTTTGCATATAAAAAAATGCCATTTGGCTTGTGCAGTGCCCCTGCAATTTTTCAACACTTAGTGCTAAGCATATTCCAGTAGCAGATAGGAAATGGTGTGGAAGTCTTTATGGATGAAATTTCCACTTATGGAGAACACTTTGATGAAGCCTTAGATTGGTTAGAGAAAGTGCTAAAAAGATGTGTAGAAACTAATTTGAGGCTCAATTAGAAAAAAATGCATTTGATGGTCCAAGAGGACATAGTACTTGGGCATAAAATCTCACGTATAGGGATAGAGGTAGACCCTAAGAAAATCAAAGTCATCCAAGGAATTACTTGTCAACTAGAAATTTTCAAAGACATTTGGTCATTTCTTGGACACACTGGCTACTATAGGAGATTCATAGAGAACTTTTCAAAGATTGTCAAATCATTGGTAGAGCTAAAAAAAAAGGACATACCCTTCGAGTGGACCAGGGAATGTGAATTAGCTTTTCAAACTCTAAAACAGAAGCTGGTAGAAACACCCATTCTACAAGCTCCTGATTGGTACAAACCATTCCATGTCATGACTGACACATCCAACTATGCCTTAGGAGCCGTACTTACATAGTTAGATGACTAGAAATGTCCATATTATATCCACTATGCAAGTAAAATTATCACTGGTGCACAACTTAACTACACTAGTATAGAAAAAGAATTAATGGTTGTAGTGTTTGCACTAGAAAAGTTTGGACACTATGTATTAGGATATACATAGATCATAGTGCAATTTGGTTCCTCATGAATAAGCCAATGGTAAGCCCCTATATTTAACAATGGCTTGTAATCCTACAAGAGTTCAATTTAATGGTGATCGATTGCAAAGGCATTGAGAATGTAGTTGCCGATCATTTATCTCAGTTACACTAGGACAAAAAGGAGGATGAGTATCCAATTTTTGATCATTTCCCTAATAAATTTCTGATCATTTCCTTGATGAATTCCTCTTTTCTGGTGTAGTGAATAACTAATCACCCATGGAGACAAACTGGTACAGTAGCATTCTTACCTATCTCCTTACCCAACAAAAACCATAAGAGCTAGACCTTAAGAAGAAACAACAATTTTTTCATAGAGCCAAGTACTTTATGAAGATCAATGGATAACTTTACAAAGTATGTTTCAATGGATTGGTTCGATGGTGTGTTCCTGATATAGATCAATTGAGAGTTCTCCAAGATGCTCATGAGGGCCCTTGTAGGGGTCAGTATGCTAGAAGACAAATGGCCATCAAGATCTTGCTTGTAGGGTGTTATTGGCCTACCTTGTTCTGGGACATCCGTCAATTCATCCAATCTTATAAGCACTATCAATGTGATGGGGGAATGACTACTAGAATGGAGGGTCCGCAACAATGGATTCAACTATTAGAACCCTTCGACATTTGGGGAATTGATTTCATTGGGCCCATTACACCAATTTCCAATGGTAAAGCTTACATTATAGTTGTTGTAGACTACTTAACAAAATGAGCTGAAGTAGCTACTAGTAAAGATTGCACATCATTTACAAGTGCACGACTTATTCAACAACAAGTCATTAATAGGTTTGGTGTGCCATGTGCACTTATTTTGGACAATGGTATACACTTCACAGGTGCAACGTTTTAGAAGTTAATGCAACTCTTAGGGGTTGAACATCAATTCACTACACCATACCACCCCCAAGCGAACGGTCAAGCCAAGGTTACCAATAGGGAACTTACTAAGATACTAACAAGAATCATTAGCAAGTATAGGCGAGACAGGAGCACTAAATTGAATGATGCTCTTTGAGCATACCACTCCACATGGAAACTCCCTATAGGCTACTCTTCTTACAAGTTAGTGTATGGAAAACTTCCAAAGCTCCCTATCTAGATTGAGCTCCGTACACTATCCATGGCATGTGACCTCAACCTTGACCTTGATCGAGCATAAAAAAAAAGGTTGATGACTCTTAACTTACTAGATGAAAATTAACTAGCTACCCTATCATCTAATGAATTGCACAAGGCATTTAATAAATAACGTCATGACTTGAAAACTAGAAAAGTTAAGTATTAGCCAGGAGATAAGGTTCTCTACGGGAACCCCACACATGTGTCACAACGTACCAAATTTTAAACACTATGGGAAGCAGCTTATATTATCTATGCAACTTTTCCTTTAGGGGCCATGACCATATATAAACTTGAGAGCCCAAATAAGAGACTGTTAGTCAACATGCAATAAAGAAAACCTTTTCATGAGTTTAGGATATCTAGAACACATGCTACCTCTATAGGTGGGCAACCTTGCTCATTATTTTGGATCTTCTCATTCCAAATTTGTCATGGGGGAGATGATCACCTTTGCTAACCATTGAAGGCCCTCAATTCTTTTTAAATTTTTGTTTTACATATTTTTTTGCACATTTTGGTTTTGCACAATTTTTTAATATTTCTTGTTTTTGTTTTACACCATCATTCATATTTTTACCATTTCTTTGTGTGATTACTTTATTTTTTTCATCACCTAATAAGTGTTCATGATAGTGGCATGAATAATACCATATTGATTGCTAATGTTTTGGTTTTACCTTTGAAATATGATGTTGACATTAAGGTATGGTTCTTTTGATTAAATAGGAAATGAGTCCACGTCATTCATGCATCCATAAAATCCTATGGTCTCCCTTGGCTTGGAATTGTATAGTTCCTTTCTCTAATAAAATTGTTAATGAATTGGTAATTAGGGATCTCTCAAAGTAAGGATAGACTCAAAGGATGAAAAGGGTGTGACTTCAAGGGGATTCGATGTAGTTGTGCTGGCTATTCTCTTTAGTGCTTGGATGCTTTTTCCTTGGGTTTTCTGCCATTCTGGCATTCATCAAATATCTAGAAGTTGAGTACATAAAAATAAGTCTTTGCATGGTGTGCTTCTCAGGCAAAGAAAAAAAAACAAAAAAAGAGAGTGAAAATTAAAAGCATACCTCTTAGACACAATAATGAACTTGGGCTACACACATTGGTTATAGCACTGGAAATACATGTTACCCATGCCTAAAGGTTTCCTCTAACTAAGGCCCTTTCTCACTTCCTGATTCTCCATCTTGCTCTCCTTGGAATGGTGGTGAATTTTTGTAGAGGCATTCTTGTTACTTCAAGAGGATAGGTTGGTCAAATGTGTTGATGTGAGGTCACTGAATGTGGTTTGTTGGGCCTGGATTTGGAATGAGTTCTACTTGATCACATTAATCATAAAACACACACAAGGGACTTTACACAACCTTGTTCTTGGGTTTCCATTCCATTCTCTCCTCTCCACTTTTCGTTTCCATTTTTCACCTCATTTCCAGTTTTATCATTAGTCTGTATCTTGGTTGATGCATTGTTTTTCCTTGGTTAATTATTATGGGTAAGTTTTTAACTCTTACTTCCAAATGACATTCCTAGAGCCTATAGACTCTTTGGTTTGTGAGTCTATCAGGGCATCAAGGGCATGAGCCTGCTTTGGGGAGGATTCACTAGCATTCCTTTTTGATACATTTGTTAACTTCTTTTCCTTAAATGTTTCCTACAATCAAAATTTTTTTGTTTCATCCCCATCCATGATATCCATTTTATTGGCATTGTCATTGTTGATTTTTCTCCATCTTTCTTATTCCTTATCTTTTTCCATCCTATCGCTACTGGAGGTTTGGTCTTAGTCATGGGGGCCATGACACAAATTTTTCAATTTTTCCTAACCCCTACACCTTAGGTGGTCACCAGTGTTAAATCTCTAGAATCAATATTTGCCATAACCACAACTTAGCCAATGCACTTTACATCGAGGCAAGGTATCAATTGCATTATGATTTATCTACCCTGTGATTGTGTTATGTGTACATATGATGATCATACAATAATGGATTAGGCTTAGAGGAAACACTTAGTATAGACTAGAACTGGAGCATTTGTGAAAGGAGCAAGATTGGTGGCATGGCTATGGATAAAAAATAGAAGGTGCAATCTTGGCATCGACAACAACACACCTTATTCTTCTTCTCTTTTTTTCTCTTCTAGCTACCAAATAAAGGTTGGATATTATTTATGTATAGTGTTCACCTCGATGGTCAGAAACACTAATGCTGTCATGTATTATATTGTTGATCCATTCACCAGGCACATTGAGTCTATCACCCCATTCAATTTTTAATCAATAATCCCATACCTTCCCAATATTTTGAAAGGAAATTAAGGATGAGATTTCATTCAGTCATCGGGGTATGATAAACCATGATATTGGGACCACGATATCAAGTTCATAATATCGAATCCAATGATGCAATGTCGGATACCCGATATCAGGGCCTATCTCCTCACCTATAAATAAGAGGCAGTGCCTTTGGTTTTCACATTAGACAGTTAGTCCCTTAGCCAAACTCTTGCCATTTTCCCTCAAGAGTTAGAATTATTTCTACGTGCCCACAGTAGGAGTCATAGAGTGAATGGATCTTTATTCGAGCATTTTGTACCTAAGCACACTTTGTATACGACAATAAAGATGAACTTTATGATAAACCTTGCAGCATTCAGAATAGATTAATTAGCATTAAGTATTATTCAATGCTTTCCTAGTTGGTTAATGATTTCTCTCACTCTACAACTCTCTTAGTTAAATACACTCAGTATGACTACTTCGAGCATGTGTGTAGCACTTGGTAACCAAGTAACGATTAGTGTTTGGTAATCCCAGCAACATTGCACTGGTTCAAGATGTGTATGGCAAGTGGGAATGGATAATAGTGTTAGGAGTAATTAGAAATTAGTTAATGAGTAGTTAAATTAGATTAGTTGCTTAGTTATCTCTCTTCTCCTCCTCACTAGCATAGGATATAAAAACACATAAAAGCTATAAAAATCATATGCCTCAAGATTACTTAACCATACAACTGTGACATACAAGTAAGTTTGGGAAGACAAAGATTAACCGACCCATTATTTTTCCACAAAGGTGCATAGGCACTTAGTCCTTAGAATTAAACTAACTCATGTGTGAAATGCTCATATTTTTATGGTTGAGTGTAAGGGTACCTCATCGCTCATCAATGAAGAAGTCATCCATAAAGACCTCCATGCCATTCCCTATCTATTTTTGGAATATGCTTAGAACTAGTCATTGAAATGTTATAGGTGCATTGCACAAGCCAAACAACATCTATTTCTATGCGAATATTTCCCAAGCACTAGTGAATGTAGTATTGGGTTAGTCTTCTAGGGCTATTTTTATTTGGTTATATTCATTATATCCATCCAGAAAACTGTAATAGCAATGCCCTACGATGGTGTCTAAGACTTGGTTGACAAATGGCAATGGAAAGTGATCTTTGAATGTTGCCATATTTAGTAGCCTGGAATCTATGCAAACCCTCCATTTGCCTCCATTCTAGGCATAATAACTAAGGGGATAACCCATTCACTATTAGCAATGGGGTATATGAACCCAACCTTGAGAAGATGATCGATTTCTTCCTTGACTCCTTGCTTCAGCTTTGGGTTCAAATGCCTTTGCAGTTGTCTTCGAGGCTTCATGGAGGGATCAGTGTAAATTCTATGTTGGTATATCTTAGGATCTATTATAGTTAACTCGAGATATGACCAAGCAAAGGATTTTGACCATTTATTTATTACATTCAGCAGTTCTTCTTTCTATTGAGGAGCAAGCTTAGCATTGATAATTACCAGCTTTTTGTTTTTAAGGAATGTGTATTCCATACCGGTGGGCAATGGTTTCAGCTCGAGGGGCTCCTTCTTAAATTTCTCAAGGATTTCTAACTTTTCCTAGTTGATATTTTCAAGGTTAAGACTTGAAAGTTGGAGGTTGATGAGAGTGGTTACTCTAGTGATTTATTCTAATTATTAGAGTAATTACTCTAGCAGTTTATTCTAATTATTAGAGAGGTTACTCTAGTGGTTTCTTTAGTAGTTATTCTAATTATTAGAGTAGTTGCTCCCAAGCCTATAAATACAATGCCAAGGCACAAAATTGGAAAAGGAAGTCTTTTAATATCCAAGTAGTGAAACTCTTGTAATCTGATTGAAAGTTAGAGTATTTTCCATGTGCCTACAGTAGGAGATCAAAGTGTGGATGGATCTTTATTCGAGCATTATGTACCTAAGCACACCTTGTGTACGACAATAAAGACGAGCTCTTTGATTCATCCTTATAGCACTTGAGATTTGTTTTCTTATGCATTTTTTTATTTTATTTTCTTCTGCATTTATTTTATTTTATTTTATTTTATGCACTTTACATTTCTGTTATTAGCATAGCAATTCATTTTGATCAATTAAGAAAATCATTAAAATACAATCAATACGACCACTTCGAGCATGTGTGTAATGCTTGGTAACCTAGTAATAATTAGCATTTGGTAATCCCAGTAGTTTTGCACTGGTTTAGGATGTGTACAGAAAGTGGGAATGGATGCTGGTGTTAGGATTAGTTAGAACTTAGTTAATGACTAGGTAAGTTAAATTAGTCACTCAGTTACCTCTCTCCTTCCCTACTAGCATAAGACATAAAAACTATAAAAATCATATACCTCAAGCTTACTTAACCATATAATCATGACATACAGGTAAGCTTGGGAAGCCAATGATCAACCAACCCATCCTTGTTTCACAAGGACACATAAGCACTTAGTCCTTGGAATTCGACCAGATCATGCGTGAAACGCTCGTACTCGTATGGTTGAGCATAGGGGTACCTCGTTGCTTATCATTGGCGCGATTGTTGAGGACTTAGTTATTTTTGTGCTAACTAGAACATAGGAAATCATTCACATTGTTGGAATGAATCCTTAGGGTTAGTTGAGAAAATAATAAATAAGAATACATTTCACACTAAATAGACAAGTATGTCTCCTTCTTCGTACAAAAGTGCCTCACCGCCTAGGTCTGAAATAGGAAACAGTCGCCAGTATAATACACATGATGTTGATTTGCCAGTCCCTCAACAAGTTTGAGTGGTATATATTTATCCTAATAAGAATATACCAGACTTCACCTTTATCCTCCATCAAGATGAACAATTATGTTGGTGAGACTTAGAAGGTAACATAGTGTTACCTCCTGATCGTTCTATCCCAAGCATGCTTCTTCGTGCCCTCACACAAATTGGCATGCCGCACTTACATGAAGAATATGTTGTGAAAGACCATGAATTGAGAGAATACTGTCTCATGGAGGCACAACATTAAAGGGATTTACAACAGGAGAAACATCATAAGTATTTGAAGGGTAAGTGGTCACAGGATGTCGCATATGTCTTAAGTGAAAATGAGAGTGGTGAACCTACCTCAGGTAGTCGCCCACACAATGATGTTTCTCCCCTTAACTTTGGCCAAGGGGTTGTGTGTCAGAACCTTCATTCCACTATTCATAACCTAGGTTCTGATATCCATGGACACAAAGGATCCAAAAAAGGGACATGAACTCATGATAAAGATGGACATTCTGATTGCAATCATGATTGGGGTTGAGACCGTAAAAGAGAAGGTAGCAGACACTGTCATGGTGATAGTTCTCATTCTTCTTCACCTTCATCATCTCCTTCAATATCTAGATGTGGACATAAAGAAAAAGACCATGGGGATAAAGGTAGGCAAAGTGGATGTCATAGATGAAACAACAAGGAAAGGGGACGAGGGCACTCTAGAGAGTCACGACATAGAAGAAGGGAGAGTAGGGAACAACATAGGAATCATAGACGCCATGGACGAGATAATCATGATGAACCCCTACTCACTACTTGAAGTATTTTGGACATAATTGAGGTTGTTAGAATACCAACAAGGCATCAGAAAGATAGTAGGATCAAGAGATTAGATATGAACAACATCTCACGATTTGAATAGGGATACAATGCTAATCCTCAGAATCATTTACAAGCATTCCATGATGCGTGTGCCTTACAAAACATAAAGAACAAATGGAAAAAACTTAAGTTATTCCCATGAACATTAGTTAAAGAAGCAAAAAGCTAGTACCGGTCTTTAGAATCAGAATCCATTCATAGGTGGAGTACTATGTTAGAACTATTTAATAATAAGTACCAAACATACTCCCGAGTGTCTAACTTGAAAAAGTAAATCCAAGGCCAAAAAAAAGGAGGACATAAACCCTTGGATGCTACCGTGGGTTGATACTATGCACTATTACATCGTTTTCCTAGCCATGGTTATTCACAAAGGGATTAGCTATGCCATCTTATGGATGGGCTTAGGCATGAAATGAGAAGAACCCTTAGGACTTATGCCCAAGGAAGACTATCCGAGCTTAGGTCCCATCAAATTCAAAGATTATTGAAGCAAGTTGCTAAGGAAGAAGGTGAGCTATGGAAAAGAGAAACTTCAAAACAGTAACTGAGATCCTTCCCTTTAAAAGAGGGGAGTAAGATTTTGTGAGGATGAAGAAGAGTCACCACTCAAAGAGATGGTGAATAGGAAAACTTTGCCTATCCAAAAGATTACATCAGAAGTTTCAGCAAAGTTAGAGCAAATATGGGATTCCCTAGTCAATAGATTTTAAACTGTTCTTAAAATAGTAGAGTCTAGAGAGTAATGTAGTGAGAAAGGAAAAAAGAAAGAGGCTAAACATGCACGTAGCAAGGGTAAGGGAAAAGTTTCCATCATTGAAGAGGTTGTGGATTTGGAAACAGACAATGATAGTGGATGTGAAATATGTCAATATGAACATCCTAAGTGATGTTGCCCTATAATCTCACATCTGCAAGAGTCTAGGGTGTATGCACTCAACCCATGATTGAACAAATGGAAAGCACCCTAAAGGTTACCTTATCCCCAAGGTAACCCAAGATAGTTCCACCAACCCTTAACGTATTATCCAAGTGGAACTCCACCGCAACTGATTGAGAAATATCAATAGTGGAAGCACCCACAATCATGGGGAATGCCACCACCAAGGAAATAGTATCCTTACTAATAACCTAACTTGTATGTATATTACGTGCATCAACCAATCTCCCGATGTGACTCTACTAGTCACATCACTCTTCAACCTCACTACAAATCCTACAATTATTATGGAACTCCTTCTTCTAGGGATGATATTTTGCAAGCATATCATCCTTCTCATCTGGCTGCATCTCTTCCACCAATATCTCTACTACCATCTTCTTCCACGATGCAAGGTGAAATCCCTACCCAGCTGTAGCAACGTAATGCCACGAGGGCTGTTAACTTTCAACTGACTATTGGTTCCACCAACCACATGAAGAAAAAATCTTTCTTTAGAACCAATAGTCCAACCAAGCCCTTACAATCATAAGTGGTTGATTCCTTAGATGCCTCAGTATCCATCAAGACTTTGGAGCCTCCTTCAACTCAACCACCGCACTCAATCCATATAGTCATGCTAACACATGTTGTCACCGTTTGGATTAAAGCTGGCCATCTTCCTAGGTAATTCTCTGATCCTAGGAGTCCTCTGATATACTTACAAATCACTAGAAATGTTCTTTGCAAAGCTCTTTTGGATTCAGGTTCTAGTGTAAACTTGATTTCTTAAAAAATGTATAAGGCTTGGAACCTGCCTCCATTCAAAAAGAGCAACATCCATCTAGAGTTGGCCAACTAGTTCATCATTATCCCATTGGGAGTGGTGGAAGACATTGTTACCATTTTTTGTGGGTGGTTGTACCTAGTGAAATACCACAAAATTCCGAGCTTGGTACCAAGAAGCAGGTCCCTAGGACCCACAGACAACTGCGGCTACATTTGGTGTCACACATCGCAACCTCGGGGATCAAAATGCTTAAATTTTCACTAAGTATGCAATAACAGCGTATACACCTGGCGTCTACGCTCAAGTTCACATCCATAGCGTATATGCCCAGCACCCACAGTGCATACGTCCAACGTATACGCCCGGTACTCTCCAGAGTACATGCCCAGCGTACGTGCCTCACACGTACGCTCGGCAGGTACAATAGATGCATATGCCCGATGACAAAACCTCCAAAGATAGCATGAAGATAACACCAAAGAGCAAGGATTGAAGCAAGTGGGCAGCCGTCAACGTATATGCCCAGCGTATACGCTCAGCATCCATCAGCGTATACGCCCAGCGACCATAGCATCTCCATCCAAGTTCACACACACCCAGCACATCCAGCGTATACGCCCAGCAGATGTAATATTTTGTACATTTGTAAATTGTATGCACCCGGTCAACGCGCCACGTGTCTCCTAACCTGAGTCTAGCGTAACAACCGGTATAAAAACCCCCATTTTCCACTTCATCAGGAGGTTGGCAAAAATCCCAGAGCATACCCAGGAGCAATTACGCTACGAACCAGAGCACAACAACCCTTAGCTGGAGAACCCTGTATGTTGAGTACACAACCATTACACTGCGCCTACAACATAAACCAGCCCAGCCACCCTTGCATCCATGGGGGCTTTTCGTCTTCCTTGTGTTCCATCACAACTGCGTTAGACCGGTGCATTGTACTTTCATTCTATAATACCATTGTTTATAGTTTATATTAATTTCTTGCATGTGCTCTATTTACACCCATTTACATTTACGCTGTTTATGCTATTTACGTTGTTTACGCACTTATTACACTGTTTACACTCTCGTTTACACCCGTTACGCCGTTTACGTATAACCCAGTGTATAGCCTCTTGGTTTACGTTCAAGGAAATCCTTGTCTGATCTGCGTGTAGACCACCCAAGGTACTCTGCCTTCGTGCATTCCAGCTTGCCCTTAGGTGAAGGTAGGGTCTTTTGTGCTTGCCCTGCGATCCCACGGCCTTTGTTTCCTTCCAGCCGGAGACTGACGATTTCAGGAGGTACAGAAATTGGTGCTAGAAGGAGGGCCTCCTAAAACCCTTACCCGCAAATTTCCCAGCGTTTACGCTGTTAAGCATCTATGCCGCCAACAGCACGTTCCTTTCTGCTGAAACCCTCCCAGCGTCTACGTAGCCCAGTCTGAAAACTCAGCCTACAACTGTCCAGCGTCTACGCTGTACAGTGTTTATGCTCTCTCTTAAAAAGCTTACTCAGAAACCCATACGCTGCCTTGTTTTACGCTACAACTTGTTTTACACTATTTCCTATTTTACCCTGAGCCTTATTTTACACTGTGACCTGTCTTACGCTGTTCATTGTTTTATGCTGTAACTTGTTTTACCCTATTTCTTGTTTTACGCTGAGCCTTATTTTACGTTGTAACCTGTTTTACGTTGTCTCCTATTTTACGCTGTGACTTGTTTTACGCCGTGTCCTTTCTTACGCTGTATACGCTCTCCAGGGTATACGCTGAGCTATTTTCATCGTAGACTCGTCTACACTGATCATATATGCTACGTACGTATACACTGTATACGCTGTCACTATACGCTATCCGTTAAAGCGTATATGCTGTACGCTGCACAGTACATTAATTTCGCATCTCTAGACCATTTCATATCCGTAACAAATCATCATGAATCTCACAAACAACACCGCTGCCACTACTCAAGCCACCAACATCATGGACATCACAGCTGTCCAACAACCTGTCACACAACACCCGAGAGTACAACCCACAGCGGGATCTCGATGATCCCTAAGGTTGCAAGGGAGAGACCCGGCCTCTAACATTATAACCCAGGACCAGTATAATTTCATATGCATTAAGATACAAGCTGGCCTGGCTATAGACCAAGCTAAAGTGGAAGTAAAGAGGCAGTTCGAACTCTTTTACAGGGGGGGACGTGAGTTCATCCCTTCCCCGTATGATGTAATCCCTGTCCCCGAGCAATATTTGGATCTCATCAGACAGCTCCTCTTGCAAAGGAGCCACTCGTTGGACCAGCCTCCGCTCGAGCCCCAACTAGAAGAAGAGGACGACTTCGCTGATCAATTCGAACACGAGGATTCTTATCATACTTTGAGCCCGCAAGCACACGTTAATCCCATTTTTCATCCCAGTACAGGGGAGATCATCCCCCTCCAACACCTTAGATTCACCCAGGCTCAAGCACCACCATCGGAAACATTAGCACTAGTGCATATTCCTCTCCCGAGCGACTCCCAACCTAACACCTTCCCTCTCGCAGTCATCCCCACTGCAGCTGCAGGCTCGTCCTCATAAGCACCGCCCCCTCACAACAACATGGGAGTGACATTCCCACCTCGAGTGATAGGGATGCCACACGTAATACCAGCATCTACATTTGCTCACTACATCCCACACATTCAAACACATGCAGCCCCTTCAACCGCTGTAACCCAACAAGGAGTTCCTTCGCACAACGTGGCTGGGCAATGGCCAGCGACGGGTGGGCCGTCACACCAAATCTCCCACCACCATGTGCCACCCCATACGATTCCACCAGTTCATGTTCCCTAGGTACAACCCCAACCACAGCAACAACATCCTTTCCCCTATAACGTGTCGTCCTTAGCGCCACCCATTGTAAACATCCCACAAGCACAACCACCAACCACGCAGATTTTGGCCTTTCAACCCACCATCCAGCAGTATAACCTGTACAATATACCACAACCTCAAGCCGTCATGTCACCGAGTGCCCAAGACTGGGCAGATGCCAAGAAATTAATGCAAGAACTTACTGGTGAGGTAAAGCGCCTCAGTCCCACCCTTAACCTTGCCCAAAGGCGTCTCCTTACCAACACTAACCAAGTATAATGGGGAGACAGACCCCAATGCACATCTCATAATGTTTAGGTTAGAATGCGTGTTACTCCAGGCCTGGCCCCATGCCATCCTCCGAGTGTTCCCCATGTCCCTCGCGGTTCGAGCACTTGACTGGTACCGGGCCCTACTGAGGAATTCTATCTTCTCCTTGGAAGATTTATTGCACCAGTTTGTGACCAGATTCAAGTACAACTTGAAACCTGAGGCCATGCTGGACAGCCTCATACAGGTTAAGCAAGCACCGCTTGAACCTGTACAGAAATTTATTCAGAGATGGAGTGCTGCTCTTAACGAGCTACAAGAGCCAATCTCCCAAACATACCTGCTCACTATTTTAAAAGGGAATGTTAACGATTTCTTTAAATCCAAGCTATATTACCTTAACACGCGTAATCTCAACCAAGCATTTGTATAGATCAAAAACATAGTAGAGGCGGCTCAAAATAGCCACGGCCCTGCATACTTAGCCTTCAAAAATCAACACACTAAAAAAGATAAAGAGAAGGCTAAGACCACTATAGCAGCAATAGCATGAGTGTAACAAACAAATATGACACACCAAAATAAACCACCCTCAGCCCCTACTAACTACAATAAACCTATTCCCGCAACCACCCCAGAATCATCATCGCAGAATCCAACAAAATGTACATGAAATTTCGAGAGGAAAGAACCCTCTCAGTACACGCCTATGCCAATGAAACCATCCCAGCTCTTCGATCAACTCCTGAAAGTTAGGCTAATGAAGCATAAATAGTTATTCCCTGCGGCCATCCATAGACATGACCGGTTCTGTCAACTCGTACAGAACCCAAGCTTAGCAACGTCGGATGAGCCGCCCGTACCCAAAGGCTTTAGGATGGATCGCTTCTGCGACTACCATCGACGCAATGGGCACTATACGGATTACTGTTTCACTTTGAAGCAGGACATTCAGCGGATGATCGATGAAGGCCAAATTACTTTTGACAAGGCCAACCCGATCCAACCGCAGAACTAGGCCATGGGGGTGTATAAAGATCCCCTGAACAATAAAGAGGCCCCGTATGTCATCAATATGATCTACTTTGATGATGATTCCGAAACACACAACATCAACACTATCTACCCCTCATATAAGCAGGAAACACCTAATAGGCCGTTCGTAGTTCAAATTCCCCTCGCTGTGTCCACACCCATGCCTCAACCACCACGTGCCCCCCAGCAGCCATACATCGTCCATGTACCTTCGGCCGTACCTACATCCTCAAAGCCACTAAGCCCCCATACTCGGCCTGCCCCTTTCGTGGTCTGAGTACCACCATCCGTCGCAACAGCGGAGGTCCAACCTCCACCAAAACGAACCCTGTATGTTGTTAGGACACCCGAAAGTCCTAACGACTATCAAACCTCCACCTCACAGGCGCAAGGCAAACCTGGCCCCTACGTCATTAGGGTCCCTGGCCAGCCTTCGGCTCAAACACCTCCCACTGACCAACAGCAATCCCGCCCACCTCCATATGTGGTGTGCATTCCAGGGTAACCCGAGGCTCCAAGACGAGCTCCACCACCATGCCACACGCGAGAACGCTTAGCAGATAGGCTTACGCATGAACGTTTGGAGAAGGAGCGTCAACGGTTGGCTCTGGGGCCACCTAAGCCTACTCCACTAAATTCCATATCTATGTCACCAACAAACAGTCAACCAAATGCAGGTAATGAGGGTGAACCGTCAAAGAAACATGAACCATCTAAAACGACAATGCCGAGCAAAAGTGATAGGCCACTGAAACACGAAATCAAACTGTTGGGCCCATTGGACCCAGTCGTCGCCGATAAGAACGTCCCTAATAGTAGAGACTTTGCAACAGCCTTGACAAAAGTCACCCAAGCATTGAAACAAAAGAATACTTCCTTAAGCTTGTATGACTTGGTGCTAACATCCCAAACAGATCAAGAATCTCTAGTATGCATGTTGACGTCGATCCCGGTAAGCGAGAACTTGCCCCCGAACGAACCTGCCATTCATGCGGTAATGTATTCGTCTCACGGGATCACTTCTAAACCTTTGAGCTTTCATGATGACAACATCAAAGTGGATAAAAAAATAGGGGAGATAACAATAGTCCCCATGTGCATAACAATACATGTAAACCAGTTCAAGATACATAGAGTCCACGTAGACGATGGAGCGGCTACAAACGTTGTACCATATCCCATTATTGAACAACTGGGGCTTACCGACTTAATTAAGCCAACCACAAAAACATGTTTAAAGTCATTCAGTGGGTCACGCATAATGGTCAAAGGCACAATAACCTTAGATTTCATAGCGGGAGACCAGTTCCCCACATCTGCTGACTTCCTAGTGGTCGATGAAATGCCAGGATTCAACTTAATATTAGGAAGGCCCTGGTTGGTCCAACTGAGAGATGTCTCCTCACCCATACATCAGGAGATTCACCTGCCTTATGAGGGTGGTGAAATCATCATACATGGGTGTTGGCGACCATTTGGGACGTGACCGCCAACGAGTGTCCTCAAACAGGATTTAGGTGCCTGCTGGTCTCTGGAAACACCAAGGACCAGATACCTCCAAATAAACTCAGTAGTTACTGTGAGTATGTGTGTGTGCTATTGCGGCATGCGGTTGTGAGAAATGTAACGATTGCATTGTGTGTAAACTACAAATGACTTACTTTAAAGAGATTTAGCCAACTTTGCCAAGTACTGTGAATTGTTGAAAATTTACTATTTTGTTCAATTGCCTAGTCTATGTGGTCTTTATAATACCTACTTGTAACAAATAAAATTTTGTAAAAACATTTGAGCACAACTTCGCAATCTATTCCTAATTTTCCCCAGAGAAAGAGATAGTTCCACAAGAAAACTAGAAATAGAGCAAGATTCGATGGAAATAAGTAGAAAAGAAAAGAAAGCACATTTGTGTAGACCTCAAATATTTAAACAAGGTAAAATGACACGGGTAAACACTTTGTAATAAAGCTATTCAAAATTCAATATCTATGAATTGTTCAAACTTCCAAGGCTCAAACAAGCAATATCTTCAAGACAATCCTATTATGCTACCAAAAATTGCTGCGTAAACTACCACGTACGAGACTCCATTTTAACTAGATAATAGATGTCAACGATTGCATTCAAATAGAACCTTTAAAAGACTTGACAATTTCTGATTGAAATACCACGAGAATTCACTTTAAAGATAAAAAGAAGCTATTCTGGTCCCATCAAAATACCAAAGATTTTCTGAACCCTCTCGACTACTGAATTGTTCAACGGTGTGACTACAAATAGAGGCTCTCTTACAATAATCCTAATAGCAGTTCCCACACATTGCACAATAATGAAATTTACTACTAAAATTCTCTTAAGGCTTTTAAACACAAGCACTTCTATGGCAAAATTTTAATAGAAATTTCTATCGGGCAACAAGAAACAATAAGAGCAATCTAAAAATCCCAAAATTACTTGTCAAAGATGATACTATCTAAACCACTAGCTAAACAATTTAAACAAAACAAAAAATAAAATACATAACTCACAGAACCATGACAAAGAGGCTGAAATCTTTACTCTAGCAAGCCATCTTACAAATCTTCCAAGATCCCAAGTGTGATGTGTGAGATCCCTTGTGATATCCTCTTTTTTTCTCTTCCTTTCTTTCCCTCTCTTTTCTTTCTCCTTGACCCCTGAAGCCTTTTTATAGGGTTCAAAGGTAGGTAGGGATGTTACATATTCAAAAATATCTCACCTAACTTCTCTCCCAAGCAACTTGGCCAACCAATTAGAAGATTACTTGGCCAACAAGTTGGGAGGTTACTTGCCCAACAAGTTAGGTAAGTTACAAAAATTTTGGGTGGTTGTAACCACCAAAGAGAAAAAGAGGTTGACAAGTGGCCTTGGTAGTTACAATATCATAGAAAATTAAAATACAATCTCTAAAATACATAGGAATACAAGCTATAGTTGCAACTTACTCCATACATATATATCCTTTTAATTTTGCTTCTTCAAAATAAGATGTCAAGTCTTCTAAGTGATGTATAAGACCTCCCAAAAGTCCTAAAAAATGAGATTCTCCTCCCCCATAGGGAAGTTAAAATTTCAAGATATCCCAAAAATATCTCAAAAATATCTCTCCTATCTTCTCTCTCAAGTAATTTGACTAACCAATCAGAAGATTACTTGTCCAACAAGCTAGGAGAAAGTTATGTGGTTTAGGGAGTTAGGAAGTTATGCATAAAATGAGGAGCATTTTATGCTAACTTTAATGTAATGTGACATTAAATGGGATAATCAATATTGCAAATTTAAATGGGTAGTAACTTATATGTTTCAAAATAATATTTTATGGCTTGAGATAATTAAAGGCAGGTTTCTAAATGAAGGCTTCATACAATGAGTACTTCCTGCTATGGATATATATCTACCTATATATATTGTTGGTTAATTTATACCTATATACTTTAAGTGGTAGAAGTAATTGAATAATTTCTGGTAAAAAGCGGTGAAACGATTCTTCTTGTCTTCCCTGTAAATCGCGTGGAGGTTTCATCACAGTTCCAGGGCAACGGTCTTTCTCTTATTTCTGCCCAGAACGTGCAAGAACCGACACATGTTTGAAGCAAGATTCATATGCAGCATCATCCGAAGCCACCAATTCAAACTACCCCCGCACAATAGGGCCCTGTAAAATCATAACTGATGATCACCGCGAGAGAATGCTCGGCAACCGCATCTGGCTTTGCTGTCGCGTGTTGGAGAAGAAGGGTTTTCTTTTCTATTTTGAAGAACAAAGCGCTTAGCATTCTGATTGTTGGAGAGTTTTCTATTTTGCCCTCAAAACTGATTTAGGGCTTTCTATGTTTTTTCCCTGTTTGTCTTCCTATGTTTTTTTTTCTGTTTGCCTTCGCCATTGCCAATGATTGCCAAATTATGGGCCAATGTTTTGTGGATCTTCGTCTGGCAGATTCGTAGCCTGCATCATGAAAAAAAATGCCACGGCTTGCAAAACAAATCGGGGTTTTAATAGGGCATAACCCCTTTCCTTGCGTACTTCACAAATGAGGGTTCCAAAATTTGTTTTTGAAGTAATATCCATGTGTTTAGTGAAGATGTCCGTCTATGCCAGGGTGGACATCGCGGTGAGTGGTGTTGCGCATTTTCCTGCAACGCAGTCTCCTCTACTTTCACTGTTTTCCTTATCTCCACTATTTTTCTCTTCAGCAGGTATAGTATACGGTGGATGTTGATTTGCCTTTCTTCTACATAATCTTCAAAAATGACGAAGGCATTGCTGGTTTTGTTACATTTTTGATTTTGTCTTGTAAGGAGTTTCAAATATTATCTTAAGGATATATCTGGGTTTTGACAACCGGGATCTGCAACTTAATGATTTCACATGAATAACATACTTCCTTCCTTGCCATAGTACTAATTTCTGATTTTAATAAAGAGATAATTTGACACCTTTATCTTATATTCAGAAGGCTTCAACATCAAATTCTTCACCAGTGAATTACCTCCCTAAAAACACCCAAGCTTCAACACTAAAGCTGAAATTTACTTGTGCATTTACAACCATAGATTCTTCCAATAAAATATTTCAACTGTTCCATGGAATGGCCAAATGTGCCAACAATGGGAAAGCGGTTACTCCTATCATTTCATCACACACGGACATGGACCAAGGCTCCGAGGTCAAGCTCGAAAAGCCTGGTCAAAATGACACAAACAAACCGCAACTGGTAGGCAGTAAGCCTTTGAATACGGAACAAAAGCCTCCTAAAACCGAAACACCTACGTCTGACACTGTACACACATCGCCTCATGTAGAAACCAATACAGAAACCATGACAGACACCGAAACACTTGAAAATACTGATACAGAAAACACTCTATCAAACGTCCGCTGGACTGAATTGTCGTTCAATGTGATCAGCGAAGGAGACGCCGAATACAAAATCGTACCAGCTAATACACGCCCTGACATAAAAATAAAAAGAATCAAAAAACAATTAAAATAAAACTACCTTCTGTCCATAATGACGCTAAACTACCTTCCGTCCGGAATGACGCTAAACTACCTTTCGTCCGAAATGACGCTAAACTACCTTTCGTCCGAAACGACGTTAAACTATACGAAGTTTAGAATGACGTTAAACTATCATGTCCGCAACGACATAAAACTAGCCACAATCAGAGATGATCGGTCAACTGAGACACTTACCCACTTTGTCCAAAATATTACTTGTTGACAATGGGGCCCGAAATGGCCTTAAACTACGCATAGGGGCCCGAAATGGCCTTAAACTAGTGCGTACTTTGTATTCCTTTTCACGTATCATTTATGATTACTCCAGTACATTACGCTTAAAACAGAAAAGTAAACTCAAAAAATTTTTACAATATCGTATCATGTGTGCAACCAAATTCAAAACCAACAAAAAATAATTACACATGCAATGCTGTACAATTGTAAGTGTCAATAGTTTCTGTTTATCTCAAAATTTTCAAGTTACAATTCCATTTTCAATTTGAATTAGAATAGTACCATCACCCAAAAACACTAAAAAAAATCAAAACACTAAGTGTCTGGGATGGGAGAGCCATCTCCTTTAGAGCCACCAGTGTCAGGAGCCTCTGCTCCACTGGGGCCAGCCTCTTGGGCATCATCGCCTCCTTGATCCTGAAAATACCAAAAGGAAACAACCAACATAAGAATAAGCGACTGTCAAAATTTTAAATGTTACTCAAGAAATTAACTGCATAAGGACAAAACACTTACCATAGAAGATCCCCCTAAGCCGAATTCTAGCTGACAAAGGATTTCCTCTTCTGAAATGCTTGCCCAATCTGTCCCATCCAGGCCTAAGTCGACGTCCACCAAAGTCTTTCCTTTGTCGACAGCCGACCAGGTAGGACGTTTCAGAGGGAACTCACCTACCGACACCTCCCTAGAAGCAGTCATGATCACTCTTTTAGGTAACTCCATTTTCATAGTTGTATTTTGAGCAAAAGTATCGAAGGCATAACGCAAACCCAAACCCTCCACAAACATCTCTAGTTGCTGCTTTTCAATAGACACCTCTTTTAATGACTTTTTGTAGTGATGTTTGTGATTTTTCTCACCCTGACCCCACTTACGAACCTTGGAAGCGAAGGCCTTCCAATCTTGACATTTAAGGTTCAGGAGATCGATTTGGGCTTTTGACTCTGCCATTCTTCAAGTCAGTGACGCATGACGATTCAGTAGATTCCAATATCTGGTGTACGTAACCTCGGACGTTCGCCACGAGCGATCTCCGCTTAGTCTGGCAGCGACGAACTAGTACTGAGCCTTCAGATCGTCATGTTCCTCTGACAATTTAGAGACTTCCTTTTCTTTTGCCTGAATCTATAGCCACAACTACTCAATGGAACGCCTACAGGTCCATAATGACTTAGCATTGTGCGCAAGACCTTCTGCAACTCCCTCGTAAATAGGCCTTGGCACCTGTTCCACTTCTGGGGAAAGTGTGGTTAAACTTTCCATGCTAATGCTTTCAGAAGGATCCCATCTCAATTTAGCACCTACCCACGTGAAAAATACAAATGTTAAAACAATATAAACAAGATGTGAAGCTCCAAATCTCTAAATGATTTATACCTATATCAGGGTGGGCCTCTTGGATCCTTTCAACAACTTCCTCCGCGATTCCGGCCACAAAATTCATCTTACTTGGCATTGTTGACCAAGTAAGTGGCTCATGAGTACGGGATGAACTAACCTCCATAGTCCTCTCAGGGGGAACCGTCTTCATGGGTACGTCCAACCGCACCGTCCTGGTCTCGCTGCCTTCATCTGAGCAAGATAAAAACATGAAAATAAAATACCATAGGAATGACAATCGATCAAGCAATTTAAAATGAAATTAAAGGGAAAATGTACCATGATCCTTGTCACCCTTTGGGGGGTCACCCAAATTCAGATTTCCCTTAAGGAAGCTGCTGAACACTTGGTTGATAGCATCCTAATCGTCCAACAGTTTGGTTTTAGTTATCTTTTCCTTTAACTCCTCCGTTCCTCCACCCTGGCTCTTCTCCGTGTTTTCCTCCTCGTTATTCTTCTCTGTGTTGGTCTCCTCCTCCTCTGTGATAGTCTCCAAAGCCTGCTTCCTCACTTTTTTTTAATCAAGTCAAAAATAGCACTGACACGTAAGCGATTGAAGTAAAAGTTATAAACAAAGCGAAGACGATAAAGAAATAAGCGGGCGAGATCCACTTACCAGGTATCTTGAAGCGTATGCGTTTCACGCATGGCTAGTTCACATCGGTGAGTTCCTCAGTCACGCGTTCAGGCCTTTTCAGTTTTGACTTGGCTTGGCCAACGGTCTCCTTGATGACCCGTTCTACCCTTCTAGCAGTGTAGGGTACATCATCTAGCTCCAGTCCCAAACTATCACGTGTGTGGATTGAAGCGCCAGATGATCCCCTTGTAGTAATAGAAATGGATTCATCAATTCCTTCAAGTGCATCTTGGGATTTAGCTGTGTTGAACAAATGATTGATCCACAGGCGGGATAGTTGACCCCGATCCCGTAGAACAAACTTGTTGTTTGCACGAACTACAAGGAACTCGGCAAAACGGCGAAGATAAACGGCGAAGAGGACGAAGGTGAAGTGGGATTGTGCCTCGATATTTAAGCAGAACCGCACTATCTCCTTGTGCATGCCCGACAATAGAAATCGGGCCTAGTTATATCACACACCCATTTCCAAGACAGTTCACATGACATGAACAGCCTCAACCCCAAGACTCCTCACCTGGGAAAGGATTTTAGGGAATACCCGTGCCCGGAACAGGGGATATAATTCGTTCACTTCCACAACTTTTACGTTCCCCTGCATCGGGAATCCCTTGGCACCCTTGGCCATGCCTAGCCAATCTTCTAACTCACGAATCGTCTAGAGCTCTTTGTGAGCTCTGTCTAATACTACATCCAAGTGATCTGCTGGTACGCCAAACAAGTTTAAAAAGAACTCGGGCGATAGATGAAAAACTACCTTGACACCCTTAATCCGGGTGCTATAGTATGAGACAGACTCATTAAAAGAATCCACAATTCCAATCATCTCCCCTATGGATACGTCAAGACTCGGGGTCATAAAAAAATCCATCAGGCCGACATCATCTAGGCAACGAGTGATGGACGGTGGAGCGTGGCTACGCAACCACTTTTGAGCCTTCGTCACCTCCCCAAAATTCATCGACAAGGTAGTCTCGATTCGTCCAGTTGTCACCGGATCCCCACCAAAAGGTACGTTAACTGTAACAGCAATGTAAACTAGTCATATCAGCGTAACTCTAAGCAGTTGGACAAACCCACTAACATGTTTAGGAAATATTATCACTTACCGTTAGTGGCGGATTTAGATGTGCTGCCAAAGTCACGAGGGAAGACTGGCCCCTTGTCCGTCCAGTCTTCATGAAGCCATCCATGAGCTTCGCACATCACGAATGCTCTGGAGAATTGCTTATGAAAATGGACCATCAAACCTTTCGTTTGACCCAGTACGGTTCCATGAAGAGTGGGGCCCGTCATGAATGCCTCCAGAGTAGTGCGAGCAAGAGCTAGTCCTTCATCTTCGATGAGTGTCCCGTCCGGGTTGGTCTTCGGCCTGTAAACAAACATACGTTAAAACAAGAAGCGTACACCAAATAGCGAAAGGAAAATAATAATCTTAAATAGTCCTACCTATCCACTCGATACACTGTGCCGGGAGGATTTTGGAACAATGTGTGTGCGCGGGAAGCTATGAACATAGTATTGTTGAGGTAGTCTAACCCTCGCGGAAATAGTGCCCACACGCACATTAATGGGCGTGTTGACCTGGGCCTGCAGGTAGAACCATCCTCGTAATGAATGGCCCCTCGTCAATATCTTCTACAAAGACCATGACACCCTCTGTAGCTCCCGGCAGCAATGCATCCAGCACACTCCGTGCAACCACTTCATTAAAGTTCGACTAGACGGTGACCTCGAAATTATCTAACAGGAAGGCCAGAAATCCACATCCGCCTTCCCGGAACCAAACCCCATTGTTATCCATAGTTAGATCTAGGCGAAGCTCCTCAGCCTCAACGGGGCCAACCCATGTTAACACCCCGACAAGTTCAACAACGAGGAGGAAGCGCTTACTGTCCCTGCAAGAAATCACAACGTCACGATACATTAGCCATGCTTCAAAATAGGCCGAAAGTGAAAGTTTACATCATAAATCAATACTTAAACTCTAAAATTTACTAACTGTTTACACTCAGCGTATACGCCACGTAAACCAGCGTATACGCCGTCGAAACTGTTGACACTTAGCGCAATACGCTGCTTAACCTAGCGTATACGCTGAACACTGAGTGTATACGCTGCCTAAGTCAGCATATACGCTGACAATGAACTATTTTACGCTGTCACTCGAACCTCTTACGCTAAGTGTATACGTCGAACAAACCTTCGGCGTATGCGCCAGGTTCGCTTTCAACGTAAACAATCTACGCCGGCACTGAACAAACAAATTTACGTCAGAAACATGAAAAACGAGTCTACGCTGTAAAGACAATTGCGCATACATAGCGTATACGCTGAACAAATCCTTAGCATATACGCCAGCACAGTAAACAGAATTTACGCTGAGAACAAACAAATCACGTTGACAAAACTTCACACATAGAGAAATCATGATGCCATGGCTTATGCTGATACAATAGTGCAAGAAAAATGCTTACACTGTTAAAATTGATTACGCCCTGACAGTCTACGCTAACCCGACGTTACGCTATGAAGTTACGCTCGGCGTATACGCTGAAAGCCCCTTACGCTAAAACCCTCTACACTCGGCGTATATGTCGCGACTGTTTACGTTGAAACAAAGAAACAAAGAAATAACAGCAGAGGTAGGGATCGGTGCCTACCTGTGGGATGTCACAGACCATGACGGGATCCTTAGCCTGGGCAGGCCCTGCAGCATGGACTCAGTTTCCTCCGCAAAGGTCAGTTCGGGACCGTTCCTCCCCTGGCCTTCCACTTCCTTTCCCTTGCCCATCTCGGCCTCCTTTACGCTGACTGCACAAGTTTACGCTGAGGAAAAGAACTGTCTACGTTGGTGTCTAAAATCCCATGCTCCGCGTCTATGCTAGGGTGTGTTACGCATCTACGCTAGGGTTACTCTTCGACGTCTATGCTAGGGTTACTCTTCAGCGTCTACGCTTATGAGCAAGTTTACGCTTACGCTAGGGCGCGACGGTTTATGCTTACGCTTTAACAGTTTACGCTGTCACTTACGCTCACGACTTTAAAGTAAGAAACAAATGAAACCCCCCCTTTTATATAGCGCGCCACTGACGCTGACGTCGCCGTTTATGCTGCCGTTGTTCCTTTTTTCCATTTTGTACCTTTTACTCATTTTTCGCTAAAATTTGCCCAGAAAAAATAATAAAAATTATTAAAAACAGAAATTACTACATCCCAGTTCCCCCGTGGACCCCATTTCATACGTTTACGCCAAACATTCTTGCAAAAACTACCATTACGGCCTGATATGGCCTTAAACTGCTATTACGGCCCGGTAAGGCCTTAAAACTATCATTTTCCAATCCCGTAACGCCCGGTAATGCCTTAAACTGCCATTATGGCCCGGTAAGGCCGTAAACTGCCATTACGGCCCGGTAAGGCCTTAAACTGCCATTTTCAAATCCCACCAACGCTCGGTAAGGTGTTAAACTACCGCCAATGCCCGGTAAGGCCTTAAACTACCATGCATCCCGGTGTGACGATAATCCACTATTATGCATGTACACGTGATTTGAAATTACCAACAAACATAGGACGATGTCCATTAGCTCACCCGGCTCTCTGTTTATTGGCAGGGGCAAGCTCAATTTATTGCCAGCATTTAACCACGCCATTAATCATTGATAAACCATATGGCAAAATTATAAGAGACATTAACATAAACCTCATCAACTTAATCATAGCCTCAACACAGCAAATACCAGACGATTACAAAGGCATGACAAAATTCCTTGACATAGAGGCCGAGAATATCACCGAAGTCCCGTTGGCCGAAACCCCCATTACCATGCCTGATGGGGAACTTAAAGTATTAAAATTAAGCATGCTATTACAACCGCACTTGTCCAAAGACATTGAGAATGTGCTAAGAGAAAATATGAAAGCATTCGCTTGGTCCTATACTGACATGCCTGGGTTAGATCCTAGAATTTTCCAACACAATATTATTCTTGACCCGAAATTGAGAACAGTAAAACAAAAAGCACGAAAAGTTAGACCCGAGGTGGCATTGGCAGTTCGTAATGAGATCACCAAGCTTTACCAAGCTGGTTTCATTCGGGCTGTTGATTATGCCGACTGGGTGTCCAACATGGTCATTGTCCCAAAGAAAAATGGAAGCATTCGCCTATGCATCGACTTTCGAGATCTGAACATAGCAACCATAAAAGATGACTTTCCCCTGCCTAACATCGATCAACTCGTTGATTCGACCACCGGACACGCCCTATTATCTTTTATGGATGGTTTTTCAGGATACAACCAAATACGTATCAACCCGGAACATCAACTTCGGACAACCTTTATGACTCCATGGGGAACTTTTTTTACACAATGATGCCCTTTGGTCTCAAAAATGTTGGGGCCACATATCAAAGAGCAATGACATTTATCTTTAGTGATTATATGTTACAATTGCTCAACGATTACGTGGATGACATCGTGGTCAAGTCAAAAATGTCGGAACAACATGTACAAGACCTCGACCTAGTCTTAAAGCGTTATTTAAAGTATGAACTAAGGCTTAATCCAAAAAAATGTGTCTTTGGCGTCAAGACAGGAAAAATGCTCAGATTCATAGCCTCCGAAGAAGGGATACGGGTGGACCCAGATAAGGTTAAGGCCATAGTAAACCTGAAACCACCAAGCAACCTTACCGAACTTCGGGGTCTACAAGGTAGATTGGAGTTTATCAGGTGCTTTGTACAAAAATTGAGGACAAACTAAAACCTATGAACCACCTGTTACGCAAGAATGTCCATTTTGAATGGACTCCGCAGTGCCAAGAAGCATTCAAAAACATCAAAACAGCACTTGCCCGACTACCTACGGTTTACCCGCCCCAAAACGACAAACCGTTTTACATCTACCTTGCCACTTCTGAATCGTCAATCGCATCTATGCTTTGCCAGAAACAAGATGATGGAACTGAAATCCTTGTATATTACTTGAGCCATGCATTAGTTGCCCATGAGAAAAGATACAACGACATGGAGAAGTCATGTTTAGCTTTAGTCTTTTCTTTAAGAAAATGACGACATTACCTCTTCCGTAACTAAGTCTACATAATTTGCAAGGATAATGTACTGAGAGCCATAACAGGGAACATTTACGAAACAAGTCGAATAGCCCGGTGGAAAGCCATGATAGCTGAATTTGACCTGTACTACCTAGCACAATCATCAGTCAAGGGTCAAGCCATAGCAAACCAAATGGCCATATCACCAACACGTGATCAAGCAACCATAGAGCCAGAATTCCCAGATGAGAACATAAGCGCCATAGACATAGTGTCCAATGATTATGATGCTATTTTAAACTTTGACAGAGCATCCACCTCTTGAGGAGGAAGTGCAACCGCTGTCATCACCTATCCCTCCAGGGAGATCCAACCCTTTGCCTATCGTTTTAACTTTCACTGTACTAACAACATAGCAGAGTACGAAGGTCTCCTTAGAGGTCTCTTGGTAGCACTGGCTTTAGACATCACACAGCTTGTAGTCAAGGGGGATTCACAATTAGTCTTAAACCAGGTTACAGATGTTTACACATGTAAAGCCCAACATTTACAACCGTACTTTGACTTGGCAAAACACTTAATGAGGCGATTTGAAAACGCCGATGTGCAACACGTCTCTAGAAATGATAACACTATCACAGACGCATTAGCCACATTAGCGTTAAATATATCGCCCGACATGTTCCATGCATTACCAAGCTCCGTAATCAATTGTGCTGAACTGATAACCGATACTCCCGACACGTTGCCAATTGCATCCGTTAGTATAACAGACGCAGTAGAATGGTATGATGACATAAAAGAGTACCTTCTACATGGTGAAACACCACGACATCTAACAAATGCACAGAAAGACGTAGTGTAGAAACGTTCTAAGCAGTATACCCTAGTAGGGGACACACTATGTCGTAGATCCTACGAAGGCATGTTGCTAACATGTGTCAGTAGTATCGATGCCCAAACTATTGTTGAACAGGTACATGAGGGACTATGCGGAGGACACATAGCGCCAAAAGCCATGGAAACAAAAATAAGACTTCTCTTCAAGGTTAAAACATGCAATATTTGCCAAAAACATAGTAACCTAATCCATGTCCCACCGAACCAGTTGCACACGGCGCAAATCATGTGGCCCTTTCAGAAAAGGGGTTGGACCTCATCGGCCTGATTACACCCTCATCCTCTGCAGGGCATAGTTTCATCATAACCACAACCGAGTACTTCACAAAGTGGGTAGAAGCTGCTCCCCTTCGAAAAACCACATCTAAACACATGTGCAATTTCATCCTCGAAAATATTGTAACCAGTTTTGGCATTCCCTCGACAATTATCACTGACAACGGGCCACAATTTAGCAGTGCCGAAACCCAAACCTTTTCCGACAGTCTGGGGATCAGACACTCGTTTTCATCCCCTTACTATCCTTAGAGCAATGGGCAAGCAGAAGCAACAAATAAAACAATTATTATAATACTTAAGAAAATGCTTACCCAGAGCAAAAGGAAATGGCACGAACAATTGAGATATGCATTATGGGCATACTGTACTACACACCGAACGTCAACAGGTAAAACGCCATACAATCTTGTTTACGGTTCAGAAATTGTTTTACCTTTGGAATTACAGGTACCATCTCTATGGATCACACTTGCTGGACTCCTCAACGACGGGCAAAACAACAATCTATGTATCATTGACCTTGACTCGGTGGAAGAGGAATGCATGCGTGCGCTCGATCAGATCGAATGGTATCAAAAGCAACAACGATAGCGACATCGGCACAACGTCAACAAGCGCCCTATCAAAGAAGGTGACCTTGTGCTTAAGGTTTTTCGGGAACACCCGAACAATTTCTCAGCCAACTGGGAAGGGCCTTACTTGGTCACTAAGGCATTTGACAATGGTGCATTCAAGTTAGCCGACATGGAAGGAAACGAACTTGCCAATCCAACCAATCATGTGTTCTTGAAACCGTTCTACATCTAAGTGCAAGTTCAGGTACGTGCAAGTCCTGGAATTACGACTATAAACTGATACCATAGCTCGTCCTGGAATCATGATGATAAAATGATACCACATAATAGTCCTGGGTTACGACTTAAAACGGACACCACAACCACCCTGGAATCATGACAATAAACTGATACCCCACAGTGTCCACAAGGACGATAAACTAGCATTCGTCCGGCATGACAGTGAACTACCACTGTCACAACCATTAGAGTCCACTAAGACTATAAACTAGCTTACCTCTCCACGGTCCACTAAGACTAGAAACTGGCAATGTAACGTCTGCCACGACGCTAAACGGGCAATGTCCAACGGGTTATGACATAAAACTAACCAATGATAGTCTGCCAAGACTATAAAATGGCAAGTTCATTTCTGGTTCATGAATTCACCGCCATGATCATTCATCTACATCGCTTGCCATCTATCGACCTTACCCATACTTCTGTCATCTACGTATAGTGCCTGCAGCCTCCTTCAGCATCTTTGTGCCATCAGCCACCGTGTAAGTCTAAGCTCATTTACTCACTCATGGTTTTCTTGTCTCCTTGAAGTTATGTTTGCAGGATGACACCCAGGAGTTTCGCACAAGCATGAACTTCGTCATAAGCAATAAGATGAGACAATGTTCATGGCGCACATGACAAGACTAAATCAAACCGTTCACTAGTACATTCCCATTCACAGACTAATCCCCTATCCGTTCGCCTACACATTTTATTGCGGCATACCCTTGACACACCCAGTGCATTTAAAACATTGTACTGCTTTAAAGAAGCTGCAACACACAACACAGCACTTGAGCATGAGTACAAAATCAAAGCAAATTACATTAAAAAAAATGAGACCCCTGGCACTTCCCACATAAGCCCAAGGCGGGAAGGCAGTTGTCTTAAAACCAAGTACTCATGTCCAAAATGGTCAAGAAACATCCAGTTGCATGGCTTTGCCTCTCTGCCAACAGGTTCCCCCTGAACACTAAACATGGACCCTGTTCTTCCAAAGAATGTATCACATCCTCCCGTGGCTTTGGTCTCGCCAACAAGTTCTCTTGAATATTAACCAAGAGTCTTGTTCCACCAAAGGATGCACATCGCATGTCTACACTCCGAGTCTGCTAAATCCTGGCTATTGATAAGGATCAGCATGCCACATACCCAAACATCCCCTGTCCATAGCACAATTCCTTGGGCAGTCACCAGTCCCCATGATCCCTTTCGTCCTACAAGCTACAAGGTTCACTTTCCCGTTCCCATGTACTATTGAACATGGTGCGATAACATCTAGTCAAGTGGCAGCGGACAACGTCTCTATCGAGTTGCTTGTGGTGTTTTGCACTTCTTTGTCAACGCTTCTCGGGTCGATTCCTCCAAGCGTCAACAAAGAGGGGCCAATGAAACACCACAAAATTTTGAGCTTGGTACTTCTCCAGCAAGAAGCAGGTCACTGGGAACCACAGACAACTGCGGCTACATTTGGTGTCACACATCGCAACCTTGGGAGATCAAAATGCTTAAATTTTCACTAAGTATGCAATACCAGCATATACGCCCGGCATCTCCGCTCAAGTTCACATCCATAGAGTATATGCCCGGCACCCACAGTGTATACGTCCAACGTATACGTCCAGCATATACGCCCAGCGTATATGCCTAGCGTATACGCCCGGCACTCTCCAGCGTACATGCCCAGCCTACGCGCCTCACACGTACGCTCGGCAGGTACAACAGATGCATATGTATGATGAAAAAATCTCCAAAGACAGCATGAAGATAACACCAAAGAGCAAGGATTGAAGCAAGTGGGTAGCCGTCAGCATATACACCCAGCATATACGCCCAGCATCCATCAGCGTATACGCCCAGCGACCATAGCATCTCCACCCAAGTTCACACACACCCAGCACATCCAGCGTATACACCCAACAGATGTAATGTTTTGTACATTTGTAAATTGTATGCACCCGGTCAACATGCCACGTGTCTCCTAACCCGAGTCTAGCGTAACAACCGGTATAAAAACCCCCATTTTCCACTTCATCAGGAGGTTGTCAAAAATCCCAGAGCATACCTAGGAGCAATTACACTGTGAACCAAAGCACAATAACCCTTATGCTAGAGAACGTTGTACGCCGAGTACATAACCATTACGCCGCACCTACAGCGTAAACCAGCCCAGCCACCCTTGCATCCACCGGGGCTTTTTGTCCACCTTCTGTTCCATCACAACTGCGTTAGACCGGTGCATTGTACTTTCATTCTGTAATACCATTGTTTATAGTTTACATTAATTTCTTGCATGTGTTTTGTTTATGGACATTTACATTTACGCTGTTTACGCTATTTACATTGTTTACGCACTTATTACGCTGTTTACGCTCTCGTTTATGCCCGTTACGCTGTTTACGTATAACCCAACGTATAGCCTTTTGGTTTATGTTCAGGGAAATCCTTGTCTGATCTGCGTGCGGACCACCCAAGGTACTCTACCTTCGTGCATTCCAGCTCATCCTCAAGCGAAGGTAGGGTCTTCTATGCTCACCCTACGATCCCACGGCCTCTGTTTCCTTCCAGCTGGAGACCGACGATTTCAGGTGGTACACCGAGTTGACTTCCTAATGATTTAGGTGAACAACAGTAAGGGGGACTTCCCAATCATAATGGGAAGAGCATGGCTTAGCACCATTGACACATGCCTAGGAATCTGTAGTCTTTCTCTAGAAATATCAAAGGAAAATACATTCAGAAAGATCAAGAAGAAGAAAGTTCCATGCATCGCATACAATGAAATAGGGTGTAATTGCATGTAGAGGTCATGGTTTGTGCAAATTTTAACATTTCCTACATGCAATCAATGTGCACAAGTGATCAACATACAAAGATGCCTGTATGTAGGAGCTACACAATAGGAAGACACCTAGTGGCTGACAGCTGATCAAGAAAGCAGTAAACTCATATGCATGAAACCAACTAAGGGTTTGACTTACGCTTACATCGATAGCATAGATGCATTAGAGCAAGTCCCCTGCCAACTTCCAAGTCTTAACATTGAAAATTTCAACTAGGGAAAGTTGGAAATCCTTGAGAAATTTAAGCAGGAGCCCCTTGAGCTGAAACCATTGCCCACCGGTATGGAATACACGTTCTTTAAAAATGGATAACCAGTAATTATTAATGGTAAGCTTGCTCCTAAACAGAAAGAAGAACTGTTGAAGGTAATAAATAAATGGTAAAAAGCCTTCACTTGGTCATATCCCAAATTAACTAGAATAGATCCTAGGATATACCAACATAGGATTTACATCGACCCCTCCATGAAGCCTCGACGACAACCGCAGAGGTGTTTGACCCCAAATCTAAAGCAAGTAGTTAAGGAAGAAATCGAATAGCTTCTCAAGGCTCGGTTCATATAACCTATTTTTGAGAGCAAATGGGTTAGCCCCTTAGTTATTATGCCTGAAAAGGTAGGAAAATGGAGGGTATGCATAGTTTTCAGGCTACTGAATATGGCAACATTCAAAGATCACTTTCTATTGCCATTTATTAACTAAGTCTTAGACACCATTGCAAGGCATTTCTACTACATTTTTCTAGATGGATATAGCAGATATAATCAAATACAAATAGCCCCAGAAGACCAAGCCAAGACTACATTCACTAGTTCTTGGGGAATGTTATCATACAAACAAATGCCTTTTGGCTTGTGTAATGCCCCTGCAACATTTCAATGACTAGTTCTAAGCATCTTCTAATAGCAAATAGGAAATGGTGTAGAAGTATTTATGGACGATTTATCCACCTATGGAGAAAACTTTGATCAAGCCTTGGATTGGTTAGAGCAAGTGTTAAAAAGATGTGTAGAAAATAATTTAAGGCTTAACTGGCAGAAAAGCCATTTGATGGTCCAAGAGGGAATAGTACTAGGGCACAAGATATCATATATAAGGATCAATGTAGACCCTAAGAAAATCAAAGTTATCCAAGGAATTACCCATCAACCAAAAACTATCAAAGATATTTGGTCATTCCACGGACATACTAGCTACTATAAGAGATTTATTGAGAACTCTTCAAAGGTTACCAAACCATTGGTGGAATTAACAAAAAAGGATGTACCTTTCGAGTGGACTAGGGAATGCAAATTATGTTTTCAAACTCTAAAACAAAAGCTAGTAGAAACACCCATTCTACAAGCTCTTGACTGGTCCAAACCATTGCCTGTCATGACTGACACATCCAACTATGCCTTAGAGCCATACTTACATAGTTAGATGACTAGAAGCATCCTTATTACATCCACTGTGCAAGTAGAAGTATTGTTGATGCACAAATTAACTACACTACCATAGGGAAAGAATTAATGGTTGTAGTGTTTATACTAGAAAAGTTTAGATACTATGTATTGGGATATAAAGTATATATACATACAGATCATAGTGCAATAAGGTTCCTCATGAATAAGCCAATGGTAAGAACTCACATCATACAATGGCTTGTAGTCTTACAAGAGTTTGATCTTATAATAATTGATCGTAAAGGAATCAAGAACGTAGTTGTCGATCATTTATCTCAATTGTGATGGGACAACAAAGAGGATGAGTATCCAATTTCTGATCAATTCCTCTTTGCTGGTGTAGTGAATAATCAATCACCCATGGAGACAAACTTGTATAGTAGCATTCTTACCTATCTCCTCACCCAAAAAACACCACAAGGGTTAAAACTTAAGAAGAAACAATAATTTTTTCACCAAGCCAAGTACTTTATGGAAATTAATGGATAACTTTATAAAGTGTGTCTTGATGGCTTAGTTTGATGGTGTGTTCCTGATATAGATCAACTGCGAGTTCTCCAAGATGCTCATGAGGGTCCTTGTGGGGATCATTACCCTAGGAGAGGAATGACCTTCAAGATCCTGCTTGCAGGATATTATTGTCCTACATTATTTTGGGATGCCCATTGTTTTGTTCAATCTTGTAAGCACTGTCAACGTTATGGGAGAATGACTACTAGAATGGAGGATTTGCAACAATGGATTAAACCATTAGAACCCTTTGACATTTTGGGAATTGATTTTATGGGGCCAATTACACCAATTTCCAATGGAAAAGCCTATATCATTGTTGCTGTTGATTATCTAACTAAATAGGTAGAAGCAGTTGCTATTAAGGATTGTACATCATCTATAGCTACATGATTTGTTCAACAAAAAATCATAAATAGGCTTGATATGCCTCATGCACTTATTTAAGACAATGGTACCCACTTTATAGGTGCAACTTTTCAGAAATTAATGCAACACTTAGGGGTTGGAATAAATTGACCACACCATACCACCCCCAAGTGAATGGTCACACAAAAGTCACCAATAGGGAGATTACGAAGATATTAACAAGAATTGTTAGCAAGTTTAGGTTAGATAGGAGCACTAAACTGAATGATGATCTTTGGGCATACCGATTCACATGGAAACTCCCTACATGCTACTCTCCCTATGAGTTAGTGTATAGTAAATTACCAATGCTTCCCATTCAAACTGAGCTTTGTACACTATCCATAGCATGTGACCTCAACCTTAACTTTGATCTAGCACAGAAACAATGGTTAGTAATCCTTAACTTGCTAGATGAAAATCGATTAGCTACCTTTTCATCTAATGAATTGCACAAGGCCTTCAATAAACAACATCATGACCTAAGAATTAGGAAATTTAAATATCAAATAGGAGATAAGGTGCTCTATTGGAATCCCACACATGTACAACAATGTACTAAATTTCAAACACTATGGGAAGGACCTTATATTATTTATGCAACTTTTCCTTTAGAGGCCATGATAATATACAAACACGAGAGCCTAGATAAGAAACTGTTAGTCAATGTACAACAAACCAAACCTTTCCATGAGCTTAGAACAACTAGTACACATGCTACCTCTGTTTATGGACAACCTTGCTCACTATTTTGGATCTTCTCCTTCCAACTTAGTCACGGGGGAGATGGCCACCTATGCTAACCATTTTAGGCTGTTAGTTCTTTTTGAATTTTTGTTTTACACATTTTTTCCAAATTTTCTTTTTTTTATACCATCGTTCATATTTTTACAATTTCTTTGTTTGTTTGATTTGCTTTTATTCATCATCTAATAAGTGCTCATGATGGTGGATTGAATTATATCATATTGATTGCTAATGTTTGGTTTTTACCTTTGAATTATTATGATATTAAGGTATGGTTCTTTTGGTAAAATAGGCAATGAGTCCATGCCATCCACTCATCCATACAACTCTATGGTCTCCTTTTTCTTGGAACTCTATAGTCCCTTTTTTCTAAGTAAATTTATTAATGAATTGGTGATTGGGTATTTTTCAAACCAAGGAAAAACTCAAAGGATGAAAAGGGTGTGACTTCAAGGGGATTCAATGCATTTTTGCTAGCCATTCTCTTGGGTTCTTGGATGCATTTTCTTGGGTTTTTCACCATTCTAACATTATTCAAATATTAGGAAGTTGACTAAATAAAAATAAGACTTTGCATGCTATGGTTCTCATACATAAACGTAAAAAGAAAGGAGAAAAGTGAGAATTCAAAGCACACCCCTTAGACATAATAAAGCAATATGGGATACAAGGCACTGGTTATGAAATTGGAAAGACATGTTACCCATGTCTAAAGGTTCCCTCTAACTAAGGCCCTTTCTCGCTTCCTAGTTCTCCATCTCGCTCTCTTTGAAATGGTGGTAACTCTTTGTGGAAGCATTTTTGTTACTTCATGTGGATGTATTGGTCAAGTGTATTGATGCGAGGTCACTGGATGTGGCTTGTTTGAGTCTAGATTTGGGATGAGTTCTTCTCAGTCATATTAACCATACAGTACATAAGGGACATTACACAACCTTGTTCTTGGGATTCCATTCCATTCTCTCCTCTCCATCTTTCTTTCCATTTTCCACCTCATTGTTGGTTTTATCATTAGTCCATTTATAGGTTGATGCATTATATTTCTTTGGTGAATTCTTGTGGGTAAGTCTTTAACTCTTACTTCTAAATGACATTCTTAGAGCCTACAGACTCTTTGGTTTGTGGGTTTGTCAAGGCATAAAAAGGCATGAGCCTACTTTGGGGAAGATCCACTAGTATTCCTTTTTGGTGCAACTGTTAAGTTCTTTTCCTTAAACATTTCTTGCAATCAATCATATCTTGTTTCATCCTCATCCATGACATCCATTTTATTGGCATTGTTGTTATTATTTTTTTCCATCTTTCTTGTTCCTCATATTTTTTCATATTATAGCTACCAGAGGTTTACTCTTATTCATGGGGGCCCTAGCATAAATTTTTTAATTTTCTCCATTTTACTATTCGCCTAACCCCTGCACCTTAGCATCAATGGCAACATGCTTAGCATCAATGGCAACATGCTTCATTTTCTTTCTCTATCTTTCTCTATAAGCTACCAAATAAAGGCTTGGATGTTATTTATGTATGGGTGTTCACCAAAATGGTCATGAACACTAATGTTGTAATATGCTTATTGATCCATTCTCTAGGCACGTTGAGTCTGTCATCCCATTCCACCATCAGTTGTTAATTAGTCAATAATCCTATACCTTCAAAATATTTTGTAAGGAACTCAAGGATGAGTTTTCATTCAGTCGTGGAGGTATGATGAGAGTGGTTACTCTAGTAGTTATTCTAATTATTAGAGTAGTTACTCTAGTGGTTTATTCTAATTATTATAGAAGTTACTCTACCAATTTATTCTAATTATTAGAGAGGTTACTCTAGCGATTGCTTTAGCAGTTTATCTAATTATTAGAGCTATTATTCTAATTATTAGATTAGTTGTGCCCAAGCCTATAAATACAGTTCTTAGGTGCACAATTGGAAAAGGAAGTCTTTTAGTAGCCAAGTAGCAAAACTCTTGTAGTATGTTTAGAACTTAGAGTATTTTCCAAGTGCCCACAGTAGGAGGTTGAAGTGTGGATGGATCTTTATTCAAGCATTGTGTACCTGAGCACACCTTGTGTACAGCAATAAAGACGAGCTCTTGATTCATCCATGCAACACTTGAGATTTGTTTTCTTACACATTTCTTTTATTTTATTTTCTTATGCATTTATTTTATTTTATTTTATTTTATGCACTTTACATTTATGTTATTAGCACAACAATTTATTTTGATCAATTAAGAAAATCATTAAAATACACTCAATCCAACCGCTTCGAGCATGTGTGTAATGCTTGGTAACCCAGTAAAAATTAGCGTTTGGTAATCCTAGCAGTGTTGCACTAGTTCAGGATGTGTACGACAAGCAGGAATGGATGCTGGTGTTAGGATTAGTTAGAACTTCGTTAATGAGTAGTTAAGTTAAATTAGTCACTTAGTTACCTCTCTCCTTCCCTACTAGCATAGGACATAAAAACATAAAAACTATAAAAATCATATGCCTCAATCTTAGTTAACCATACAATCATGACATACAGGTAAACTTGGGAAGACAACGATCAACCAACCCATTCTTGTTCAACAAGGGTTCATAAGCACTTAGTCCTTGGAATTCGACTAGATTGTGTGTGAAATGCTCGTATTCATATGGTTAAGTGTAGGGGTGCCTTACCATTCATCAGTGATAGACTTGCTCTAATGCATCTATGCTATCGATGTAAGCACAAGTCAAACCCTTAGTTGGTTCCATGCATATGAGTGAACTACTTTCTTGATTATTTTTCAGCCACTGGGTCGCTTCTTGTCGTGTGGCTACTACATATAGGCATCTTTCTATGTTGATCACTTATGCACACTGATTGCATGCAAGCAATGTTATACTTTGCACAACCCATGACCGCTACACGGAATTACACCCTATGTCACTATATGAAATTCATGGAACTTTCTTCTTCTTGATCTTTTCGAATGTGTTTTTCTTTGATATTTATAGGGAAAGATCATAGATTCCTAGGTGTGCATCAACTGTGCTTAGCCATGCTCTTCCCATTATGATTGGGAAGTCCCCCTTATCATTGTTCACCTGAATCACTAGGAAGTCAGCTAGGTACAACCACCCACAAATAGTGGTAACAACATCTTCCACCAATCCAAATGGGACAATGATGGACTGGTTGGTCAACTCTAGATGGATGTTGCTCTTTCTCAATAGAGGTAAGTTCCAGGCCTTGTACATTTCTTAAGAAATCAAGTCAACATCATAACCTAAATCCAAAAGAGCCTTGCACAGTTCATTTTTAGTGATTTGTAAGTATATCAAACGACTCCCAAGATCAGTGAATTTCCTAGGAAGATTGCTAGATTTAATCCAATCGATAACGACATGTGTTAGCATGACCATATGCATTGAGTGCGGTGGTTGATTTGAAGAAGGCTTCAAATTTTTGATGGATATTGAGGCATCTAAGGAATTAGCTGCTTGCGATTGCAAGGGCTTGGTTGGACTGTTGGTTCTAAAGAAAGGTCTTTTCTTCATGTGGTTGTTGGAACCAATAGTATGTTGAGAGTTAACAGCCCTTATGGTGTTATGTTGCTATGGCTAGGTAGGGATTTCACCTTGCATGGCTGGAGTAGGTGGTAGTGGAGCTATTGGTGGAAGAGATGAGGCCAGATGAGAAGGATGTTATGCTTGTAGAATATTTCCTCTAGAAGAGGGAGTCCCATAATACTCGTGGTCTTGGTAGTGAGGTTGAGGAGTGACATGACCAGTAGAGTCATGTGGGGAGATTGGCTACTGCATGTAATATCCATATAGGTCAGGTTGCCATTAAGGATACTGTTGCCTTGGTGGTGGCATTTCCCATGATTGTGGATGTTACCACTATTGAAATTTCTCAATTGGTTGTGGTGGAGTTCCATTGGAATAATATGTTAAGGGTTGGTGGAATTGCCTTGGGTTACCTTGAGGATAAGGTAACCTTTAGGGTGTTTGCCTTTTGTTTAATCATGGGTTGAGTGCATACACCCTAGACTCTTGTAGATGTGAGATTATAGGGCAACATCCCTTAGGATGGTCATATTGACATATCTCACATCCACTATCATTGTCTATTTTCAAATCCAAAACCTCTTCAATGATGGAAACTTTGCCCTTACACTTGCTACATACATGTTCAGCCTCTTTCTTTTTTCTTTTCTCACTACCTTACTCTCTAGACTCCTCAACTATTTTAAGAACAATCTAAAATCTATTGTCTAGGTAATCCCACATTTGGTCTACCTTCGCTAAAACTTTTGATGTCATCTCTTGGATAAGCAAAGCTTTCCTATTCACCATCTCTTCGAGTGGTGACTCTTCTTCATCTTCACAGAATCTTACTCCCCTCTTCTGAAGGGAAGGATCTCAGTTATACTCTTTCACACATTCTCTCTTCAATAGCTCACCTTCTTTCTTAGTAACTTGCTCCAGTAGTTTTTGAATTTGATGGAACCTAAGCTCGAATAGTCTTCCTTGGGCATAAGTCCTAATGGTTCTTTTGGTTTTATGCCTAATCCCATCCACGAGATGGTGCAATTGATCACTTTGCGAATAACCATGGCCAAGAAAATGATGTAATAGTGCATAGTATTAGCCCATGGCAACATCCAAGGGTTCATGTCCTTCTTGTTTCCAGCCTTGGATTTGCTTTCACAAGTTAGACACTCGGGAGTACATTTGTTACTTGTCATTAAATAATTCTAACATAGTACTCCATCTACAAATAGATTCTAGTTCCAAGGACCAATACCAACTTTCTGCTTCTTTAACTAGTATATGTGGGAACAACTTAAGTTTTTTCCATTCGTTCTCTATGTTTTGTAAGGCACACACATCATGAAATTCTTGTAAATGATTCTAAAGATCAATGTTGTATCCCCCTTTAAATCGTGGGATATTGTTCATATCTAATCTCTTGATCCTCCTATCTTTCTGGTGCCTTGTTGGAATTCTAATAGCCTTAGTTATGCTTAACATACTTTGAGTAGGGAGGAGGGGTTCATCATGATCATCTCATCCATGGCATCTATGATGCCTTTGTTGTTCCCTACTCTCCCTTCTTTTATGTCATGACTTTCTAGAGTGCCCTTGTCCCCTTTCCTAGCTGTTTCATCTATGCATTCCACTTTGCCTATCTTTATCCCCATGGTCCTTTTCTTTATGATTGTGTCTAGACACTGAAGGATAGGATGAAGGTGAAGAATAAGGAGAACCATCATCATGATGGTGTCTGCCAACTTCTCTTTGGTGGTCTCAGCCTCGATCGCGATTACGACTAGAATGTTTATCTTTATCATGTGTCTGTGTCCCTTGTTTAGACCCTTTGTGCCCATGGGTATCAGAAATTGGGTTATGAATAGTTGAATGAAGGTTCTGATACACAACCCCTTGGCCAAAGTCAAGGAGAGGAACATCATTATGTGGGCAACTACCTGAGGTAGGTTCACCACCCTTATTTTTGCTTAAGACATGTGGGACATCTTGCAACCACTTACCCTTCAAAGACTTATGATTTCTTTCCTATTGCAAATCCCTTTAACATTATGCCTCCATGGGATGGTATTCTCTCAAGTCATGGTCTTACATAATGTATTCTGCATGTAAGTGTGGCATGCCAATTCGTGTAAGGGAACGAAGAAGAATGCTTGGGACTAAATGATTAGGAGGTAACACTATGTTATCTTCTAAATCTCACCGATGCAGTTGTTCATCTTGATGGAGGATAAAGGTGAAGTCTGGTATATACTCATCAAGATGAATATATACCACTCAAACTTGTTGAGGGACTAGCGGATCAACATCATGTGTATTACGCCATCGATTATTTCCTATTTCAGACCTAGGCAGTGAGGCACTTTTGTACGAAGAAGGAGATATATTTTTTTGTTCAATGTGCAATGTATTCTTGTTCAATGTGCAATGTGATTCACTATTTTTGTACTTGTAGAAAAATATGTCTTGTTGGTGGTTCAAAGGTTGTTTTCCTTTGAAATGAAGGTTAGAGGAGAGTAAAGATCCTTATGGATTTCATTCCGTTACAACCATCATTAAGGAAATACATTGGTCTTGATTCCTTTATGTACATTATCACAAGGTAATGTAGGCTTGCAAAGGAGCTTTGGCTTTGATTCATAGGCCATCTCCCTTCTCTTTGATAGTAGGATTTTAGAGCTAGATACATTAGGATAGGAATGTGTCATAGATCTTCTAGGAGAATGGTATATTTTATTCTTACATGTGCATGTTGTGGTGGTTATATGTGGGTATGTGTATGTGTCATGTTGGTCATGTCACATATATGATTTCATGTGGCATACTCTATTACTTCCAATCCATGGACTAATGGGAGATGTGTTTTTATGTTACACATGTAGGTGTTGTAACTATTAAGGAATAGCCAACCTTAGATCTCCTCTAGAACATCTAGATGATTTTTGACTTAAGGATGGTGCCAAATGGTGCTTCACCAAGGAAACTTGGCAACCAGAAGCTTTGAGATGAAAATTAGGAGCTGAGATCATTGCTAGAAACATAGTATGCTTTATAAGAAAGCCAAAAATATAAGATTAAGATCTTAGAAAAGAAATTAGATGATGAGATTGGGATCATGAAATATCATTTGACTATGCAAGCAAGGACACTAGTGTTGAGGCTGAGCCAATAGTTTCCAAGTTTCAAGCAAAGTAACCAAAAATCTATAAGGGTGATAGGAATGATGTTGTGATAGATATATTTCTATTTCAAATAGAAGGATTCCTAGAAATGTATGAATGTTTCATTAAAATACAAGAGCATATGGTTAACTAATTCTTGGGTGAAATGACAAAAAAATTGTGTCTTAACATGCTTTAAGAGGAAAAGGCTAGGATAGGTGGGGCCATCAGAACATGGGCCTAGTTTAGCAAAGCTTTGATCGAGAACTTTCATCCTAGCAATTCCATTGATAAAGCCTAGGTAAAGCTAAAAGAGATTTGATACATTGGATATCTGGAAAAGTATATTTAGGAATACCAAAATATCACCATAAAAATCTGAAATGTTAGTGAGGATAGTAAGCACAAATTATTTTTCAATGATGTTAAACCTTGGGTCCAATGTGAGCTCAAACCTTGGTGTCTCTTGTTATTACATGTATATGTTATGGTGGTCATGTGTGTGTGATGTTGAATATATGATTTCATATGGTATACTCAATATGATTCTAATCCATGGACTAATAGGTGATGTGTACTTATTTTGTGCATGTAGGTGTTGTGACTATTCAGGTTTAGTCCATCTTGGGTCTACTGTCAAACATTTGGCTAATTTTGGACTCAAGGATGGTATTGGTGCTTTACTAAAGCAATATCATTATAGGCCTCAATGATAACTTCTTTATATAGCTTCTAAGTAATTTTTATATAGGTACACCCCAAGATATATTGTAATTATTTCAAGGTTTCAACACCCTCTCAAATTTTTGTTTTCTTACTTAGTATTTATTAATGATGTTTTTAAAACTTATATCATATATACTTATAATGTGCAATAAATCCAAATGGTCTATTTTAATTTTAGTTTCATATAGATGTGTGTGTGTGCATAATAGATCTAAAGGGACTATTTTAATTTTAATTTTATGTATGTGTGTGTATGTATATATTATATTGAACATTTGAATATCTAGCTTTGTATCTCTCTCTCTCTGTGTGTGGGTGTGTATGTTGCTGTTGGCACATTTTGGCCATTTCATGGAACAGGTGGGCATGATAAAATTGAGTAAAGGTTTTTGCAGTTTTTAGTACTCTCTTATTCATAGTTGGAGAAGTGGCAAGAATTCTAGCAGACACTTTTGAATGGTTTCCTACTGGTACAGTAGCATTCCTCTCAACATCGACCACATGTCTAGTCTACAGCTCCTCACCCTCCAAACAAACAATCTCACCGGTTCTATTCCCTCTTCCATAGGAAACCTATCTTCTCTAGAACAACAGTTGTACATTTCTCAGATTCCCATAACCAGCACATTACCATAAGAAATCTGCAAGCTAAAGAATCTTATAATTCTGTTTGTTTTCAAAAATCCTCAATTGGCTGGTGATATCCCTGAATCAATTGGTAACATGTCTACACTTGGCTATGTAGACATGTGTCAAAATGCTTTTATAGGCTATGTTCCTTCTCAGATGGGCACACTGGAAAACCTATCTATGCTCTAGTTGTGGGGAAACAACCTGATGCATAGCATTCCTCCATCTTTAGGGAACTGCAGTAATCTTCGTAAATTTGTATTTGATGAAAATTGGCTGATAGGAGTAATTCCTCTACAGTTTGGAAGGTTGCCGCTGATTTTTTTCAACATAATGTCCAATATTCTTGTAATTGATGGCTCTACCATGATTTCTATTTTATCTTCTCTTTCAAGTTTCTCCAACTTAAATGTTCTAGATCTATCCTCCAACAAGCTAACGGGACTGTTGCCAGAAGTGTTCCCATTCAACCTGTCAACACTACCCATGCTGAAAACCCTGGGATCAACAAATACATAGTGATGAAAATCACAAGAAAACAAAGCCTTAAAAATTGAGAAATGCATGTGGATTAAGACGCTGCCTTGTACTGTTTAGTCCAGTAGTATCCCACTTGATTACGTCTCCCAACTTGGGTTATTGGTCCAGCCTAGCTACTAGAGATTTGTATACTACTGTCTCCGGCCAGACAGATTTTGCAAGGAAATTATCCAAAAGCTTCCTGCTCTATGTTGATCCCGTTGGATACGGAGAAGAAATAAAATCCCCCTTCTCAACCTCAGCCCCGAAATGAATGGATCCTGGAGCCGCCTGGAAACTTCGGGGATGTTGCAGCAAAGGTTTGATTTTTCTTCAAAGAGGAAGTTTGGGAAGTAGGTGGTCAAATTTTTGACCTTGCAATTGGTGTGCTTATTCTTCCTGCAATGGGATTATTAACTTCATACCCAAATTTGGCCTTGAAATGGACTAGTCTACAATTGCTACATTTATGATTACTCTACCAGGATCATATTTTGTACAGGAAATCTAAAACATGCACATATCTTGCTTGAGCGTTACCTCTCCAATATTCCTGTACCTGGGTTGGATGAATGCAATAAATAAGAATATATTTTTTGTTTGAAAGCTTAATTAGTGAAGCCACTAAAGTATTCAACATCAATAAGCTGTTGGGTTCCAGCATCCTAGCCTCTGTATACTGGGGCACTTTTAGAGATTGCACATGGTGGTAGCAACTGAACACCACACAACAACATTACCAGATGCAGCGACAAGGCCTTGTTTTGCAGTGGCAGTTGACATATGGTTATGACTGAGATCGGCACAGGGCAGAATAATTTGAGTGACGATATATCAAAATGGTTATCGGATATAACTGCTATTGTGTAGTGTTTCGTCTTAATGTGTTTTGCAGGTTAAAATCCTTCAACTTGCAGGTGATTTGGACATATAGAGGTTGGTTGCAGGCAGGGAGCAAATCATGGGTCCCAAGCATAAGAAAGATGTACAAATATTACACACATACATATATATTTATATATCAACCCATCCATGTATGCATCAACTCCATGGTTACTATATCTATTACTATGATTTAAATAACAATAAAATATTTTATGTTTTAAAAAAAGAAAAGAAAGTTATGGGACAATTGTTCAAAGTCCCATGTGAATTGAACACTTGTCAATTATGATCATGGTGGTTGCAACTACAAGATATTCATCACCTATAAACATTTAACCCTATGGTGAATATAGCGACTAGAATGTTGTAATTTCATGACAATTGTAGCCTCTCAATTGAAATGGTGGTTATAACCACTACAAAGGCCACTTGTCAACTACAAATTTTTAATCTCCATGATGACCACTTGGCAACTGAATGGGCCACTTGGAAACTAAATGGGATACTTGTCAACTGCAACATTTTTTATCTCTATGGTGGTTATAACCACCCAAAATGTCTGTAACTTACCTAACTACCTATGAGACCCTATAAAAGGGCTTCAAGGGTAGGAAGGAAAAAGGGGGGTCTCACTCTGAATCTTGGTGGCTAAGGGGGGAAGAGCATTTGTAAAGAAGACATTGTGAAAGATTGCTTGTAAGATGACTTGTTAAAGACAATATTTCAGCCTCTTTGTCATATTTCTATGAGTTATTTTTATTATTTATTTTGTTTAAATTTTTTAGCTAGTGGTTTAGATAGTATCATGCTTGGCAAGTAATTTTGGGATTTTTAGATTGTTCTTATTGTTCTTGTTGCATGATAGAATATTTCTATTAAAATATTTCCATAAAAGAGCTTGTTTTTTGAAAGCCTTAAGAGCATTTTAGTCGTGAATTTTATTTTGCACAATGTATAAGAACTGCTCTTGAGATTGTTATAAGAGAGCCTCTGCATGTAGTCAAGCCGTTGAATGATTCAATAGTCAAGAGGATTCTGAAAATCTTTGGTATTTTGATAGGACTAGAATAGCTTATTTTATCTTTAAAGTGAATCTCCATGGTATTTCAATCATAAATTGTCAAGTCTTTTGAAAGTTCTATTGAATGCAATTGTTGACATCCATTATTTAGCCAAAATAGAGTCTGATACATGATAGTTTATGTAGCAATTCTTTTTGGGTAGCATAGTAGGATTGTCTTGAAGAAATTGCTTATTTGTGCCTTGGAAGTTTGAACAATTCATAGTTATTGAATTTGGGATAGATTTATTGCGAAGTGTTTACTCGTATCATTTTACCTTGTTTAAACATTTGAGATTTTTACACAAATCTACTTTCTTTTTCTCTCTTTCTATTTCCATTGAATCTCGCTCTATTTCTAGTTTTCTTGTGGAGCTATCTCTTTCTCTAGGGAAAATTAGAAGTAGTTTCGTAGAGTTGTGCTCAAATTTTTTTGCAAAACTTTATTTTTTACAAGTAGGTATTATAAGGATCGGATAGACTAGGTAATTGAACAATATAAGAACTCTCAACAACTCACAGTACTTTGCAAAGTTGGCTGAATCTCTTTAAGATAAGTCATTTATAGTTTTACATACAACCCAATCATTTCATTTTTCACAACAGCACACCGCAACAACACACACACATACTCACATTAACTACTAAGTCTATTTGGAGGTATCTAGGCCTTGGTGTTACCAAGGACCAACAACCACCCAAATCCTATTCGAGGACACTCATTGCCAGTCGGATCCCAAACAGTCGCCAACAGTCCTTTTGGCACTAGAAGGAGGGCTGAAAATTTAGCTTCTAAGTTCATAAGCTGTATAATTTTAGCACATCAACCATTCTTTGTTACTATAGAGGCTTAAGAAATTAAATACTATTTTCAGTTCATGACCAAGAAGATTGATAATTTGGAAAATTTAAAAGTTTCAAAAGATATTCTTGATTCTAAGACAGATTCTTCATGAGAAGAAGAAAGAAAGAAAGTTTTTGAATTCGGAATAAGAAGTGGAGTGAAAAATAGAATATGAAGAAGATCACCCATTATATTTGGTTTATTGATTTATAAGAGAAGATCTAGAAAGTTTAAGAGTTCAACTATCCAAAGGAATAGGATGGCAAATCCTTGGCAAAGAGTTACACCATTAGGATTTTAAAATTACAATGATATTCCTAAGGTAGTTTACAAATATTTTCCTGAGCCTTTCATTCCTAGAAAAGCTTATTTAGCTAAAAAATATATTCACATGTTTGAGTTAGCTTCAGCTCATGAAAATATTCAACATCAAGATCAAGCTTGTAAGTTGTTTGTATCGAATTTAAAGGATATGGCTTAGATTTGGTATTCGAACATACCAAGTAATAGTATTACAAGTTGGGATGACATGAAGAATCTTTTCTTAGCCAACTTTGGTAATCAATTAGATCAACCACAACTATAGTATGGGCTGATACAAGCTAAGCAAGGTGTTAAAGAGTCAATTAGAGATTTTAACATCAAGTTTCAACAAATTTGTGGACTCTTTCAAAGACAATATAAGCCATTAAAAGAAATGCTTAAAGAAACTTATCTTAAGGCTGTTAACCCCAACATTTCAATTTGGTTAAGGAGAACTCCAAACTTAACTACACTAAAGAACTACTTTAGTGAAGCTATACAGTTAGAAAAATAGTTCAAATTGAATCTTGAACAAAATATTGCAATTCAAAAAAGAGAAGAAAGAGTTATGATTCCTATGCAAGATTTTGCTCAATTTAAAGCTTTACCATGTCCATCTCATGTTAATATAGATCAAGAACATGAAAGAGTAGAATCTGAAAAAGGACAATTAATGAGAGATATGTCTAACAAAATAGCGAAGCTTGAAAAATCCTTAGCAAGAGTTAATATCAAGGAAGAAAAGAAAAATAGAAAGCATAAACATCAAGACAGTAAGTTAGTAGAAGATGAGCATGAAAGTGGCCTAATTATGTCCAAATTTCTTGATATTGAATCTGAAAATGAGTTATCTAGTGTTCATTATGCAAGTAAATCTTCTAGCAATGGATCTAGCAATACATCTTCTCTATCAAGTTCTGAAGAAGATATGTCTTTAGATGAAGAATGTAATAACAATGAGGAAAATGGATATAGTATCTGATCAAAAGAAAGATTAACTACTTCTAGACCCCCAAATGTTATTACTAATCCATCTACTAAGAGAAAAGCTTTTGAGCCAAATAGAAGAGATAAGAATAAAAGTAAAGACAATCAAGTAGAGCAAAGCACTCCAAATTAGTATTTTAATAAATGGATAAAGAAACCAAGATTTATTGGTGATGGAGAGTATGATTTGATTGAAGACCTTAAACATGTCAAGGCCAATATTACATTTTATCAGTTGATTCAAATAGGAGATCACCAAGGAAAGGCTTTAGAGTTCATTAAAGGTAAAAGGAGAGTTAGAGAATCAGAGTTAAGTTATGTGTCTAATAATGATGAGAAATTAAAGAACTCATATTATAAGGAAGCTCCTANGTTGGAGGAAGAATTTCTCAGGTTACATATCAACAGATTATTCTCACATGTGGCTACCTTGCAAAGGAGAACCAAATTAGATATACATCTATAGTGAACCTTTGATGATTGATAATATTACTTCAAATGGAAAAAGTAAAATGGTTGAAAAAGGAGGTGTTGAAAACAAAATTTGTATACTCCAAGAAAATTATAGTTTTGAAAAAGAACACTCAGAGAATGAGGATAAATGGGAGTTCTACTTTGATGGTTCATATAATTCAAAAGGTGCAGGAGTCGGTATAGTTATATTAAGGAATGATTCACTTGAAATTCTCAAAGCAATTCATCTATCTTTCCCTTATACTAAGAACAAAGCTGAGTATGAAGCTTTATGTATTGGTATAAGAATAGCTCTAGACAAAAAGATCAGATTAATCACTATAAAAGAAGACTCAAGATTATTTTTTGAATAAGTAAAGGGTAACTATGTAGTAAACAGCTCATTCTTAAGACCTTATAAGCAACTTGCTTGTAAGATGTTAGATCAGTTTCAACATTTCTGAATAGAACATGTAAACAGAACAGAGAATCTTATAGCAGATGATTTGGCAAAGGAAGCTTCAACATTGGATATGCAAATAATAGAAAGTTACAAAGATGTAATGGTTAAAGAAGAACATCAGCCATTAGTACCATATAATATAAGACATTTACAAGTATATGAAGATGATGATCAAGTACTAAGATTTATGAAAAAAAACAAGAATTTGAGAGTCAAGTGATACCTGAAACGTCATGAAATTCCAAAGCTAATTTCATACCAAAAAGGATGATTGACTTGGAACATGAGTTCAAGAAAAATTTACTCACTAGAAAGGATATACAAAACCTAGATAGTCAAGCTTTCAAGGTAGTGAATTTTGGATTAGACAGGATGCCAAAGATGTTGAATGTTACAAAGGGAAGAGATTCAAATTTCAAGCAAAACTTGTTAACATGTCTAAGAAATAATTTGGAAAATTTTGCTTGGTCTTATGATGATCTTAAATCTTCTAGACCAGATGTGATGACACATAAAATTCCTTTAATAGAAGGTTGTAAAGTAGTCAAGAAAAAACAAAGAAAATTTAATGCATCATTTGAACCAACTATGGAAACCAAAATCAAGAAGTTGTTGCAAGCACAAATTATGTATCCAATAGGATATTCAACATGGCTTGCTAACCTTGTTTCAGTGAGAAAGAAAAATGGTGATATAAGGCTTTGTGTAGACTTTAGAAATCTGAATGATGCCTCAAAAAAGTATAAGTATCCACTTCCAAGAATTGATGAGTTGCTAATTAAAGTCTCAGGTTGTCAGGTATATTCTTTTTTAGATGGTTTCTTAGCTTATAATCAAATCGTGGTAGATAAGAATGATAGATACAAAACAACATTTATCACCAAATGGGGAACTTTCGCTTACCAAAGAATGCCATTTGGATTGTCAAATGCTAGAGCTACTTTCCAAAGAGCAATGGATTTAGCATTTAAGGATTTATTAGGAAAATTTGTGGTGTTTTATTTAGATGATATTACAATATTCTCAAAAAAAATGAGGAAGATCATATTAATCATCTCCAGCAAGTTTTCGATAGATGTACTGAGTTTGGTATTTCATTAAATCCAAAGAAGTGTATCTTCAGGGTTAAATCTGAAAGCTATTAGGCCATGTGATATGTCAAGAAGGAATTTCCATAGATAATTCTTGAATCCAAGCAGTACAAAATATTGAACATCCCACAAGTAAGAAATCTCTTAGATATTTCTTTGGGAAGATAAACTTTGTGAAAAAGTTCATCCTCGGTTTACTGAAATTACCAAACCTTTGATGCATATGCTAAAAAAGGACGTCCAAGTAGAGAAAACACCAGAATCAGAGAGAGCTATATCAGAAATTAAAAGTGCTATACAAGAGGCTCCATATTTGGTGAAGCCTATGCTTAAAGAAGATTTTTGGTTATATACTTTTTCTTCAAATGATTCTATTATTGTTGTTTTAACACAAAAAGAAGATGAAGGTCAATATGAACCAATTGGATTTTTTGGGTGTCAGTTAAAAGGTTTAGAATTAAATTGTTCAGACTTAGAGAAACAAGCTTTTGCAGTCATTAAAGCACTTCAGCATTTTAAATATTATTTGGAATGCTCATTAGTCCATATTATGCTAATTGAACCTGCAGTCAAGCGATTCCTAGCCCAAAATGAGATTGGATTAAAAAAAAAATGGCTTATAAAGTTGCAAAGTTTTAGATTTTCATTGGAAATATGCAAGAAAATTAAGGGAATGGGATTAGCCAAGTTAATGACTAAAGAAAGTGATGTATGTACACTTGACACCCATGAAGAGAATTGGTATGATGAAATTCTCAGATTTCTTAATATAAGGAAAATCCCAAATAATTTAACTACAAGTCAAAAGAGAGCTTTCTTCAAAAGAACACAAAAATTCGTTGTTAAAGATGGTATATTATATAGAAAATATTTTCAAGGGGTTTTATTGGAATGTGTTCATAATGATCACATTAGTTTCATTTTGGAATAATTTCATGATCATTTGAATTTATTTTATGAATCCCCTAAGTTGACTATGCAACATATACTTCAATATTATTATCCTCAAGGAAATGGCCTAGTAGAATCCACCAATAAAAAGCTTATCGCTTATATCAAGAAATCGATGGATGGGAATCCAGGAAATTGGATCAATTATCTACAATCCGTGTTATGGTCAGATCAAATTAGATTTAAGAAAGATATTGGAACATCATCGTATAACTTAGTTTATGGTTTTTCAGCAAGAATTACAAATAAGATTGTAAGCTGAGCTTCTGAATTTGTACAAAGATATAGTGAAAAAATTGATAAAGATAGAAGTTTCATGACTTTGCTTATTAAAAGAGAAGTTGAAGTAGATAAAGCAAGGGTAGTTTGTTACAGAATACCTCTCAAGTTAAAAGATGGTTTGATAGGAAAGCTCTAAAAAGAACTTTCAAGATAGGGGACCTTGTCCTATTATGGAATATGAAGAAACC
>MNCI01023453.1:171303-396519 GCA_015680685.1 Gnetum montanum | reverse complement strand
TAGGAATATAGTATTAATTATTATGTTTAATTTTGCTATTGGTATATAGTTAGATAAGTAGATAGTATATTATAATAATAAAGATATTTAAGATAAATTTATTTAAATTAGTAAATATTTTAATTCCTACAAGTGAGACAAGTGGGAATCCTACAAGTGTGACAAGTGGAAGAGGTGACTCATCAACCACTTAGTGAAGATTCTGACAAGTGGTTAGAATGTAAAAAACGAGGAAAAATTGGTTGAAGAATCTTTGAGGGAATTTTAAATTTCTAGCTACTATAAGAAGAGGATTGGGTTGCCTAATATTTCCTCATCTTCTAATTCAACTTAAGTAGAGAAAGTAAGAAGAGAGCTAATTTAAAAGAGAAGATGGATTTTGGAAGAACAATGAGGAAGCCTTACATTCCTTATGTGATGGGATGTTGCCCAGAACATGTGTTAAAGGATTACTTGAAAGCTAAAGCATGTGGAGCACCTAAAGAGTGTCCTTTCATGGCTTGGTTGCCTAATGAATTTTCATTCCTCATAAGAGGTTTAGAGATAGTATCAAATATTTGGGGAGAATATCAAAATTGCACCCAAGAAGAGGAAAGGGAAGAAGAACAACCAATCAATGAAGATTCATGGGAAGAAGCCTTTGTGTCCCTAGAAAAAGAAGAAGGATCCAATTGGGAAGACCAGAAGAATTCATCTAAGAAAAAAGATGAGAAGATTGCTGAAGAAAGAGCTCAAGAAGATCAAGTTGAAAGCTCCAGCAAGACAGAAAATAACAGAATAGCATTTATCACTTCAGAAATTGCCTATGAGAGAGTTAGAGATACAAGGATTCCTACCAGAGTAACCCTCACAATTCTGTTCCCATCTCAAGAATAGTCCATGAATAAAGGACTTGATAATTTATAGTTTATTATTTTCTTAGGAAGGAGGTTTTTATACCACCAAACCTTATGTTTGATGAGAATTTTCCGCCAAAATGATTTATCTTTTCAATTGTAAAAAGTTCAATAAAAGCTTCAAGTACAGTTTAGTTTTAAAATGGGGCTTGCATAAATTTCCTTAAGACTTTTAAAGGGGGCAGAAATGTTGGCACATTTTGGCCATTTCATGGAACAGTTTGGCATGATAAAATTGATTAAATGTTTTTGTAGTTTTTAGTACTCTCTTATTCATAGTTGGAGAAGTGGCAAGAATTCTAGTAGAAAATTTTGAATTGTTTCCTGCTGCTACAGTAGCATTTCTCTCAACATTGACCACATGTCCAGTCTACATCTCCTCGCCCTCCAAACAAACCATATCACTGATTCTATTCCCTCTTCCATAGGAAACCTCTCTTCTCTGGAAAAATAGTTGTACATTTCTCAAATTCCCATAACCAGCACATTACCACAAGAAATCTGCAAGCTAAAGAATCTTATAATTCTGTTTATTTTCAAAAGTCCTCAATTGGCTGGTGATATCCCTAAATCAATTTGTAACATGTTTGCACTTGGCTATGTAGACATGTGTCAAAATTCTTTTACAGGCTATGTTCCTTCTCAGCTAGGCACACTGGAAAACCTATCTATGCTCTATTTGTGGGGAAACAACCTAATGGGCAACATTCCTCCATCTTTAGGGAACTGCAGTAATCTTTGTAAATTTGTATTTGATGAAAATCGGCTGACGGGAGTCATTCCTCTGCAGTTTGGAACGTTGCCACTAATTTTTTTCAATGTAATGTCCAATATTCTTGTAATTGATTGGTCTACCACAATTTCTATTATATCTTCTCTTTCAAATTTATCTAGCTTAAATGTTCTGGATCTATCCTCCAACAAGCTAATGGGAATGTTGCCAGAAGTGTTCCCATTCAACCTGTCAACACTACCCATGCTGAAAACCCCAGGATCAACAAATACATAGTGATGAAAATCGTAAGATAACAAAGCCTTAAAAATTGAGAAATGCATGTGGATTGAGACACTACCTTGTGCTGTTTAGTCCAGTAGCGTCCCACCTGATTACATCTCCCAACTTGGGTTATTGGTCCAGCCTAGCTACTAGAGATTTGTATACTACTGTCTGCGGTCACACATATTCTGTAAGGAAATTATCCAAAAGCTTCCTGATCTAGGTCGATAGCGTTGGATATGGAGAATAAAGAAAAGCCCCCTCCTCAACCTCAGCCCCAACATGACTGGATCTTGGAGCTGCCTGGAAACTTAGGGGATGTTGCAACTAAGGTTTGATTTTTCTTCAAAGAGGAAGTTTGGGAAGTAGGTGGTTAAATTTGTGACCTTGAAATTGGTGTGCTTATTCTTCCTACAATGGGCTTGTTAACTTCATACCCAAATTTGGCCCTAACATGGACTAGTCTACGATTGCTACATTTATGATTACTCTACTAGGCTCAGATTTTGTACAAGAAATCTAAAACGTGCACGTATCTGGCTTGAGGATTACCTCTCCAATATTCATGTACCTAGGGTGGATGAATGCAATAATGATGAAGATATTTTGTGTTTGAAAGCTTACTCTGGCCTTGTATTCACTTTAGTTTTTCCCTTGAAATGCTTATTGGAACAGAGGATAGAGGTGGGTTAAATTGTAAATTTGACAACTGGAAGAAGAACTATGAAAATCAGTTCTCTTACAGAGACATCAATGAAGCCACTGAAGGATTCAACATCAACAAGCTACTGGGTTCCAGCATCCTGGCCTCTGTATACTGGGGCACTCTCAGAGATGGCACATGGTGGTAGCAACTAATCACCACACAACAACATTACCAGACGTAGCGGCAGGGCCTTGTTTCTCGATGGCATTTGATATATGCTTCTGGTTGAGATCAGCATAGGGTAGAATAATTTGAGTGACGATACATCAAAATGGCACTAGGTTATGGCAGAGTTCCATGAGCCTAGATTTTAGTAGGAATTATTTCATCAAAGTTTTTGAATCAATATGAGGGGTCCCACCGTTTATGCTAGAATTGTTATATGATATAACTAATATTGCATAGCACTTCATTTTAATGCATTTTGCAGGTTCAAATCCTTCAACTTGCAAGTGATTTGGATAGATAGAGGTTGGTTGCAAGTAGGGAGCAAATCATGGGTCCCAAGCATAAGAAAGATGGACAAATATTACACACATACATATATATTTATATATCAACCCATCCATGTATGCATCAACTCCATGGTTACTATATCTATTACTATGATTTAAATAACAATAAAATATTTTATGTTTTAAAAAAAGAAAATAAATTTATGAGATAACTGTTCAAAGTTCCATGTGAATTGAACACTTGTCAATTATGATCATGGTGGTTGCAACTACAAGATATTCATCACCTATAAACATTTAACCCTATGGTAAATATAGCCACTAGAATGTTGTAATTTCCATAACCACTACAAAGGCCACTTGTCAACTATAACTTTTTAATCTCCATAGTGACCACTTGGCAACTGAATGGGCCACTTGGCAACTAAATGGGACACTTGTCAACTACAGCTTTTTTATCTCTATGGTCATTATAACCACCCAAAATGTTTGTAGCTTACCTAACTACCTATAAGACCCTATAAAAGGGCTTCAAGGGTAGGAAGGAAAAAGGGGGGTCTCACTTTGGGTCTTGGTGGCTAAGGGGGGAAGAGCATTTGTAAAGAATACATTGTGAAATATTTCTTGTAAGATGACTTGTTAAAGACAATATTTCAGCCTCTTTGTCATAGTCCTGTGAGTTATGTTTATGTTTTATTTTGTTTAAATTGTTTAGCTAGTGGTTTAGATAATATCATAGTTGGCAAGTAATTTTGGGATTTTTAGATTGCTCTTATTATTCTTGTTGCATGATAGAAAATTTCTATTAAAATTTTTCCATAAAAGAGCTTGTTTTTTGAAAACCTTAAAAGCATTTTAGAAGTAAATTTTATTATTGTACAATGTATAAGAACTGCTATTGAGATTGTTGTAAGAGAGCCTCTACATGTAGTCAAGCTGTTGAACGATTCAATAGTCAAGAGGGTTCAAAAAATATTTGGTATTTTGATAGCACTAGAATAGCTTCTTTTATCTTTAATGTGAATCTCCGTGGTATTTCAATCATAAATTGTCAAGTATTTTGAAGTTTCTATTGAATGCAATTGTCGACATCCATTATCTAGCCAAAATAGAGTCTAGTACATGATAGTTTATGCAGAAATTTGTTTTGGGTATCATAGTAGGATTGTTTTGAAGAAATTTCTTATTTGAGCCTTGGAATTTTGAACAATTTGTAGTTATTGAATTTGGGATAGCTTTATTCTGAAGTGTTTACTCATGTCATTTTACCTTGATTAAACATTTGAGATCTTTACACAAATCTACTTTCTTTTTCTCTCTTTCTACTTCCATTGAATCTCGCTCTATTTCTAGTTTTTTTGTGGAACTATCTCTTTCTCTGGGGAAAATTAGAAGTAGATTCGTAGATTTGTGCTCAAATGTTTTTGCAAAATTTTATTTGTTACAAGTAGGTATTATAAGAACCGCATAGACTAGGCAATTGAACAATATAAGAACTCTCAACAACTCACAGTACTTTGCAAAGTTGGCTGAATCTCTTTAAGATAAGTCATTTATAGTTGTACACAAAACCCAATTGTTTCATTTCGCACAACAGCACACTACAAAAACACACACACATACTCACATTAACTACTGAGTCTCTTGGGAGGTATCTGGGCCTTGGTGTTGTGAGAGACCAGCAAGCACCTAAATCCTATTCGAGGATCCTCGTTGGCAGTCATGTCCCAAATGGTCGTCAACAGTTCTTTTGGTGCTAGAAGAAGGGCTGAAAATTTAGCTTCTAAGTTCATAAGCCATATAATTTTAGCACATCAACCATTCTTTGTTACTATAGAGGCTTAAGAAATTAAATACTATTTTTAGTTCATAACCAAGAAGATTGATAGTTTGGAAAATTTAAACGTTTTAAAAGATATTCTTGATTCTAAGACTGATTCTTCATTCGAAGAAGAACGAAAGAAAGTTTTTGAATTGGAAAGAAGTAGTGGAGTGAAAACTAGAAGATCAAGAAGATCACCCATTATATCTGGTTTATTGATTTATAAGAGAAGATCTAGAAATTCTAAGAGTTCAACTATCCAAAGGAATAGCATGGCAAATCCTTGGCAAAGAGTTACACCATTAGGATTTTAAAATTACAATGATATTCCTAAGGTAGTTTACAAATATGTTTCTAAGCCTTTCATTCCTGGAAAAGCTTATTTAGCTGAAGAATATATTCACATGTTTGAGTTAGCTTTAGCTCATGCAAATATTCAACATCAAGATCAAGCTTGTAGGTTGTTTGTATCAAATTTAAAGGATATGGCTCAGATTTGGTATTCGAACATACCAAGTAATAGTATTACAAGTTGGGATGACATGAAGAATCTTTTCTTAGCCCAGTTTGGTAATCAATTAGATCAACAATAACTATACTATGGGTTGATATAAGCTAAGCAAGGGGTTAAAGAGTCAATTAGAGATTTTAACATCAAGTTTCAACAAATTTGTGGACTCTTTCAAAGACAATATAGGCCATCAGAAGAAATGCTTAAAGTAACTTATCTTAAGGCTGTTAACCCCAACATTTCAATTTGGTTAAGGAGAAATCCAAACTTAACAACACTAAATAACTACTTCAGTGAAGCTATACAGTTAGAAAAGTAGTTGAACTTGAATCCTGAAAAAAATATTGCAATTCAAAAAAGAGAAGAAAGAGTTATGATTCCTATTCAAGATTTTGCTCAATTTATAGCTTTACCAGGTCCATCTCATGTTAAGATATAATAAGAACATGAAAGAGTAAAATTTGAAAAAGGACAATTAATGAGAGATATGTATAACAAAATAGTGAAGCTTGAAAAATCCTTGGCAAGAGTTAATATCAAGGAAGAAATGAAAAATACAAAGCATAAACATCAAGACAGTAAGTTAGCAGAAGATGAGGATGAAAGTGACCTAATTATGTCCAACTTTCTTGATATTGAATCTGATAATGAGTTATCTAGTGTTCATTATGCAAGTAAATCTTCTAGCAATGGATCTAGCAATACTCCTCTATCAAGTTCTACAGAAGATATGTCTTCAGATGAAGAATTTAATAACAATGAGGAGAATGGATATAGTCTNAAGGATAAATACTTACACAATTGTTTGGTTGATTCTGGAGCTACGTCTACTATAATGCCACTATCTATATGTAAGAAACTTGGTTTGATTCCTGAAATATCAAATAAAAAGATTGTTCAAGTGGATAAAAGTAGAGTGAATATTCTGGGTCAATTATCAAATGTTTTATTGGAAATTGCTTTTGAACCCCACATTAGAAGTAAAGTAACTATTCAAGTGGCAGATATACCAGATTCACATAGTCTCTTATTGAGTATAAGTTGGAGGAAGAATTTCTCAGGTTACATATCAACAGATTATTCTCACATGTGGCTACCTTGCAAAGGAGAACCAAATTAGATATACATCTATAGTGAACCTTTGATGATTGATAATATTACTTCAAATGGAAAAAGTAAAATGGTTGAAAAAGGAGGTATTGAAAAAAAAATTTGTACACTCCAAAAAAATTATAGTTTTGAAAAAGAACACTCAAAGAATGAGGATAAATGGGAGTTATACTTTGATGGTTCATGTAATTCAAAAGGTGCAGGAGTCGGTATAGTTATATTAAGGAATGATTCACCTGAAATTCTCAAAGAAATTTATCTATCTTTCCCTTGTACTAATAACAAAGCTGAGTTTGAAGCTTTATGTATTGGTATAAGAATAGCTCTAGACAAAAGGATCAGAGTAATCACTATAAAAGGAGACTCAAGATTAGTTTTTGAACAAGTAAAGGGTAACTATGTAGTAAAAAACTCATTCTTAAGACCTTATTAGCAACATGCTTGTAAGATGTTAGAGCAGTTTCAACATTGCCGAATCGAGCATATAAACAGAACAGAGAATCTTATAGCAAATGATTTGGAAAAGGCAGCTTCAGCATTGGATATGAAAATAATAGAAAGTTACAAAGATGTAATGGTTGAAGAAGAACATCAGCCATTAGTACCATATAATATAAGACATTTATAAGTATTTGAAGATGATCATCAGGTACTAAGATTTATGAAAAACAAACAAGAATTTGAGGGTCAAGTGATACATGAAACATCATCAACTTCCAAAGCTAATTTCATTCCAAAAAGGATGATTAACTTGGAACATAAGTTCAAGAAAAATTTACTTACTAGAAAGGATATACAAAACCCGGATAGTCAAGCTTTTGAGGTAGTGAATTTTGGATTAAACAGGATACCAAAGATGTTGAATGTTACAAAGGGAAGATATTCGAGTTTCAAAAAAAACTTGTTAACATGTCTAAGAAATAATTTGGAAAATTTTGCTTGGTCTTATGATGATCTTAAAGCTTTTAGACCAGATGTGATGACACATAAAATTCCTTTAATAGAAGGTTGTAAAGTAGTTAAGCAAAAAAAAGGAAATTTAATCCATCATTTGAATCAGCTATGGAAACCGAAATCAAAAATTTTTTCTAAGCACAAATCATATATCCATGACAATATTCAATATGGCTTGCTAACCTTGTTCCATTGAGAAAGAAAAATGGTGATATAAGGCTTTGTGTAGACTTTAGAAATCTGAATGATGCCTCAAAAAAGTATTAGTATCTACTTCCAAGAACTTGTGAGATGCTAATTAAAGTCTCAGGTTGTCAAGTATATTCTTTCATAGATGGCTTCTTAGGTTATAATCAAATCATGGTAGATAAGAATGATAGATACAAAACAACATTTATCACCAAATGGGGAACTTTTGCTTACCAAAGAATGCCATTTGGATTGTCAAATGCTGGAGCTACTTTTGTTAAGGATTTATTAACAAAATTCGTGGTGGTTTATTTGGATGATATTACAATATTCTCAAAAAAAGAGAGGAAGATCATATTAATCATCTCCAGCAAGTTTTCAATAGATGTCGTGAGTTTGGTATTTCATTAAATCTGAAGAAGTATATCTTCGGGGTTAAATCTAGAAGCTATTAGGCCATGTGATATATCAAGAAGGAATTGCCATAGATAATTCCTGAATCCAAGCTGTATAGAATATTGAACATCCCACAAGTAAGAAATCTCTTAGATCTTTCTTTGGGAAGATAAACTTTGTGAAAAAGTTCATCCCCGGGTTTACTGAAATTACCAAACCTTTAATGCATATGTTAAAAAAGGATGTCCAAGTAGAGAAAACACCAGAATCAGAGAGAGCTTTATCAGAAATTAAAAGTTCTATACAAGAGGCTCCATATTTGGTGAAGCCTAGGCTTAAAGAAGATTTTTGGTTATATTCTTTTGCTTTAAATGATTCTATCGCTGTTGTTTTAACACAAAAAGATGATGAAGGTCAAGATGAACCAATTGGATTTTTTGGGTATCAGTTAAAAGGTTTAGAATTAAATTGTTCAGACTTACAGAAACAAGCTTTTGTAGTCATTAAAGCACTTCAGCATTTTAAATATTATTTGGAATGTTCATTAGTCCATATTATGCTATTTGAACCTGCAGTCAAGCGATTCCTAGCCCAAAATGAGATTGGATTAAAAAAAGGAAAATGGCTTATAAAGTTGCAAAGTTTCAGATTTTCATTGGAAATATGCAAAACAATTAAGGGAATGGGATTAGCCAAGTTAATGACTAGAGAAAGTGAAATATGTACACTTGACACCCATGAAGAGAATTGGTATGATGAAATTCTCAAATTTCTTAATACAACGAAAATTCCAAATAATTTAACTACAAGTCAAAATAAAGCTTTCTTCAAAAGAACACGAAAATTCGTTGTTAAAGATGGTATATGATATAGAAAATATTTTTGAGGGGTTTTATTGGAATGTGTTCATTATGATCGCATTAGTTTCATTTTGGAACAATTTCATGATCATTTGAATTTATTTTATGAATCCCCTAAGTCGACTATGCAACATATACTTCGATATGGATATTACTGGCCTTCCATGTATCACGACATTAGTTTAAAGATTCAAAAATGCTATAAATGTCAAATTCATGGATGCAAGATTAAAAAGGTTATAGCCCCTTTAAAGCTAGTAGTTGCAGATAGACTATTTTAGCAATGGGGTTTGGATTTTATCGATACAATTACTCCTTTAGNGCAATGGGGTTTGGATTTTATCGATACAATTACTCCTTTAGGAGCTAGACACAAGTTTATTCTCACAGCTACTAATTATTTCACTAAATGGTCTGAAGCAAAGGCTCTAACAGGAAGTTCAGCATCAAACGTGATTAAGTTTCAAGAAGTCCACATTCTAAGTAGATTTGGTCTACCTGAAGTGTTAGTGTCAGACAATGGACCCGCCTTCAAATCTAAAGAGTTTATTAAATGGGCATCAAAAAATCTATTTTATTATTTTTCTCATCAAATTATTATCCTCAAGGAAATGGCCTAGCAGAATCCACCAATAAAAAGCTTATCGCTTATATCAAGAAATCGATGGATGGGAATCCAGGAAATTGGATCAATTATCTACAATCTGTGTTATGGTTAGATCAAATTAGATTTAAGAGAGATATTGGGACATCATCGTATAACTTAGTTTATGGTTTTTCAGCAAGAATTACAAATAAGATTGTAAGCTGAGCTTCTGAATTTGTACAAAGATATAGTGAAAAAACTGATAAAGATAGAAGTTTCATGACTTTGCTTATTAAAAGAGAAGCTGAAGTAGATAAAGCAAGGGATAGTCTGTTACAGAATACCTCTCAAGTTAAAAGATGGTTTGATAGGAAAGCTCTAAAAAGAACTTTCAAGAGAGGAGACCTTGTCCTATTATGGAATATGAAGAAACCTAATAAGTTTACACTGACATGGATTGGTCCATTTTAAATTACAAAGCAATTTTCTGAGGATACTTACAAATTATCAATTGGCATGGAATTACAATTTCCATATAATGTTTTGAATATAAAACATTATTTTGGAAAATTTCATACATGTTGAAGATATCCTTACACAAAGTAATATATGTATATACTATTAGATATAATATTATTAGGAATATAGTATTAATTATTATGTTTAATTTTGCTATTGGTATATAGTTAGATAAGTAGATAGTATATTATAATAATAAAGATATTTAAGATAAATTTATTTAAATTAGTAAATATTTTAATTCCTACAAGTGAGACAAGTGGGAATCCTACAAGTGTGACAAGTGGAAGAGGTGACTCATCAACCACTTAGTGAAGATTCTGAGAAGTGGTTAGAATGTGAAAAACGAGGAAAAATTGGTTGAAGACTCCTTGAGGGAATTTTAAATTTCTAGATACTATAAAAAGAGGATTGGGTTGCCTAATATTTCCTCATCTTCCAATTCAGCTTAAGTAGAGAAAGTAAGAAGAGAGCTAATTTGAAAGAGAAGATGGATTTTGGAAGAACAATGAGAAAGCCTTACATTCCTTATGTGATGGGATGTTGCCCAGAACATGTGTTAAAGGATTACTTGAAAGCTAGAGCATGTGGAGCACCTAAAGAGTGTCCTTTCATGGCTTGGTTGGCTGATGAATTCTAATTCCTCACAAGAGGTTTAGAGATAGAATAAAATATTTGAGGATAATATCAAAATTGCACTCAAGAAGAGGAAAGGGAAGAAGAACAACCAATCAATGAAGATTCATGGGAAGAAGCCTTTGTGTCCCAAGAAAAAGAAGAAGGATCCAATTGGGAAGATTAGAAGAATTCATCTGAGAAAGAAGATGAGAAGATTGCTGAGGAAAAAGCTCAAGAACATCAAGTTCAAAGCTCCAGTAAGCCAGAAAATAACAGAACAACGTTCATCACTTCAGAAATTACCTATGAGAAAGTTAGAGATACGAGGATTCCTACCAGAGTAACCCTCACAATTCTGTTCCCATCTCAAGAATAGTCCATGAATAAAGGACTTGATAATGTATAGTTTATTATTTTCTTAGGAATGAGGTTTTTATACCACCAAACCTTATGTTTGATGAGAATTTTCCTCCAAAAACATTTATCTTTTAAGTTGTAAAAAAGTTCAATAAAAGCTTCAAGTACAGTTCAGTTTTATAATTGGCTTGCATAAATTTCTTTAAGCCTTTTAAAGGGGACAGAAATGTTGGCACATTTTGGCCATTTCATGAAATAGGTTGGCATGATAAAATTGATTAAATGTTTTTGTAGTTTTTAGTACTCTCTTATTCATAGTTGGACAAGTGGCAAGAATTCTAGCAGAAAATTTTGAATGGTTTCCTACTGGTACAGTAGAATTCCTCTCAACATTCACCACATGTCTAGTCTATAGCTCCTTGCCCTCCAAACAAACAACCTCACCGATTCTATTCCCTCTTCCATAGGAAACCTCTCTTCTCTGGAACAACAGTTGTACATTTCTCAAATTCCCATAACTAGCACATTACCACAAGAAATCTGCAAGCGAAAGAATCTTATAATTCTGTTTGTTTCCAAAAGTCCTCAATTGGCTAGTGATATCCCTAAATCAATTGGTAACATGTCTGCACTTGTTTATGTAGACATGTGTCAAAATGCTTTTACAGGCTATGTTCCTTCTCAACTGGGCACACTAGAAAACCTATATGTGCTCTACTTGTGGGGAAAAAACCTAATGGGCAGCATTCCTCCATCTTTAGGGAACTGCAGTAATCTTTGTAAATTTGTATTTGATGAAAATCGGCTGACGGGAGCCATTCCTCTGCAGTTTGGAACGTTGCCACTAATTTTTTTCAACGTAATGTCCAATATTCTTGTAATTGATGGCTCTGCCAAAATTTCTATTTTATCTTCTCTTTCAAATTTCTCTAGCTTAAATGTTCTGGATCTATCCTCCAACAAGCTAATGGGAATGTTGCCAGAAGTGTTCCCATTCAACCTATCAACACTACCCATGCTAAAAACCCTATTATCAACAAATACACAGTGATGACAATTGCAAGAAAATAAATCCTTAAAAATTGAGAAATGCATGTGGATTGAGACACTGCCTTATGTTGTTCAATCCAGTAGCATCCCACCTAATTATGTCTCCCAACTTGGGTTATTGGTCCAGCCTAGCTACTAGAGATTTGTATACTACTGTCTACGGTCACACATATCCTGTAAGGAAATTATCCAAAAGCTTCCTGATCTAGGTCGATAGCGTTGGATATGGAGAATAAATAAAAGCCCCCTCCTCAACCTCAGCCCCAACATGACTGGATCCTAGAGCTGCCTGGAAACTTAGGGGATGTTGCAACTAAGGTTTGATTTTTCTTCAAAGAGGAAGTTTGGGAAGTAGGTGGTTAAATTTGTGACCTTGCAATTGGTGTGCTTATTCTTCTTACAATGGGCTTATTAACTTCATACATAAATTTGGCCCTAACATGGACTAGTCTATGATTGCCTCATTTATGATTACTCTACTAGTCTCACATTTTGGACAACAAATCTAAAACATGCACGTATCTTGCTTGAGCATTACCTCTCCAATATTCCTGTATCAGGGGTGGATGAATGCAATAAAGAAGAAGATATTTTATGTTTGAAAGCTTAATCCGGCCTTGTATTCACTTTGGTTGCTCCCTTAAAATGCTTGTTGGAACAGAGGATAGAGGTGGGTTAAATTGTGAATTTGACAACTGGAAGAAGAACTATGGAAATCGGTTCTCTTACAAAGACATCAGCAAAGCCACTGGAGGATTCAACATCAACAAGCTGCTGGGTTCTAGCATCCTGGCTTCCGTATACTGGGGCACTCTCAGAGATGGCACATTGTGGTAGCAACTAAACACCACACAGCAACATTACCAGACGCAGTGGCAGGGCCTTGTTTTGTGGTGGCAATTGATATATTGTCCTAGCTGAGATCGGCACAAGGTAGAATAATTTAAGTGACGATACATCAAAATGGCACCAGGTTATGGCAGAGTTCCATGAGCCGAGATTTTAGTAGGAATTATTTCATCAAAGTTTTTGAATCAATACGAGGGGTCCCATCGTTTATGCTAGAATTGTTATCGGATATAACTGCTATTGCATAGTGTTTCATTTTAATGCATTTTGTAGGTTCAAATCCTTCAACTTGCAGGTGATTTGGACAGATAGAGGTTGGTTGTAGGCAGGGAGAAAATCATGGGTCCCAAGCATAAGGAAGATGGACAAATATTACACACATACATATATATTTATATATCAACCCATCCATGTATGCATCAACTCCATGGTTACTATATCTATTACTATGATTTAAATAACAATAAAATATTTTATGTTCTAAAAAAAGAAAATAAAGTTATGGGACAACTGTTCAAAGTCCCATGTGAATTGAACACTTGTCAATTATGATCATGGTGGTTGCAACTACAAGATATTCATCACCTATAAACATTTAACCCTATGGTGAATATAGCGACTAGAATGTTGTAATTTCATGACAGTTGTAGCCTCTCAATTGAAATTGTGGTTATAACAACTGCAAAGGCCACTTGTCAACTACAACTTTTCAATCTCCATGGTGACCACTTGGCAATTGAATGGGCCACTTGGTAACTAAATGGGACACTTGTCAACTGCAGCTTTTTTATCTCTATGGTGGTTATAACCATCCAAAATGTTTGTAACTTACCTAACTACCTATGAGACCCTATGAAAGGGCTTCAAGGGTAGGAAGGAAAAATGGGGATCTCACTTTGGGACTTGATGTCTAAGGGGGGAAGAGCATTTGTAAAGAAGACATTGTGAAATATTTCTTGTAAGATGACTTGTTAAAGACAATACTTTAGCATCTTTGTCATAGTCATGTGAGTTATGTTTATTTTTTATTTTGTTTAAATTGTTTAGCTAGTGGTTTAGATAGTATCATGCTTGGCAAGAAATTTTGGGATTTTTAGATTGCTCTTATTGTTCTTGTTGCATGATAGGAAATTTCTATTAAAATTTTTCCATAAAAGAGCTTGTTTTTTGAAATTCTTAAGAGCATTTCAGTAGTGAATTTTATTATTGTGCAATGTATAAGAACTACTATTGAGATTGTTGTAAGAGAGCCTCTGCATGTAGTCAAGCCATCGAACGATTCAATAGTCAAGAGGGTTCAGAAAATCTTTGGTATTTTGATAGCACCAGAATAGCTTCTTTTATCTTTAAAGTGAATCTCTGTTGTATTTCAATCATAAATTGTCAAGTCTTTTGAAGGTTCTGTTGAATGCAATTTTTGACATCCATTATCTAGCCAAAATAGAGTCTGGTACATGATAGTTTACGCAACAATTTGTTTTGGGTAGCATAGTAGGATTGTCTTGAAGAAATTTCTTATTTGAGCCTTGGAAGTTTGAACAATTCGTAGTTATTGAATTTGGGATAGATTTATTGCGAAGTGTTTACTCGTATCATTTTATCTTAATTAAACATTTGAGATCTTTACACAAATCTGCCTTCTTTTTCTCTCTTTCTATTTCCATTGAATCTTGCTCTAATTCTAATTTTCTTGTGGAACTATCTCTTTCTCTAGGGAAAATTAGAAGTAGATTCGCAAAGTTGTGCTCAAATTTTTTTGCAAAACTTTATTTGTTACAATTAGGTATTATAAGGACTTCATAGACTAGGCAATTGAACAAAATAAGAACTCTCAAAAACTCATAATACTTTGCAAAGTTGGCTGAATCTCTTTAAGATAACTCATTTATAGTTTTACACACAACCCAATCGTTTCATTTTTCACAACAGCACACACTCATACTCACATTAACTACTAAGTCTATTTGGAGGTATATGGGCCTTGGTGTTCTCAAATACCAGCAAGCACCTAAATCCTGTTCAAGGACACTCGTAGGTGGTCGCGTACCAAAAAGTCGCCAACAGTTACATTAAACATGTTGATACCCAACTTTGTGTATGTATGTGCAAGCATATGCATGTATATGTGTGTGTGCATGCATGTGTATGTGTTATATTAAACATGTCAATGCTAGCTTAATATACATCCTACCTAGTCTTATATTAAATATGTCAATGCCTTAATGACATTATATCTATATAGGGCCATTACCCTAAGGTTCAATGTCCATCCTACTGAGTATTATATTAAACATGTCGATACCTTGGATATATTATATCTATATAGGATCATTACCCTAAGGCTCAATGTCCATCCTACCAAGCTAGATCCCAAGAGAACTAATAAATGAGTGAAAGCCTAACGTTTTACTAAGTAGCTACACCTAGGCTCAAACCTAGGTCTTATTGCTTGAGCCTTCTAATTATATTACATTTTATGTCCATATAAGGTAATTTCAAAATTCGTTATTATAGAATTTTTTAAATTCATAACTCAATATTATCTACTAGAATTAAACATGTGATTTAAGGTTTCCAAACCAAAGCTTTTACAAATAAGCTAATATCTCATTAATAAGGAAGGGTGAAGGGGATGTAAAAATCCAAAATAATTACTATAAATGCATGATAAGATATATAGCCAACATGATACTATATAAAAATTATAAATGAATATAAAGATGCCTAAAATGTAATTTGAACTAACAACCTCCTACATAACAAAAAAATAAGTTAACCACTTAACCTACCTATCATTAGTTAATATTTCATTATTATGATCCTTCAAATTATTATTAAGGTCAAGAAAATATTATTATTATTTATTTTACGAATTTATATTTAGCTCTACCAATGCTAGTCCAAGTCCCAAATACAAAAGGAGGAGGGTTAGCATTAGGTTGAAAACAAGCTACAAAGCCTTACCAAATATTATGAATGAGTTTCCTTTTTGGATTTTGTAGATGCTAGCGCATTCCCCAAATGTAATGTACAGTAGCCACATGATCAAAGATGATTTGAAAAAAAAATTGCAAATAAATAAAAATCTAGCTCTTCATAAAGGAAAATCACAAAAAAAAACTTAAGTAGAAATGATTTTATGAGTTTATATTTGTTTTTAATGATATTTTATTGATTAAATATGATATTGTTACTAATATATTATTTTTAGTTGGGGAAGAATGAAGAGAGGGGAGAAGGTGTTGAAATTAAAATAATTGTAATATAGGTACACACTAAGATACATAGTCTAATTTGAACTTTATAACTCAACATTATCCACCATATCCATGACTTGAAGCTTTTTAATTAAGACTTCTATCACTAGGCTAATACCTCATTGTTCAAGCTAATACCTTAATATATTTATGTAGATCTAAAGGGTCCATCAAAAAAGTCAACTTGTGCAAAATACATCAATAACAATAAATCTTGAGTATAATAGATGCATTCAATATTCATGTAACTTGAACATGTCTTCTATATAATTTCCTAGAATGAACACTAGTAGCTTGAATAGTTCATATAAAAGATTACTAGAGATTTTCTATTTTCTTATGAAGTAATTTTTTTTGCAACATTCTAATAATAGATGTTACTCATCTTCTACTACTTGCTAAACATAATCATTATATTCTATCTTCATGTTACTCATTGTTCTATCTTCCATTTTTAACTTAGAGATGGTGTGACCCCATTCTTACTCTACTAATTAGTGCTTTCATGAATACTAAAATTGTTGCATGTTGATATTCTATTTCCTCATGTCTACCACATTTAATATTTTCCTAGTTAAATTAAATATTTTTTGCATTTATGCCCAATTTATAGTCTCTCTAAAACTTTTTCAATAGATTATTTAAAGTACTTGGAGATTTGATGTTTTTCAATAGATATTATGTTTTTTCTATAAATCTAATATTTCTTTAGTGAATCTATTTTTTAGTAGATTTAATATTTTTGTAGTAAATCTATTTGGAATTACATGCAATGCTACGAGATTTAGTAGGTGATCCTTTACACAAATCGATTAATTCTTAGCTATTCTACAAGTTACCTAATGATTTATATAAGCCTATTACTTAAGAAGTTTCTAGACGATGTGTTTCTATGTAAATTCTAGGTGATATACCTCATTCCTCAAGCTTTTTAGGTTATTTATATCTCATTTGGAAAGTTAAAGGATTATATTCTATTCATGCATGTTATTTTTCAAACACGTTTTTTGGTAGAATTTTTTGATTTGTCCATGGTTTCTAACGCCCTCGATATTGGTTTTTCCAATCATTTTCATGCTTTATTAATTATTCAAAAGTGGTTTAATACATTTTATCCAACATATCTTGAATTTTTATAGTTTCCTTATGTTGTCAAATTGCTAAATCCCCTATTGATTTTTGAAAAAGTTGAAAAAGATATTATCTCTCAAATTAGACTAATCAAGCATTTTAAAACCCTAGCTACAACTAGCGGTTTTTATAGAATTTAATATATTATTGAGGTGGAACTTGATTCTCTTAAGTGAGAAATTATTATGCATTCTAGTGAAATTAATTATGTACAAAAGATTATTTATTATAAAAGGGTGGCGGAAGAAAAAAGAGAAGGCTGAATAGGATGCCTCTATGGCACAAGCGCAAACTTACGTGCACACCAAGGCACTCAAGGCCTTACAAGAGGAGAAACTCCAAGCCATACTTCAACGTCATCAAATCCTAGGACCTAGAGCCCAAGAAAAGGGAAAGACACCCATGGAGGAGCCACCGCCACTAGGAACTACATGAGTTCCATCCAATTTTGTAATCATAGGATATTCTTTGTGTTGTGTCTCAATTTTGTGCTGACTCCACACTGCGGCATGAATCCATTGTAGTCAATTAATAATCCCATACCCATCCATTGTGTAATCAATGGTGCTTGTTCTCACTTTAACTTGAGGACGAGTTTTCATTTAGTTGTGGGGGTATGATGAGTCATGAATTTGCTGGCTATGATATCGTAATCATGATATCACAATCGTGATATCATAGCCCTGTTGTTGCAGTGGCTGTGATATCGCGGCGGCTATGATATCACGTACGTAATATCACAGCCTATTGCAATATCGCATACACGATATCACGGCCTGCCTCAATGTCTATAAATAAGAGGCAACTTTCCCAATTTTAGGCATCCATTTTAGATTGTAGCTAGACTCTGGTAGTTTTTTCCTTCCAGAGATAGTATAATTTTCTAGTGTCTGCCCGCAGTATGGTGAATGTAATTGTATGGCATCCTTTATTTGAGTGTGACGTACTTGGACACGCACATGGCTGGCAATAAAGGTCAATATTACTTCATCATTGTAGCATTCACTTTGTTTATTTATTTATTTAATTATTATTTATTACTTTCATAATTAGTCTCTCTCACCCTTAAACTCATGTTAAAACGCGGAATGAGTACGACTTGATTATGAGCATTTAGGTGTGACTACTTGGTAACCTAGTAGCGTACCTAGGATCTGCACTTGGTAATCCTAGTGGTGAAGTCCAAGATGTGTACAGATAATCAAGGAACAGATTCTCATTGCACTTAGGCTAGTTTAGATTCTCTTACCCTTTCTCCCTTAGCTTAGTTAATATTTTCTTTCATTGCCTTCAGGAGTAGCATTAGATTAGGAACCACATCATACACCTCACTCTGGACTAAACCATACATGACAAAGATAATAGTATTCCAGGAGGGAAGACAGTGAACTACGACCTAAGGCTAACTATCTAGGTGTCACAACTAGTTCATTTGTGGAGTTCGACTAGATCGTACGTGTAACACTCGTATTCGTATGGTTGAGTGTAGGGGTACCTCGTCACTCATCATAGGCACCGTTGCTAGGGACAGTGCTAGTTATCTAGATTAGTTATATCATACAAGGTCATTGTATAAGAATTAACAATATATCTCTTAGGAAGAAGAAATAATTATAAAAAGTCACATACAAATTCACACACAACTTTACAACGATGTCTTTCTTACAGGATTACAATAATGCCACACTTAGTGAGGAAGTTCATTGGATAACCAACGAATTAGATGACAATGAAGATTGGAGTACTCAACCTTATGCAGGAGTCCCCTATGTTTATGAACACCCCAACGATACTCAAAGACTCTCGTCATCTAACTATGACACTTCTACTAAGGATGAGACATCCCATAGAACAAGGAGGCCTGAAAGGCCTAGGACCTTCTCAATAACTAACAAGAACTTACTTGGGGATGACTGGAAGACTTACAAAAGTCATAATAAGTTTTACAGTTCCTTCTCTTTCTCTACTCCTTCAACATCAGATTGTGAAATGGATGACTATCTTTCAAGGGATTGGCGTAGAACTAAAAATGGAGCTCACAAAGAAAATCAAGAACGCCAACATAAACAAAGGAAACATCATCCCAACTTGCAAACTCACAACCTAGTTAGTGATGATGAACCCGTACTGGCCACTAAGAGCCTAACACCAATACAAGAGGTTATTCAAATCTCACATAGGCATTGTAAAGAGATCCATCTACCTAGGCTCAATTTAAACAACTTTCCTAATTTTTTAGGAGGCTATGACTTAGATCTGTGTCAACATTTACAGGCCTTCTACGATGCCTGCACATGGAATAACATTGATAATGGATGGAAAAAACTTAAGCTCTTTCCCATGAAACTCATTGGCCAAGAAAAAGTATGGTATAGATCGTTAAAAAAAAATTCAATACGACGTTGGTCAACAATGGTAGAAGTATTTAACGAAAAATATCAAACCTATGCAAGAGTGTCATCCTTGAGGAAACAAATCCAAGTATGGAAACAAGCAAAGAAGGAACCCTTGGACATGGCCTTAGAAAGATATTATGCACTGTTGAACAACTATCTGGGACATGGGTTTTCTAAGGAAAGGCTAATGTATCATATCATTGATGGGCTACGTAATGAAATAAGAGAGACCTTAGGAATGTACACCCAAGTTCAATTATATGAACTACGAACCCACCAAGTTCAAGAGGTCATTAAGCGGGTAGCAAGAGAAGAGGGAGAATTGGCTAGATGGGAGAGTGTTGAAAAACATCAACAGGACCAAAATATCAACTTAACAAAGGTCCATGATCATAAAAAGAAGAAATCAACCAATCTCAAGGTGGAAACATCATCTTTGCCAACACAACAAATATTAGAAGAAGTTGAGGCAAAGATCAATAAGATGTTATAATGGACGTATCAAAAGTATGGAGAATTTATCAACGTTATTGGAGATAAAGTTTTGACAACCCAAGAAGCAGGACAAAACATTAGACAATTGGAAAGAAGGGATAAGAAAAATAAGAGCCCAACTGCCAATCATACATATGAATGCAACATATGCCTGTACAATCACCCCAAGGGCCAATGCCCAATCTTGTCACATTTATATGAGCATTGGGAAAACATGTTACATCCAGAGTTTGTACAGAGGTACTTTGTTCGATCACAGTGGCAACAATCCCAGTTGTGGAGAAGACCACCACTAGACTAGAGACATCCTTCATATCATCTGAATCCAAATGCTTATCTTGTTCAACATCTTGTTTCTCCAACTAAGCCAATGCACTTTGTCTCACCACAGTACCATTCTCCTCAATAATACCACCACATTCCTTCAACAGAGCCACCACCTTGTGTATCCTACACTTCTCCTCATTTTCAACATTCTTATCCTTTCCCTCCTTCTACATCACCACCAACTATTCCTAAGGTATCTGCACCACTGCAACAACCCATGAACATTACTTGTGCTCCTACTACCAATAGCAGTGAAAAGCCTCCTCAACATTCAAAGCGTCCCTTCTTTAAACATGACCGTAAGAAGAGACAATATAATTCTGAGGCCACTGCATCCTCCAACTTAGCATAAGTCCCACACAGTGGTGCACCCTTACCTTTGAACCCAACGCCTCATGTAACTCCATCAGGGCCACCAATGCACACTCCAACAACAATACGGCCCAATGAACAAAACTGTGGAGAGCGACAATCCAATCCTTGCATACCATCTTCCGGTCACAAACATTATAGTGGGTCAACTTATTATTAGGGAAATACATCGTACAAATTGCCCCATTATGCTCATTATAATCAAGTGTGTGAAACCCGATGGGCTAAATATGACCAAGCTAGAATACTTTCAAAATGCAAGGATCCCCATCATCAATTATTAATCCTTGTCATCCTCAATCATTTAGCTATGAGGGATATCCCTCATTCTAATAAGCAGGATTAATAACCATTTTTTATTTTGTTTGATTTTACAACTTTTTATTTTTTTAGTTTTTCAATTTTTCAACTTTTTGTTTTATCTTTTTATCTTTTCGTATTTTTGTCTTTTTACATTTTTCTAAGTAATCTTGTCTATGAATAAAACACTCATGTGCATTGTTTCTTGAGGTGTAATCTATGTTATCGAGTCTCGAGCGATCAATTATTTGGAATAGTGAGCCTATTACACCCACTCATCCACTCTACAAATAAGAGGTTCTATTCGAGGGTACAGTGATATTCTTGACATTTTTTAAAACCTTAAAATTAATTTTGTGTTCATTGTACCCAGAATGAAGAAGGATGGACAAAGAGGGAATGATTAGGATGTGACATCAAGGGGACTTGCGGATTCTCTTTGGTGACATCTATGGGAGTTATCATGCAACATGGTTGTACTAAGATCCTTGTAGATCTAATAAAAAATGGGAGTAAGAGTAATTAAACGGGCACGAAAAAATCCAATGTTGTTTTAGGGGTTCCCACTGGAAAGACATGCATTCATGCTTGAAGGTTGGCGGCTTCTCTGGATTCAGCATTCCAAAAAGAAGGAGAAAAAGAAAAACAAAAAGAAAAGTGCATCAAAACAAAAATCACTCCTCCCTTGGATGAAATGCCAAGTGATCATATGCCTTGTTGTTATGGTACTCTAATAGTTATTCATCATGGGATGAAACAATGTGATGTCACTAATTAGAAGGATAGACTTCGTCTTGATCTTGGAATGACAGGTTGATGACACCTTAATCATGCTTTACATGCAAGATTCATTATGCCCTAGGTTAGTTACCTCATGTCCCAATCTCTACGATCCCTTTCTATAGTTCATCTCATCTCACTATTTGTGTAATTGTAGCTCATGTCCCGTATAGCATAGAATTCTCACCTTATTTTAGTGATATTTACATGTGCATGTTTTGTGGAATTACTATGGATTACATCTAACCCTTCTAGTACCCATGGACACTTTAAGTATGGTTACACAAGGGAATTATAGGTTGGAACCTTCTTTGGGGAGGATCCATTTGTGTAATCTTTTGTAATCTTCGCTTATGACATAGCTCACACACATCATTTCTTACCCTTAGCATATTGCTAACAATTTTCTTTCCCTTATTACCATCACATAGTATTTTTCTCTACCATCCAAGGTCCTTATTGATAAATTCCACACCATCATAATTTTCATGCCTTCAGAACTAGTTGAATTACCCTGGAACCCTTTAACAATTGTCCATATGTCCTTAGTTTACATTGTTTAATTTCAAAGAAATATTAAAAATCTGGTACATTCTATAAGTTCCCTAACTTTAATGAAAATATATATATGTGACCCCCCTGTTCTAATCAACATAATTTGCAATTGTTCACGTAGGGGAAATTTTTCATTTCCTCTCTACGACTCGCAATTGCATGTCCCTTGCTTTCAGATCCATAACTCCCTCGCTAGTACTCCGATTTTCATTCCGTTTGAACCTACCTAAACCTCGAGTGTTCATCTTAGTCATGGGGGAGGGGCACATGCTGAATAGTGCATAAATTTTTTGAAATTCATCATCAAACAAAGGACATATTTAAGGGTAATTAGTTCTAAAATTAAGAATAAAATGTGTCAAAAAGAATTTCATCCCCTTAGCTATACTAGAAAATTAAATTTGAAAACCACCTAAGCAAAGAGGACTCAACACTATAATCTTTTGGGGACACGTTCTTCTAATAATTAACATCACACAAAAATAAAGTAAATCTATTAAGTCAAGCAGTAGGATATAACCTAACTTTGGTAACAACCTTACTAACGATTGGTCCCATGTGATTGCAGATGGTCCCGAAATGCAGACAATAGGAAGGTCTTGCTCAAGGTGTGATCAAATGACCTAGGAGAGGTGAACGATAAGTTCCTAATGAACAACATGCAAAGCAGGAGGAAAAATCATTTAGTATCCACCAAGAAGACCCTGCTGCTATACAATCAATGGCTTCCCTCTCTAAAAGAGGTGCCTGGTACTTAGGGGAAACATACCAATTTTGGCACAACAAAGAAGAAGGTACCACAGTTAACATTTGTGGTGTGACTATTGATTTCTCTATTCAGGCCATTTTGAAAATATTAAACCTTCTGAACATAGGGGTAAAGGTTTCTCAGAGCCAACTGGACACTCTCATAACTGAGCAACTTAATAAACTGTTGACAAAGAATAAAAGGGTGGTGGAAGAAAAAAAAGAAGGCTGACTGGGATGCCTCTATGGCACAAGCGCAAATGTATGCGCATGCCAAGGTACTCAAGGCCTTACAAGAGGAGAAAGTCTAGGCCATACTTCAACGCCATCAAATCCCAAGACCTGGAGCACAAGAAAAGGGAAAGACATCCATGGAGGAGCCACCGCCACCAGGAACTACATGAGTTCTATCCAATTTTGTAATTATAGGATTTTCTTTGTGTTGTGTCTCAATTTTTTTCTGACTCCACACTACAGCATGAATCCATTCTAGTTAGTCAATAATCCCATACCCATTCATTGTCTAATCAATGGTGCTTGTTCTTACTTTAACTCAAGGACGAATTTTCATTCATTCATGGGGGTACGATGAGTCATGAATTTTCCAACTGTGATATCACAGCCATGATATCATAGCCCTATTGTTGTAGTGGCTGTGATATCACATACACGATATTTCGGCCTGCCTCAATGTCTATAAATAAGAGGCGACTTTTCCAGTTTAGGGCATCTATTGTATGTAATATCATGGCTATGATATCATAGCCTGCCTCAATGTCTATAAATAAGAGGCGAATTTCCTAGTTTTAGGCATCCATTTTAGATTGTAGCTAGACTATGGTAGTTTTTCCCTTCCAAAGATAGAATAATTTTCCAATGTCTGCCCGTAGTATGGTGAATGTAATTGTACGACATCCTTTATTCGAGTGTGACATACTTGGACACGCATATGACCAGCAATAAAGATCGAGATTACTTCATCATTGTAGCATTCACTTTTTTTATTTATTTATTTACTTATTATTTATTGCTTTCCAAATTAGTCTCTCTCACCCTTAAACTCATGTTAAAACATGGAATGAGTAGGACTTGATTATTAGCATTTAAGTGTGACTACTTGGTAACCTAGTAGCATACCTAGGATCTACGCTTGGTAATCCTAGTGGTAGTCATGCACGAAGTCCAAGATGTGTACATATAATCAAGGAACGGATGCTCATCACACTTAGGCTAGTTTAGATTCTCTTACCCTTTCTCCCTGAGCTTAGTTAATATTATCTTCCATTGCCTTCAAGAGTAGCATTAGATTAAGAACCACATCATACACCTCACTCTAGAATAAACCATATGTGATAAAGATAATACTAGTCCAAGTGGGAAGACAACAAACTACGACCTAAGGATAACTATCTAGATGCCACAACTAGTCCATTTGTTGAGTTCAACCGGATTGCACATGTAACACTCGTATTCGTATGGTTGAGTGTAGGGGTACCTCGCCACTCATCAACTATTATTATGGAAAGGATCATATGTTTGATTCATATCCTTATATGTTGTGAAAAAAAGGCTATGCAAGCATGTTAGTACCAAGCTACCATAAGCACTACTAAGGTTTCTTCTATAAATATTTTAGAACCTACTAAGGTTTTTTCTACAAATCCTATGGATACTGTAAGAATTTCTTCTATTGATGTTTCAATAGTTAGCCCACCATTTTCTTTTACTACTATTCAATAAAATGTATCTTTGAGAAAGGGTTCAATCAAATCAATCTCAGAGAATTCTTCAATGACTAAGAGGAAATAGATATTTATTCCTAAGATTTTATAGAAACCTATTGTTAATTCAAATGATTTCCAAATGGTTCTTCATAATAAAAAAACATCGAGAAAGTCTATCTATTGGTGATTACATGCTAAATCTTTAGAATAGACAAGATGTTCAAGATATTTTTACTACTAATAATTCATTTGCAACTATTGGTCAAGATATAAAGATAATATCCTTTCATAATGTTGATTCTATTGATAGGGCAAGGGTCTCCTCCTCCGCCACCTAATGGTAATATTTTTATGGAGTGTCTAATTTCTACCCGAAAGGAAAGATTTTTTAGGATTGGTTGTAAAGAAGAAAATCTAAAAAGCCATCTCCAAAATCATTAAATCTTTTCTTTTTATTGATTTGGAGTTTCTTTTCTATGCAATAATCCTTTGTTTTTATACTTAGAATTTTTTAAATATATATATTTTGAAATATTACATCCTAAAACGTTTTTTGTAACAAGTTTATAATCTTGTTTTGAATCTATTATTCTATCAATATTATTGTTGGCGACCGTTTGGGACGCGACCGCCAATGAGTGTCCTCGAACAGGATTTAGGTGCTTGCTAGTCTCTGGCAACACCAAGGCCCAGATACCTCCAAATAAACTCAGTAGTTAATGTGAGTATGTGTATGTGCTATTGCGGCATGTGGTTGTGAGAAATGTAACGATTCCGTTGTGTGTAAAATACAAATGACTTACTTTAAAGAGATTCATCCAACTTTGCCAAGTAATGTGAGTTGTTGAAAATTTCCTATTTTGTTCAACTGTCTAGTCTACGTGGCCCTTATAATACCTACTTGTAACAAATAAAATTTGGCAAAAACATTTGAGCACAACTCCGCAATCTACTCCTAATTTTCTCCAGAGAAAGAGATAGTTCCACAAGAAAACTAGAAATAGAGCAAGATTTGATGGAAATAAGCAGAAAAGAAAAGAAAGCAGATTTGTGTAGACCTCAAATATTTAAACAAGGTAAAATGACATGAGTAAACACTTCGCAATAAAGCTATCCCAAATTCAATATCTACGAATTGTTCAAACTTCCAAGGCTCAAACAAGCAATATCTTCAAGACAATCCTATTATGCTACCAAAAATTGCTGCGTAAACTACCACGTACGAGACTCCATTTTGACTAGATAATAGATGTCAACGATTGCATTCAAACAGAACCTTTAAAAGACTTGACAATTTCTGATTGAAATACCACGAGAATTCACTTTAAAGATAAAAAGAAGCTATTCTGGTCCCATCAAAATACCAAAGATTTTCTGAACCCTCTCGACTACTGAATTGTTCAACGGCGTGACTACAAACAGAGGCTCTCTTACAACAATCCCAATAGCAGTTCCCACACGTTGCACAATAACGAAATTTACTACTAAAATGCTCTTAAGGCTTTTAAACACAAGCGCTTCTATGGCAAAATTTTAATAGAAATTTCTATCGGGCAACAAGAACAGTAAGAGCAATCTAAAAATCCCAAAATTACTTGCCAAGGATGATACTATCTAAACCACTAGCTAAAAAATTTTAAAAAAACAAAAATAAAACATAACTCACAGGACCATGACAAAGAGGCTGAAATCTTTATTCTAGCAAGCCATCTTATAAGCAATCGTCTTTACAAATCTTCCAAGATCCCAAGTGTGATGTGTGAGACCCAATGTGATAATGATTCTTCCTCCTCCTTGACCCCTGAAGCCTTTTTATAGGGTTCAAAGGTAGGTAGGGAAGTTACATATTCAGAAATATCTCTCCTAAATTCTCTCCCAAGTAACTTGGTCAACCAATTAGGAGATTACTTGCCCAACAAGTTAGGAGGTTACTTGCCCAACAAGTTAGGTAAGTTACAACATTTTTGGGTGGTTGCAACCACAAAATAGATAAAAATGCTGCATCTAACACGTGTCTTCATGATAATCCAAATTAAAATTAATTATAAATATTATAGTTGTAATTATCATAGGAAGTTACAACTTCCATAGGAATAAAAGGGATAATAACCAAATGTCTATTTCATTTTAAACCAAATCCCTTTGCATCACTGTGAATTGCAAAATACTGTACACGTGGCAAACTGGATGGTGCAACCTCTCTCACGCTGATGCTAGCAGAGGCAGAAGCTCAACCTGGTCTGGACTTCCGAGAAGATGACGAGACACAATCAGATCAATGTCTTTGAATCCAACGCCCAGATGCAGGGTTCAAAGTTCCTGATCATTTTACTCCTCACAGTTGGTGCGCTTCTGCAGTTTCCCATGCACTTGCACGCCACGGCTTCGACCAAGCCCTCAGCCCTACACCTCTAGATTCTGTTCTAGAATTCACTCAGAAGCTCCGCTCCCCTGGATTTCTGACACTTGCCTCCCATGCAAACTTGAATCGAGCTTCTTACTTTTGTTCCCGATTCCAACTTCTACGCTGCCTCTGCAAGGTCCCGCTGTAACTCTGCGTCGGCACTGCCCACTGAAGAAACAGTTTCTATGTTCTTTGGAGGATTCATCGTCTCTTCCGTTGCCAAGGTTGTTGCCATCGTTTGATTTTTGGCTTCATCGACATTGCTTTGAAATTCTTGAGAAAGAAAGCGATTGCTGCAGTCCTGGTTTCTAGGATTTCTACTGATTTGCTGGAGCTACGTTCTGGTTGCGACTTGGCAATCTCCGTCTAAGGAGGACAGAGATAATGAGGTTTCAGCATTCTCGCTTTTCATCATCATCTTCCTGCTCTCCTTGAGTGCCTTTTTCTCTACCTTCTTCTGACGTTTCCTTTTCTTGCGTTCGGCCTTGGCCTATTCAACCTGTCTTGAAATCATCTCAAGTGCTTCAGAGAGGATCTGTGCTCTGATGCTGTTGGAAATAGGAGCATCCGAAAAGCTCCCTCCAGTGGATGATGTCGAAAGAACTGCAGAGAAATCTCTGGAAAGTTCATCGAGGCATTTCAACTTCTTCTTCTTCAAAACCACTCCAACTCTGTCCTCCAGCACCCGCGCTACTGATCAAAGCCTCGAGAGCACGTTGCTTCTTCTTGAGCCCATTGCCGCAGGACACAGAGAAAAGCCTTGAGCGCAGCGACGATGAAAATGAAGAGGAATAACAAACGGAGTGGCTCTGATCCACAAAAAAGGTGTAGCTTCTGGCCGAGGTGCCGGCCATGGCGTATTCCATTGCCAACACCAAAAAAAAACAAAAACAAAATCCTCCTCCTTCTTCTTCATGTATGGCAGGAAGCTTTGGACTATCTCTAATCTCTATTCCATGAAATGGTCAAAATGTGCCAACAATTATCAACACCTAATTTTTGTAGCCATAATCATCCTTGATGGAACCACTTATGTTGTTAAGATTTTGAATGATCTCTCCTGAGATCTTATTGCTATTTTTATTTCTCAAGTAGAATGTTAAGAACTGATAATCTACTTTAGATTTCAATGGTAACAAATTAGCTTTTAACAAAAGTATCATATATGAATATTAATTTTTCATCTTGAATATATTCAACAAGAACTTTTTTTTAAGTTTGTTAACTTTTTTTTCATGATTCTTGAGTAAGACCTAGGTCCCACATCACACATCCATAAAGCAATGTAGTTTGTATACTTATTTTAAAAAGATATTTTTAAATTATCCAAGTTTAAATATTATGAATTCTACATTTTTTCTTCATTGTATATAAGACATTCCATCCATTTACAATTCATTGTAATATATAATACTTTCACTTATAACTTTGAGAGAATTCAACTTCGAAATATACATTGTCATAAATTTCATAATACCTTCATAGTCAAGGTAAAGCCCTAGGACATCAATGAGGTAAGTCATAGTATATAAGAGTAATTATTAATTTATAAGTCATTATGATTGTTTTATAGAGTTAAAAGCTGGTTTATATTCCATTTTTTTAATATCAAGTTATTATGTATTTGTAAAATAGAAGTTATGTTAAGTCATGAAATTTGATAAAGCATGATGCCACCTCATTCACCTAAAGAGGAATGTAGCCACTATTGTTGTAAAAGAAAATTAAGTCAAGTCAAGTCAAGTTAAGAAGGAGGAATAAATTTAATACTCTATGGTAGCCAAAAGGTCTAAAGATCACATACTCAAGATTTTATTAATAATTTATTATCACACCTATTATAGTTTTCAATTACTTTGAAAAGAATTACATTCTCTATTACTTTCCAAAAGATTAATATTACATAATTGTAAATTACATTGGTATTAGAGCAGAAGGAAAATAATAAGAAAAAGAAAGATGGAGATCATCCTAAGAAGAATGTAAATGATGGTATTGGAAGAATTACTTAGAATTTGAATGCATTGTTCTTGAAGGAAGAACAAGATAAAAATCTTCTGAGATCCCTAGTAAACAGGATTGTTGTATCAAACACACAAAAATTGACAATGAAGAATTCCAAAACATGGGCGCATCAAATTAAGTTCATTCTTCATGCAAGCATATTATCACATGTGGTTTCAAATATCAATTTCTAGTTGGATAATGATTGAAGAAGAGAAAAAAATGATATGGCTTTGAGTATCTTATATAAGATTATTTCATAAGAAGTTTCCTACCTGATTTATGAAGTAGAAGAAGCTTTAGAGATTTAAAATTATTTATTTAATATTTTTGAAGAGATAAATTAGGTACAAAGAGATAATTAGTTTCTTGAACTATGAACAAAAGGGATGAAGTCCAATCATAAATTCACTGATTTCATCAAGGATATGAAATCAATAAACTTGGAACTAGAATGTGGAGGTGAATTAGTTAAAGAAGAAGAAAAGATGAGTTTTTTATTATAAGCCTTATTGAAAAAGTATTTAGAATTTACAAAAATCATTTATGCTCTTGGGGAATGACCAAATTTTCCAACATTGATAGTAATGCTGCAAGTATAAGAAATGAAGATGAAGATAGAATCCAAACTAGAGAATTACAAAAAAGTACTATATATCCTAGAAAAGAAGTATAACTGATGTTGAAATACTCATTATAAAGGAAATTAGAAACCACAACATAACAATTAGTTGTATTAGCAAATGATGTGTTTTATTTATGGTAAAAAAGGGCATGATCTAAAGGACTATTGGTTTACCTTTAAGAACACAAGATTAAGAATGGCTAGGAAGAAATTTTATAGAAGGAAAAATGAGAATAGAAATTACTTATAAAACAATTCTTAGACCAATAATAAAAGAAATGAGGCTAATCTATTAGCTGATGAAGTTATATTAATAATCAAAGATCTTACGAAACAAGATATCATTGCAAAGGTGGAACATAATACTTGGTATATTGATTTAGGATGCTCTTGACATGTATTAGGAAACCATGAACTATTTTACAACCTATGTGTAATTAATGTTAGGGAAGCAATGATACCAACTAGAATAATTTGTAAATATAAAGGTGTTGATGATATCAATATGAAGATAGTAGACCAACCTCTGTATACCAAGAATGTTTATTATACACTTGTGTTATAAAGACATAGCATTTTGTCACTTTTAGAAATGATGAAGGCAAGTCATAAGATTGTGTTTGAGAAAGATAAGAAGAAGAGTGTAAAGCACATAATTCTTAAGGAAAATGGTCAAAATAAACTAGATGAAATAAAGGAGATTAATTAAGTCTTTAAATTTCATCCAATAAGAGAAGTCATTTATGCAGTAGCATACAAAACTCAATAGGAAACGTTGTAGCATGCTTGACTTGAACATATGTAGATACTTTAATTTACATAAAATATCTTTTAGAATTTAAATTTAAATAAAAATGTATTCTATAAATCATGTGTTATTTGTAAGAAGACTAGATCAAGTTTTCCATTAGTAAGGAGGATTGCCACAAGAACCAAATTAGAGATAATACATTCTGATGTGGGTAGCTACAGAAATGTAATATCTCAAGGAGAAGTAAGATACTTTGTAATCTATATTGATACTTTACTTGCAAAGTATAGCTGTATATTACTAAAGAAAAGTCATACGTTTTCAATACCTTTGGAGAATTCAAAGTACAAGTGAAAAAGTAAATAAGCTTACGAACACAAAAGCTACAAATATATAATGGAATATAGTATATAATTAAGAATTTCAAAATTACCTAAAGATGAAATGAATTATCCATCAAAAGATGGTTCCATATTTTTTAGACCAAACTAAAGTGGAAAAACATAAAAATCATATGATTGGTAAAATGATGAGATGTATGCTTGTACAATCTTAGTTGGACAATGCCTTTTGGGCCTAAGCTATATGAATTGTAGTACATATTATCAATAGGATTTTGATGATGTATATATGATTCTCTTGCCCTAATACAAAATGAAATGATCATAAACCAATATTGACACATCTATGTGTATTTGGATGTTGAGCATACTTTCATATAGAAGCAATCAAAAAACCTAATTCATAAGTAAGAGAAAAAGATTTTGTTGGATATGGAATCCCCATAAAATATTACCAAATTTAGGATCTAAAACCTAAAAGTTAGTTCAAGAGAGAGATGTCACATTCAAAAAGGAAGAATTATTTTTTATTTTCCTCATTCACACTGCTGACCGTTGGGAGGACCGTTGAGTGGTAGTTCACTTGATTGCCTCTGTTGCGTGTGAGGCTGCGTCATGGTCTTTGGGTTGCAAGGTTCACATGAGCTTCTATGCTGCGCTGTGCCTCCTTAGATTTGACTTGGCTATCCACTACATTTGGATCGAACCGCTACGTTTGGCTCTTCGATTTTTGGTCTCTTTTTTCTGCTACGGTTTTTTTGTTGCCATGGTGTCCTGGGATTCTGGCTTCCTTGGCTGTTGCACCGCACTCTGGTGGCTATGGGGACAGCAGGGTCTACATTGTGGTGCTATTGCTACTAGTTGAGCCAGGGCTGCCACTACATTATTATTGGCATTGAGCCAGTTCAAATGGATGTGGAGCTTCCTACATGAAAGGGTATGGACGAATCCTCAACGGTTGCTACTTCTTCATCTCAAGGAAGTTCTCCCAACTTAGAATCTTTAGATTTTCTTTCACCTGAAGACATCTTTGAATTTGTTTCTCAAGATTTTTCTGCACGCTTTATTTTTTTTCAAATAGTGGGTTATCTACCTCGATCATTAAGCATCAATTTTCATATTAAAAATATTTTACAAACCCATGGGATACAGGTCTTACACGTTCGATACTATTCTCATAATTTTGTCCTCACTGAACTTTCTGAGGCTTCTCACATCAAGAAAGCTCTCTCTCTTTGGATTTTTCCTACTTGTAATGCTACACTTATCACCCAGGCTTGGAAATTCGATTTCAATGTCAGGGACCCAGCCTTTAATATTATCCCTTGTTATGTAAAGCTACCTAATCTTCCTTTAATCTTTTCTTATGTTGAGCGAGACATAGTTAGCACCTTAGGTCGAGTCATCTCCGACCATGGAATTGAGGTTAACGGGGCTCACTTTCGTTGCTACTATATCGAACTCGACATTTCCCAAAAGAAAACCACTCTAACCTTAGGAGCTGGAGGCAAAGTTTTTACTCAAAAGGTAGACTATTTTTATCTTCCCAACTCTTGTAGCTACTACCATCATGCAAAGCACCACATTTCTACCTGTCCCTTTCTAGCTAAGAAAAAATCCCAAACCAATCCTCCCAAATCTAGTCCTGTAGTCACTCCTCAACCTAACCCACCACTTGCTCCCATTAAGTTCGGTTCTACTTCTAACAATGCTTTACACATTTCTTCCTTGTCTACTCCCTTCAAGGTAAGAGTCTCTCAATCCCATTCGCTCATTAAGGCCAAGTCTAAGGCACCAATCATCCACTCACAATCAATCAAAGATTTACTTTTATGTGATGAGTTTGTAATGGTAGGGGGAAGGAAAAGGCCCAAAGCATCTAAAACCACTACTCCCCCTTTCTCTCCTTCACCCAAAACTAACCTAGCTTTAATTGTTAATACAAGAAACTCCTTTGCAATTATTTCCACTACTATGACGACTGACATTCCTAACCCCGATCCTTCTACTTCCCTGTCACTTATAACATCTAGAGCTTCTCCATGAACCTCCTATCATGAAATATCTGAGGCCTAACTGATAGGCTTCATCGCAAATGAGCTATAAACTTCCTCTCTAGTCTAAATCTCACTTTGGATTTCCTCCTTCTCCAAGAAATCAAGAGCTCAGCTGAACAATTATCTCTTTCAGCCCATTGGTTTCTCCCTCATTCTTCTATTCTCACTACCTCTCATGAGTGTGGCAAAGGTGGAGCAACCATTCTTTTTCCAGCCTATTGGAAAGACAAACTTATTCAGCATGTGTCCAATTTAGGTGACTGAGTGGCCTAGGCTATTTTCTCCTCCTCACATGGTCCCTTCGGAGTTTGTTCTATTTATGCTCCCAATGACTCTACCAAATAGGCCCGATTGTGGCATGAACTCACTCATAGCCTCCCTTCTATTCCTTGGATTTTTGGCAGTGATTTTATCATGATGGAATTCTCTGATGATAAGCTTGGAGGTTTTTTCTCTCAACTTCCTCATCATGAATATCAAGCTTGGTCTAATTTTAAGAAATGTTTTTATCTTTTGGATGACATCGTAGACACTGCTAGTGGCTCTCTAAACATCTTCACATGGAACAATCTTCGTAAGGGGCAGGCTTGCATTTATATTCGGTTAGATAGATATTGTTTTTCCACTCTTTATTTTTGGCATACCCTTTCTACTACTAAGGTCCACCAACACGCAACCTTATCTGATCATTTCCCCATTACTTTATCTATGCAGATCCATAATGGCCACTAATGATGGAATTATCATCTCTTTAGGCTACATAGTCAATGTTTCTCTTCTTCTCCTACCCAACAACTTCTTTCTAGCCTTTGTAATGCTGAAACTAAACCCTTAGGTCCAAAGGGTTGGATCCACTAGTGGCTTCAGACTACTAGTAGAGTTAGGAATCTTGCCCGTCATTATGGTAAGGAAGTTGCCTCTTGATCTCGGCAAGAGTACACTAACATATGCTCTACCATTGAGCACCTTACAACCAAACTAACTGATGATCCCTTCAATAGTCATCTACAAGGGGAGCTTGCTAGAGCCCGTATTACCTTTCAACATTGGAAAGTATATAAGACACAAGGTGCCTTGATTAAAAGCCGACTCACTTGGCTAAACATTCAAGATGAGCACTATAAGGAATTCTTTAAGTACCTTAACCAGTCCTCCCCTTTGCCCTCTTTAGATAAACTCTCCATAAATGGATCCATTATCACTGACCAAAATAGTCTTCTCTCTTATCTTAAGGAACACTTTGAGGCCTTATTCACCACTACTCCTATGGATCCCGCATCCTTCGCGGTCATCACTCTAAATTATCGTAGACTAGTTAATTCTTGTATGCCAATAATTTTAGAAGCCGATATTACTCCAGTTGAGCTTCGATAGGTTTACTTTAACCTAAACCCGAAGAAAGCCCCTGGTTATGATGGTTTTCCAGTCAAATTTTTCCAAAAGCATTAGAATTTGGTAGATTCTGACCTCTTCCATGTTATCAAAGAGGCTATGCTTACTAGTTCTTTGGGACCAATCTTAAACCAAGGGATTATTCATCTTCTCCCTAAATTGGGAGATCCTAGTTGTATCTCCAATTGGTGACCTATCACCTTACTTAATGTGGTTTACAAAATTTGGGCTAAATGTTTGGCTTTACGATTAAAGAAAATCCTTGCTCTTATTATTTCCCCCTAGCAGACTAGCTTTGTCCCAGGAAGATACATTTTAGATAATGTGGTGGCTGCTTAGGAAGGTCTTAAGTGGGCTGAGGACGAGGGTCAGGATATCCTCCTGATGAAGCTTGATTACGCTAAAGCCTATGATAACATTAAGTGGGACTTCATTATCCAAACCATGACTAAATTGGGTTTTGGCCCTAAGTTCATTCATATGGTAGAATGCTTATTCTCAAACGCTACTGCGCGAATCTCGACTACCTTCGACATCACTTCTCCCTTTTCTATTCATAGGTCTATTAGGCAAGGATGCCCTCTTGCTCCTTACCTCTTCATCATTGCTGCTGATTTTCTCTATCATCAAATCAGCTTGGATATTAAAAACAATGTTTTATCTGGGATTCATCTATCTTCTCCTCAACATCAACTCCTCAATATGCATTTCACTGATGACTCCTTTTTCCTTATTCAAAAAAATAGTGTTAATGTGCAGTGTCTCTTGTCTCGAGTAGAGAAATATTGCTCCCTCTCTGGATCTATTATAAATTGGTATAAATCTTTAGTTTATAGCTTCACCGATAACTACAGCCATTTGCCCAATCATTAAGCTTTTGGAAATCCCTTTTCACTTTAGAGGCCTCTAGGACCAAGTACTTTCTCGAATTCAAAGGAAAATTGAAAAATGGAAAACCAAACCCCTCACCCTTACCTGTAAGTATCTCATGTCTAAGTTTATTTGTGCCTCTACCCATGTTTATTATTCATCATTTTGGGCCCCTTCCCATGCTTCTTATCAAAAGCTTGAACGATTATTTTGAGACTTCATGTGGTTGTCTAAAGACTCCCAAAAAGGATTTCATTGTGTTGCTTGGAATATAGTAACTGTTCCTAAGAACAAAGGTGGATTGGACCTTTTGAACTCCTTTAAGCAAGGTCTTACCCTTGTTGCTAAGTGGTTGGTTCAACACCTGTATGCCCCCAATATTATTGGGAATCTTCTTCAGTTAAGGCTTCGACAAGAATTCCCTAAGAATAGGTCCATTTGGAAGGGTATCCGCCCTATTAATTAGATCCTTTCTCCTCATGACATTATCATTCCTGGAACACATGTTTTCAAAAGAATTTGGAAGGATTGGCAGGTCTTACATTCTCATGTGAATTGGAATAATGTTCATATCAACCCTACTCTCCTTTCTAAGATTTGCCCTTGGTGGCTGCCCCTATCGCCTGCTCCTCTAGCCACCTCAAATGCTAGGACAGCCACCATTTGGTTTGAAAAGGGAGTGGTTTCCCCTAGATGTCTTCATCTCACCAATCAGTGGATTACTTGGGATACGTTCAAAAACTTTTATGGGGCATCCAGAACTATGCACCATTTCCTCGATAGACTTTATCACTTCATTAATCAGTACTTGCATTTGGATGCTTTGGTTCCTAGTCTCTTCCATGGTCTTTAGTGGATTAATGGATCTAACCTTCTACCCTATAAACCACATGTGCCCTTTCAATTGTTGCATTATTCCTCTATGATTGTTAATCACTGCAATAGATCATGGCACAAAGAAGAGTCTACATAGTTTTGGCTCTCCCTCTTCTCATGAGTTTGGAGCCTTCCAACTCTTCCAAAAATTAAACAATTTCTTTGGTGCCTCGTTCATCAATACCTACCTATCGGAAAACATCGTGAATACCTTGGGATTTCAAACCCTAATTTCCCTCTCTGTGGAGGTCCTGATGGTTTTGTCCACATTTTTCACAATTTCCCTTTCACTCAGTCTTCATGGGAGTGGGTTTCTAAAGTTTTTCCTTTGTGCAAGTTTTCCCATGAGGATATCTTGTTTGGATTTCTAGCCACCCCCTCTGTTGACCTTTAGTTTCTTTGGGAAGTTATTAGGCCCCTCGTTCTTTACTATATATGGAAGCACAGATGCACTGCTCTTTTCTAGAACACTGATTCGTCTAACTCTAACCATTTAACTATTATGGAAAAATTTCAAATTCTTCACCTTGTGCATTTCCAAATTTTATCTCACACTTCTAAGTTAAATTTGGATACTAATAAGTTATTTTATTGTTTGTAGCCTTGGAGCAGATACACCAATTCATGCACTCTTCCCAATCTCAATATGCTACATCGGAGTGTGTCATCATAATTTGGAGCATTTGTGCTCTCTGTTGCTTTCCTGGTCTTATTAACTCGCTATTCTTATTGATTCCCAGCATGAGGTTGCTCTTTGGAATGTACTCCCACACCCTGTGAAGGATTATGTATCAAGATGTCTTCCTTCAACATCTGCATTTGTCATTGTTCTTCTCCCTTTTTAACCATCAATATGTTCAAATGTTGATCATGTACTTAATCTCATTTAATTAATAAAATTCTTTNCCCCCCCCCCCCCCCCCCCCGCCAAAAGGAAGAATTAATAGGACTTAAAAGCACACTAAATTCGCAATGGGTATATATTTCATAATTTACAATGAAATATTATCTCAATCTGTATGCCTTGCCTTGTATTATTCTTGCCTTTTTCTCAATATCTGCATTGTGCATTAAAAATATTACCTATCTTCTCTTGCACTGAATCTTAACAAATACTTCATTTCATTGATAAGTGGCTAGCAAGCAATCAAGATTCATGGCATAGGCATGACACAGACCACAAAAAACAAGAGAGTACGAATGAATAAACAAACACATGGAAATCATGAAAGGGCTACAGTGGTAACCAAAGGTAGGGCCAAGTTTGGTCATACAGAAATCAAGTTTGGGACAAGGCGTGCCAAGAAACATTGCATTTGCATTTATTGGCCTTTGGGAGCCTCAAAGGTAAGGAAAAACAAAACAGGGTCATCCTCATGGGTTTTTTCTCATCACTATGCTGAAAAAAGAAAAAAGAAAACAAGGTCATCCTCATGGGTCATGAGTCATGAACATGATGATGGATGGACGATTGTTCAACTTCTTCTAAAATCTATTTTTTATCAGCCAACAAAGCCCACCAGCACATGGCCAATGGCCATGTGTGAGCTCATGGTGCTCTGTTTTTACTTTCCCTTTTATCATGACTAGAGCTGACACTCACCTACTTTCTAAATCCCTTCATGGATAAATTCCTTAAATTATATTTTTACCACCTTTTTTCGCATGCAGAAGGAACCACCCAAGTTACAAGCATTTTCCTGCTGATGCGCCATGACCAGTCTTCTGCTGCTGCAGCAGCAGGCGCAGCGTCAATAATGAAAGTGACCAAAACCGCACCAACTCCATGTATAAATAAATGAACGCCTCTTACACAGCCGCACTACTACCGCCAGTACAAGTACTACGATTTGTGGATTACGCAGCGGTTATAATGATGAAGGTTACAATCATTAATGATGACAATTACGGTCTTTGCTGTTTCTCAATTATCATGTTACCTTGTCCTTCACACATTCTTGTTGCACATGTTTTTGTAATGGAAAGATTCCTAGGCATCCATTTTGGGATTAAAATTTGAAAGTTTAAAGCAGCCAGTCAAACTCATGTCAGGCTTTTTCTTTTAAAAATCATTTTTGGTTTTTTAATGGTGCCATAAAGTAGAGCTCTGAAGTTCTTGAGGTGAATCCATTTTCTATTCATCTGATCATGTTTGCATAAATCAGACTGTTGAACAAGTCATGGGTGAACCAAATTCCATGAGGTGAATGCACTTTCCATTCGACTGGTCATGCTTGCCTGAATCAGGTTTCTGTTGAACTAGTCATGTGCAAACGAAATTCTTTAATACCAGAGCTTCAAAGATTGGAATTCTAAAATGGGAAGTTACATAAATCGTGAGTTGTACAAATACATCGGAATTCTAACGTCACAAGTTCACAAGATCGTGAGTTTCACAGAAACAAATCTAAAAACGAGAAGATCCAATGATCCAAGCAATCCTCGTCTGCTGCTCTCCTGCATTCAGAAAGAAAAATATGTACACCATGCAATTATACAAGCCCAAATAATACCATTTGCTGATTGCTCACGTGGTCACTGTCCGCCTGTCCCTTGTTCTGAGCATTTGATTTCATTTTTCCACATTCACCAATAATGGTAGGCGGTGCTCACTGTGATCAGCTGTTTCTTCAAATTTTCGTCTCTCGAGCTTTGAAAAAAGTTTTTTCTGGGCTCCTGACAACATAATCCTAAATCCTAAATCTAGTTTTTTTGGCCGTATCCTGAACAACATGCCCATACATGCACAGGTGCATCCAATTATATATCAGGGATTCACTTGACCAACACACAGAAACAGTCATGCAAAAGGAACAACCCAAGTTACAGAGCAGTTTCCCGCCCATGCGCCATGACCAGTCTTCTGCTGCAGCAGCAAGCGCAACGTCAATCATGAAAGTGACGAAAACCGCACCAACTCCATGTATGTATAAATAAACGGACGCATCTTACGCAGCTGCACTACTACCTCGAGTAAGATTACTACGATTTGTGGATTATGCAACCCTCTTAATGATGATGGTTACAATCATTAATGATGACAATTACTGTTGTTTCTCAATTATCATGTTACCTTGTCCTGCACACATTCTTGCTTCACCTGTTTTTTGTAATGGGAATATTCCTGGGCACCCATTTTGGGATAAAAATTTAAAAGTTGAAAGCGGTCAAACTCCTGCCAGGCTTTTTCTTTTAAAAATCATTTTGGGTTTTTTAATGGTGCCTTAGAGCAGAGCTCTAAAGTTCTTGAGGTGAATCCATTTCCTATGGTAATGTTTGCATGAATCAGGCTTCTGTTGAACAAGTCATGGGTGAACAAAATTCCATGAGGTGAATGCACTCTCCATTTGACTGGTCATGCTTTCATGAATCAGGTTTCTGTTGAACTAATCATGTGCAAATGAAATTCTTTAATACCAGAGCTTCTGTTGAACTAGTCATGTTAGGCGGTGCTCAGTGTGATTAGCTATTTCTTCAAATTTCCGTCTCTCTAGCTTTGAAAAATGCTTTATCTGGGCTCCTGACAACATAATCCTAAATCCTAAATCTAGTCTTTGGCCGTATCGCGAACAACATGCCCATACATGCATAGGTGCATCCAATTATATATCAGGGATTCACTTGACCAACACACAGAAACATTCACTCACGTACTTTTTAAATCCCTTCACATATAAATTCCTTAAATTATATTTTTACACATGCATGCAAGCATGACTAGTCGAATAGAAAGTGCATTCACCTCATGGGATTTTGTTCATCCATGACTTGTTCAATAGAAGCCTGATTCATTCATGCAAACATGACCAGATGAATAGGAAATGGATTCACCTCAAGAACTTTAGAGCTCTGCTTTATGGCACCATTAAAGAACACAAAATGATTTTTAAAAGAAAAAGCCTGACAGGAGTTTGACTGGCCGCTTTAAACTTTCAAATTTTAATCCCAAAATGGGTGCCGAGGAATCTTCCAATTACAAAAAACATGTGCAGCAAGAATGTATGCAGGCCAAGGTAACATGATAATTGAGAAACAGCCGAGACACTCGTATGGTGTGTGTGAATTGGGTCAGTGACGGTGGGCCCTACTGATGTGTAATTTCATGCGTCCACTGTATGAGGAGCAACGAAGGTTTTAGGGCCATGGGTGGGCCCGCTCAGAAGCTTCCACGACAAGGTCCTTAAATGCTTTCAATGAATAGGCCCTAATATTATATTGTATTGTATTGTCTTGCTTAAAAAAGTTCCAACGACGGTTGTGTGTTGTTTTTAAACATTTTTTAATGTTAATTTAGATCCCCAAGTATAATGCATGGTGGTTTGGCAAACAATAATTAGTTTTTGTATTAGGGGGTAATGATTCCTGTGAACATGTGAGAATGATGAGTGAGGCTTTTAAGTTTTCCAATTAAGTGGAGGCATCATGAATTGATTATCATTTTTGTTGTTTCTTGGGGCATAGGTTTGTGGAGAAGTAGAGAAAATTAGTAGGTTTTGATCTATTTTAAGCAAAAATGGATAAGTAGGGATTATTTGAAATAATGTTATGGTGCTGTTAGAGTTTACTTACGGAAAAGATCTATAATCATTAGACTCTTGTAACAAGTTAACGAATTAGTGGTAATAAATTTAAACAATGAAATTTGTGATAAGTAATGAACATAAAAGTCACTATGGTTTACGAAGAATACAACTTATGAAAAACAAGGTGAAGTAGAACACCTATAAGAACAAGAAGAGAGCATTAAATATGATATACATTATTGGTTTACAAAGACTCAACGAAGGTTTAGTTTATACAAAAGCATTTATTAAAGAAATATCCATGAAATATTGTTGTCATATGAAATATGATGTACATTATTGGTTAACAAAGACTCAACAATGGTTTACATGAGAAAAAAACATATGTAAAGGATATATCCATGGAAACTATGTTTATATGATTGTCATATGAAACATGTGAAGATCGAATGACAAGCATTAAAGGATGTAACCATAATTGATAAACAAAGCCATGCAAAAGTAGTTATGAATAAAATCAATTAACGTAAAGCCATGGAAAAGTAGTTAAGAATAAAATCTGCAACAAAAAGTAGTCATGAATTTAACTTACAAATTGCACATGAAGTACTAGAGCCATAGACTAAAATATGTTGTGAATAATTACTCACATCAACATATAAGATGGAAAAAGAAGGAAAACAATTATCATGAGTCAACTCTGTAACCTATAGATTAATTAAGATGTACTTGTATCCAAAAGGGAGTGTGAGGTGGTTGATGAACAATCATATTTTTAGTAGTTGCATCAATACATCCCCATCAATGCATCCTTGTCGATCTATCCTTGGATGCATTGGTCCCTATGCGTTGACTCTAAGTTGCTTGAAGCCTATCTATATGCACACACCCTTTGCATAGAGGCATCATTTGGTCAATAGTGTAGCCAAACTCTTGCAGTTTCTCTTGTAATCTTAGCAAACAGTTAGTGAGCACCTGCAACATGGATGTGAGTCAATTATACAGAATTTTACTTGAGTGGCCTTGTACCTAGACATATTTCATGAACAATAATAGGATTGAAATTGATTCATATTCATTGTAGCACTTTGAATTAGAATAGATTCACCTTCAATCCAATTTACTTTTTAAATACTTAGTTAATATTTACATTTTCATACACATTAATCAATTGGCGGAATGAGTGTGACCAATTTTGAGCATAAATAGATATTCTTGATCATTGCTCTTGCTTATGCAAGAGATGCTCTTGGATTTCATGCATTTTTTCAAGGGCAATGCGGAACTCCAACGTTGTGTCATGAGTGGATGGTGGAGGTGGTGGTTGCTGATCCTCTTCCTTGGTTGTGACAGAGGTGTTGTCTTTCATCATTTCTACCCAAGAGGTAGAAGGAGCATGATTGCTTGTATTGTTGATGTACCGAATTATTCTTGCCCTTTTGCATAGTTTTTTGATGTGGTACGGAAAGGGTAGGGCCTTTCTTCCACGTTCATTTTCCTTAAATCACTTCTCTATCTCCAGATAGATCAGCTATAGAAGCTTGACAAGGAATTTTCTACTTAGAGCAACACACACATGAATGGAAAAGGTAGTTACCTTATTGGGCCTCACCATTAGATTGAGGTGATAGGCTAATATCTTGAAATATATACACTTTGTTAGGGTGAGTGCACCATACTCCTTACAGTCCACTCTATAACATCACTGGGTTTAGTGCCTCTTTGCCTCTAGGTATGCTTGTGTGGATATCTTTGCCAAATTTGTTCCAATATTAGGAAATCTGAGGGCTTGCCCAGTGGCCTCCATCGAGTAGGATAGTTGAATGTCCTTGATCTTTATAGTGGCTCCCACCTGCCTACTATTCCAGAAGAGCTATGTCTCTTTCAAATATTGTTTTCTACTGGAAGTGATGATTGGTCATATGGGATAGTTCTACAATTGCATCTTGACTTCTGGTGGAGCATGTTCTAAGAATGGTCCCAAGTTTAATTCTTAGAAAACTAAACATTGGATGTCACAAGGCTTGATTTGATCAAGGCAAGCCTAAGTCCATGTGACCTCAAGTCTTGGAACTTATATTGGTGCCTCATCTTGATGGCATTGTTTAGTTATGGTCGCTTCCTTTGGAATTTTTTAGACAAATTCCTCTTCGAGATCCTCCTAAAAAGGTCATATCGCATGAGTTTTTATTGCTCTCTTCTAGCTCTAGGTTGTTTGTCCCTTGCTTGGGATGATCCTCCTTCCTACAAGCATTTCAATTTCAATGCCATCTATAATCACAACATGACCAAGGATTAGGACTTATTATGTAACTTTAAAAATTTTGGAATACCTTATTCCTTGGGGCACTTACACGTGGCTAAGCTGTGATCATGGCTGGTTTGATCATTTTAATATTATTTTATTATTATCTAATTAAATAGGTTATTGGAGTGTGTTGGAAGGGTTTAACTTCCATAGGTTGATGATTTAATATTATTTTATTCATTAAACCCATGGGGTAGTTAGAAAAATTCTAAAAAAAATTCTATCAAAAACCTAATGTTTGTAATCCCCATGACATAAAGCCTACCTCTAGAAGCTGTAGGAATGAAGAATGAAGTACATCAGACAAATGGTTGAATGTTACGGACTCTAGAAGGTTTTGAGCTTTGAAAAATTGCAAAAAATCCCTTTACATTTGAAGCAAATGGAAAAAAATTCCTAAGTGGTGGGCACTATATATAGAAATTTTCCCATGCGTTGATTGGGTTGCATCGATGGAACCTAGTTGATATGGTTAGTTGCATCGACTGGGTTTAGTCGATGCAGTTATTCATCCTTGTTGACCAAGTCAAAATTCAAAAAATACAAGGAGTTTTTGAGCAAAATTGGAATCAAATGAATGCCCATGAAAACAAGAACACAATGAGATACATGAAGAGGGCTTGAGATTTCATAAAATATGGAGACAGACTGGAGAAATTCCTTAAGGAGAACACAGTGGGATGCAACCATTGTGGAATGCAAAATATTTGATTGCAAAAATGTCTAAGGATAAGGAACTTAACTATCCCAACCAAGAGCTATGCAAGTGAGTCCTCCCCATAGCAGGCTTATGCCCTTTTTTCCCTTACATAAACTCATCCCTTTGTGGGCCCCATAGTTGATTAATGGTAATGAAAAGTTAAGGACCAAATTTGGAAGAATCTACTTAAGCATTTAAACACATCAAACTAAGACATTGAATAAAAACATGAAAACCAATAGTGAAGTGAGTTATAGAAAGCATTGATGGATGAGATAGAAAGTGAAATGGATTACCCAATCATGGTCATATAAAGTCCCGTGTAAAGTTTATGGTTAAATGACTTGATAAAAGTCCATCCTTAGTCCAGACCAAAACCAAACACTTTTAGTGACTTCGCATTACTAGTCTAGGACTAGTCCATCTCCTCAAGACACAAGAATGCTTCCACAGATAATCACCATTCCTTATTTGAGAAGAAAAGAGAAGTAGGAAGTGAAAAAGGGCCTTAGTTAAAGGGGACCTTTAGGCATGGGTAACATGTCTTTCTAGTCCCATAACTAGTTCTTTTAGCATGCTTATTTTTTCTAAGGGGTGTGCTTTGAATTCCCATAATGTTTTTTTTTTCTTTTTTCTTATTTTATATTTTTTATGAATTTTTAAATGGGAACCATACCATGCAAAGGCTTATTCAACTTCCTGTTATTAGTTGACATGGAACAATATGAAATCCATGAAAACACATGTGTGCTTAAGCAAGTAGAGAGGAACAAAGATGTTGAGTCATGATTTGCCTATCTTCACATTGGAGCCTTGACATTTGATGAATCGTTCTTTTCTGTTTGCTCTAATGTTAGGTATGCAACATTGGGGCCTGGATGCAACATCAGGTACCCAACATCAAGGTATATACTTTGGCCTATAAATACAATGCCTAGGCTCCCATTTTAAGTTAGTTTTCAAGTTAGTTTTCAGTCAAAGTAGCAGAGCTCTTACCATTTATTTTTCTCAAAGTTAGAATATTTTCTGAGTGCTTGCAGAAGGATTCTATGTGTGTATGGTTCTTTTGTTCGAACATTGATGTACCTGAGCACAACAGTGTGACAAGAATAAAAATGAACTCTTTTAACAATCCTTGTAGCACTAAGAATAGATTAATGTTTTTTTAATGCACTTTAATTTACTACATTTGAATTAAGTAATTACTTCCAGTAGTTAATGGATATAAGCATGACCACTTCGAGCATTCATATAGTACTTGGTAACTTCACAATGGTTAACTTTTGGTAGCCCAACAGCACTATATGTGTTCAGGATGTGTCTAGGAAAATGGGGTAGTTACTTGTGTTAGGCTAGTTTATATCTTATTTCATCAAATTACCTTTTTATTTTCATCAGAAGTAGCGTAGAATTAGAAAAAACATCATACGTCTCACTTTAAACTAAACCATACATGACAAAGCTACCACTAGTCCAAGTTAGAAGATAAAGAACTACAATCAAAGCATAAATATCTAGATGCCACAACTAGTCCCATCAATAGAATTTGACCAAATCATGCATGAACACTTGTGATTCGTATGGTTGAGCATAGAGGTATCTCACCGCTCATCATTGGCATTGTTGTAGGGGATGGTGCTAGTTACCTAAATTAGTTATATTATACAAGATCACTATAAAGGACTTAATGATATATCTTTTAGAAGCTATTGATTCAAACACACCATAAACCACGAATAATGTCTCTGTTGCACAGAAGTGACTATGCACTACATAGCAGATACATTCATGAGAGAACTAACAAGATATATGATGAAGAATATTAGAGTGATTAACCTTATGAAAAGGTTTCTTATGATCATGACCACCCTAACAACACTCAAAGACTACATTCACCTAATGTACACAATCTTGGAGGAGATGACATAGGTCCTAAACCAGGGGAAGCCTTAAGGCCTAAGACCTTCTCTAAAACCACAATGATAAATTAAGGGACCCTAGGAAACACCATAGAAGCCATGGAAACTCTTCCAATTCCTCATCTTCCTCTTTCCCTTCAACTTCTAGTTTTAAAAAAGATGAATGTTGGTATAGATATAGAGATCCATTAAAGGGTTGGACAAAAAATTAGAATCAAACCCATGAGAAAAGTTAAAGAAGTCACCATGAACATAGAAATTTTCCTCACAATTTGTTTGATGATAATTAACCCATATTAACCACTAAGAGCCTAATGCATATCATAGAGGTTGTTAAGATATCTTGTGGGCATCACAAAAAGAGTCAACTACCTAATCTTGACATGAATAATATTCCAAAATTTGTAGAAGGCTATGATTTAGATTCACAACATCATTTACAAGCCTTCCATGATGCCTATGCTATTTATAACATTGAAAGTGGATGGAAAAATCTTAAGATCTTTCCTAGGACACTAATTGATAGAGCCCAAATGTGGTATAGATTGTTGAGACCAAGCTTAATCTGACGATGGTCCACAATGTTGGAACTTTTCAATGATGCATGCAAGAGTGTCCAATCTTAGGAGACAAATCCAAGAGTGGAAATAAGAATAATATGAGCCCTTGGACATGAATAGATATTATGCCTTACTGAATCGATGTCCAAGCCATGGTTTCTCTGAGGAAGAGAAACTTTACCACATCATAGATGGCCCTCATAATGAAATAAGGGTGATCCTTGGGATGTATGCCCCAGGGAAATTATATGAGCTTCAAGCTCATCAGATCAAAGAGATAATAGAGTGTGTGGCAAAAGAAGAAGGAGAGATTTGCAAATTTGAGAATGTTGAGAAACATCATTGGGACCTAACTCTTCAATCAAAGGAGGTCCAAATTTATGGTAAGAAAAATGAAACTATTTTTGATAAGGTGATTTTGCATCAGACTTTGTTGATAAAGGAGTCTATTGATAATATAGAAGCAAATTTTAATAGGATGTCTAAATGGATAGATGAGAATGTCACAACTCTTATTGAGATGGTCATAGAGAAGATCATGCAACACATGCTAGGTGATCACAATAAAGAGAGGACACAAAACAAAGGAATAGTTAGGAACACTTTTCGACAGACAAGAAAAGTGGCTGACAAAAGTGAGGCTAAAGACTCCACCACGAATGAAGATGATGAATGTGACCTATGCATATATGACCATCCAAAGGCCGAATGTCCTATACTGTTGCATGTATAGGAGTATTGGGTAGGTTACTTAAATTCGAAGTTTGTGCAAAAGAACATGCCCAGGAGACTTCCTCTTCCACAAGGTAATTTTAGACAGTTCCATAACCAATTGTACCATCCTAGGGGAACTTATTACTAGCCTCAACATGGTCCTTAATTGTAGTGGAAACAACCACAATCATGGGGGAGGCCACAACCACATTAGCCATATCCACCAACAATGCATGACTATTATGATCAACACCATGTTTCTCCAACTAGGTTTGCATCCTTCACTTCTAATCGTCACTACCACTCTCCCGAGTGCCATCAATATATGACATCCCTTGAAGAATCACCACTACGTGCCTCTTACCATCCAACTTACTTTCAATATTCTCATAATCCACCTCCTTCAATTCCATTTCCAGTAACTCAAGAAGGTTCAGCATCATAATATCAACGAATGAGTGTCACTTGTGCTACAAATGTGCAAGGACACATTGACACTAATGGATTCCAACCGTAATGCCAAAAACATCCCCTGTCAAGAAAAAGTTGTAAGAAAAAGGAAACCCATGCATGGACCCACCACATCATCTGAGCTAGTGTAATGCTAATCTAGTGCACCACCTTCCTTTTGATCATCACCATCCTCTGAGCCTACACATGGGCCACCATCCATTAGTACTCTAATCCCAAATCCAATCAATGAATCTACATGTGTGGGGAGACAAACAAATCCATGCATACCATATCATGATCAAGGGTGCAATCATGGGCTAGCTAGCCATAATGTTCACATACCTCATACCTTGACCCATCATACATTTAACAACCAAGTGTGTGACTGATAATTTTTCTACCCATCCACTGCACCAGCAACAGACACCCAGTGGCTAGGATGTGAATGGTTACCAATGTTTCATACATGAATGGATCCCAATTATACACTTATTAATCATTTTCATGGAAAAATGTTTATTCATGATGATTACCCCCCCCCCCCCACTCCCCCATTCTAGTCCTTAGGATTCTTAAGTATTTTTCATCTTCTTGTTTTACAACTTTTTGTTTTACACATTCTTTATTTTACATCTTTTTGTTTTAATGGTATTAATCTTTTCTAATTTTTGTTTTGCTCCATTTTTAGTACATTTTCTATTTCTTGAATATTTTACACCTTCTTTTATATTTTCTTTTATTTTGGTGTGATTTTCTAACTTTTTGTTAATAAGTGCCAAGTACAGTGGTAATGCGTTGATTGATGGTGGTATGTACTATTTCTGTTATTTGATTTTTGGTGTCTAGTTTCTTACTTTGAATTTTTTTATGGATGTTTAGGACATGGTTTATTTTTCATAAAACAAGTAGTGAGTCCACAACATCCAATGATCAACAAACTCTATGGTTTTCCTTGTTTTGGAAATGTGCAGTCCCTTTTCATTACTAAAACTCTAACAAATTTGTGGCTTTTTTAGTTTCTAGAATTGGAAAGGATTCAAAAGCTTAAATAGGGTGTGGCTTCAACATGATTTAATATTCTTTGTATCTTTTTGTTTGCCTAGGTGCATGTGTGTTTTCATGGATTTCTTACCATTCCATGTCAACCAAAAAAAGGAAGCTGAATAAGTCCTTGCATGGTGTGGTCCCTTGGAAAAAATAAATTCATTTCTTTGCATGGTGTGGTTCTCATTTCAAAAAAAGTGGTGGGAATTTAAAGCACACCCCTTAGACAAAATAAATGGGCTACAAGCACTCGTTATGGGACTCATCCCCTCTAACTAAGGCCCTTCCTCACTTCCTATTCTTCTCTAATAAGGAATGGTGGTTGTTCTATGGGAGTACTCCTATGGCTTAGTGGAATGGATTGGTCTTAGAATGTTGATGCAAATTCATTGAACATGATTAGTTTTGATTTGGTTTAAGGATGGATCCTATTAAGTCATTTAACCAAAAAATCCACAAGGGACTTCATGTGACCTTAATTGGAAACTCCATTTCACTTTCTCTCATCCATCTATGCTTTCCATGTCTCACCTCACCGCTAGTTGCATGTTCTTGTTTGATGTCCTGGTTTGATGTGTCAGAATTCTTAGTTTCTTCTAGGTTTTTGTACTTAACATTTTGTAGTCATTAATCATCCACAAAGCCCATAGACTATTTAGTTTAAAGTTATGCAAGGGCATAAAAGTCTTGTTCTTGCTTTGGGAGGGACCCACTTGCATATCTCTTGGTTGGATTATTTAAGTTCTTTACCCTTAGACACTCTTACAATCGAATCTTTTTGTTTACCCCATCAGTGACATCCAATTGTGCACATCTTCATAACATTTTTCAATGAACTTTCCTTTCTATTGTTGTAAATTCTTACAACCTCTTCAAATATTTCCTTGTGTTAAATTTTTTAAAATTTAATGGACTACTTATCTATTTGACCCTATTTGTCAGCCTTCCCCCTAACACTACTAAAGGAATCAATCTACCACAATCATAACCTAGCAGAGTGTAGCCACCGACGAAACAAGGTACTTAACAACTATGTGTTACACCTTACATACTAATTCATGATTCTATTATGATTGTAGTGGGGAGCATGGACTAAACGTAGGACTATCTTCACCAAGGATGATGTAGCAACACCTTGTAATGAGGACCGTTCATGATCATTGGATCTTTTATCTCTCTCTTCATTTACCAAGAGGTGTTGAATGTTAATTTTTTTTCTAGGTTGTTCACTTCTCTTATCATGAACATCCAATTTTGTAAAGCTTGTAACTCAATATACTTGGGCACTCAATGTCTCTCTATTCCAATTGAGTTAGTTTGTATATATTTTGTATGTTCCATACCTGACATTGGAGTAAAGAAAATAGTGATTCTCATATGTAAAGATAGAAAAATCATGACTCATCAAAATAGTATTGAATCCTCTTAAAGTCACACCCTTTCCAAACCTTTGAATCTACTACCAGGGTCACAATTTCGTTAAAGTTTTATTAATGAAAAATGTACATCATATTTCCAAAATTAGAAAAACCATAGAGTTGGTGGATGGGTGGATGATGTGGACTCATTGTCTATTCCATGAAAGAGAACCTTGTCTTAGTCAGTATTCAACAAAATTCAAAAATAGAAACCAAACGTTAGTAATAAAAGAAATTAGGTACAAACCACCAGTAGCAAACAACTACAACATCACTATGTTCTGTTGGCAATAAAGCACCTTATTAGAAAATATGAAAAATTCACAAAAAAATAAAGTAAAATATATAAGAAATTGAAAAAATATTCAAGAAAAATAAAACATACTGATGAATCGTAATTCATCAGGCTATGATATTGGACCCCCGATATTGAAGCCTCAATATCAGATACACGATATCGTAGCCAGGTCGCGATATTGGATACGCGATATTACATCTCTCGTGCATACCTATAAATACACATGTAGGTGCCTGGGAAAAGAGCCAATTTTTTAGTAGTTTTTGGTTAGTTTTAGGAGTCAGTTTAGTTAGTGGCCTTTTGTTATTTTTTCCTCTCAACCTATTCTCCCAGTGCATGCCCATAGTGTATGTCCACAGTGTGATGATAGTAATTGTACGACATCATTTATTCAAGTGTGACATACTTGGACATGCACATGATCAAAAATAAAGATTGATATTACTTCATCATTGTAGCATCCACTTATTTTAATTATTTAATTATTATTTTTGTAGTTAATATCTCTTCACCCTAAACTCCTTAAACACAGAATGAATACGACTTGGTCACAAGCATCTACGTGTGATTGCTTCGTATCCCAGTAGCATACTCAGGCCATGCACTTGGTAATCCTAGTGGTAGTCATGCATGAGGCCTAAGATGTGTACAGATGATTAAGGAACAAATGCTCATCACACTTAGGCTATCTTAGATTCTCTCTCCCTATCTTCTATTAGTTTAACTCTCTCTTCCCTTTCCTCCTAGCTTAATTAAAAATTACTTTCCATTATCTCTAGGAGCAGCATTAGTTTAGGAACACATAATAAACCTCACTCTGGACTAAACCATACGTGAAAAATCAATTACTAGTCCAGGTGGGAAGACAGTGAACTACAATCAACAAGTAACTATCTAGATACCACAACTAGCTTGTCTGCGGAGTTCAACTGGATCATGTGTGAAACACTTGTATTCGTATGGTTGAGTGTAGGGGTACCTCACCACTCATCATTGGCATCATTGCTGGGGATAGTGCTAGTTATTTAGATTAGTTACATCATACAAGATCATTGTAACAAAGTATTCACAATACATCTTTTAGAAAATAAATTAATTTGAATTAAGTCACACACAAATTCACACACAATGTCTCTCTCACAAGATTATGATAACACAACAACTAGTAGGGTAATTCATTGGAGAAGTAACAAATTATATGATGACGAAGATGATGTTTGGAGTACCCAATCTAATGTAGGTTTTTCCTATGAACATAAACAAAGACAAAATTGTCCCAAATCATGAATGCATAACCTACCCAATGACGATGAACCCCTACTGGCCATTACAAGCCTAATGCAAATACAAGAGGCGGTTCGAATATCCTGCAGGCATCACAAGGAAAGTTGTCTACCTAGGCTTGATTTAAATAACTTTCCTAAGTTTTCAAGAGGCTATGATTTAGATTCGCAACATCATCTACAAGTCTTCCATGATGCCTATGTGTGGAACAACATTGATAATGGATGGAAAAAACTTAAGCTCTTTCCTATGACACCCGTTGTCCAAGCAAAAGTATGGTATAGGTTGTTAAAAAGAAAATTAATTCGACATTGGACAAAAATGGTAGAACTCTTCAATGAAAGATATCAATCTTATGCAAGAGTGTCAGCCTTGAGGAGACAAATCCAAGAGTGGTAATAAGCATAACATGAAGCCTTGGACATGGCCTTAGAAAGATATCATGCACTGTTAAAAACCTACCCAGGCCATGGGTTCTTCGAGGAAAGGCTAATGTACCATATCATAGATGGGCTCCATAATGAAACAAGGGATACCTAGGGATGTATGCTTGAGGTCAATTATATGAACTCCAAATCCATAAAGTCCAAGATCTTATTAAGCGGTTAGCAAAAGAAGAAGGAGAAATGGCTAAATGGGAGAATGTTGAAAAATATCAAGAGGTCCAAAACCTTAAATCAATAAGGGCCCATGATAATGAAGAGGAGAAATCAACTCACCACAAGGAGGTGGAATCATCTTTTCCAATACTATAGTCATTGGATGAAGTTCAGGAAAAGATCAATATGATGATGGAATGGATGCATAAAAAATGTGGAGAATATGCCAACATTATTGGAGATAAGGTCATGAAAAACCAAGAAGCAAGATAAAATTCCCTTAGACAAGTAGAAAGAAGGGTTGAAAAGAATAAGAACTTAACTGTCAATCATATGTATCAATGTAATGTTTTCCTTTATAATCACCCCAAGGTCCAATGCCCAATCTTGTCACATTTACATGAGCATTGGGGAAGAATGTTACATCTAGAGTTCATGCAGAAATACTGTGTTCAATCATAGTGGCAACAATCCCAGTCATGGGGGAGGCCATTCCCAAATTGGTTACACCCTTTGTAAAATTTAAACCTAGGTGCTTATCAAGTTCAACATCTTGTTTCTCCAATTGGGTCAACATCCTCTATCTCACCAAACTAATATTATTCTCCTCAATACTATCAACCCGTATCCTCTCCAATAGGACCACCACCTTGTGTACATTACACTTCTCCTCAATTTCAACATTCTCATCCTTCACTTCCTTCTACATCACCACCAAGTGTTTCAGAAGGGTTTTCACCATAGCAAAAACCCATGAATATTACTTGTGTTTCTACTGACAACAGTAGTGGGAACTCTCCTCAACATCGAAGACACCCCTTCTTTCGACATGATCATAAGAGAGGATAGCACAACTTTGGGCCCACTGTATTCTCCAACTCAACACAAGTTCAACACTATGGTGCATCGTCCTCCACAAACCCAATGCCTCGTATTACTTCCTCAGGGCCACCAACCAATACTCCAACAACCATACAACCTAATGAATATAGCCACCGAGGGAGATAGATCGATCCTTGCATACCATCTTATGGTCATGGATGCCATAGTGGGTCAACCACTCATCAATTAACCACACCTTATAACCTACCCCACTATGCCAACTTTAATCCAGTGTGTGAACCCCAATGGGGTAAGTATGACCAAGTCCCAATATTTCCAACATGCAAGGATCCCAACCTTTCATTTATTAATTCTAGTCATGCTCAACCATTTCGTTATCGGGGGTATCCCCATTCTAACAATAGCATAATTAATAAATGTTTTCCTCTTCTTTAATTTTACAATTTTTTATTTTTGAGTTTTTCATCTTTCAGTTTATTGTTTTGTCTTTTTGTCTTTTTATGAGTAATCTTATCTATGAATAAAACACTCATGTGGCTCATTGATTGAGGTGTTGTTCTATGCTATCAAGTCTTGGGTGACTAATTATTTGGACAGCGAGCCCACAACATTCACTCCCCCATTCTATTAGTAAAAGGCTCCACTTTGGGTACAATGATATTCATAATCATTAAAACTTAAAGTAATTTTGTGCTCATTATGCCCCGAGTGAAGAATGATGGACCAAGAAGGAATGGCCAGGGTGTGACATCAAGGGGACTTGTGGATTCTCTTTGGTGGCATCTATAAGAGTTATCATGTAGCTTGGTTGTACTAAGATCCTTGCAGATCTAATGAAAAATGGAAGTAAGAGTAATCAAATGGCACTCAGCCAGAAAAAATAATAATGCTATTATAAGGGTCCCACTGGAAAGACATGCGCCCATGCCCGAAGGTAGGTGGCTTCTCTGAATTAAGTAATACTTCATTAAAAAAAACATGTGTGCCGCAAAGCAAAAATCACTCCTCTCTTGGATAAAATGCCAAGTGATCATACGCCTTGCTATCATGGTGCTCTTATGGTTGTACATCATGGAAATAAGCAATGTGATGTCATTGATCGAAGGAATGAACTTGGTCATGATTTTGGAGTGACAGGCCAATGACACATTAATCATACCTTACACACAGGATTCATTATGCCCTGAGTTAGTTACCTCATGACCCAATCTCTACAATCCCTTCTACAATTCACCTCATCTCACTATTCATGTATTTTTGACTTTTGTCTTGTGTAGCATAGAATTCATACCTCATGATGGTGGTATTTAGCATATGCGTGTTTTGTTGTATCGGTGTAGATTACATTTAACCCTTCTAATGCCTAAGGACATTGTAAGGTGTGGTTACGTAAGGGCATTATAGGTTGGAACCTGCTTTGAGAAGGAACCACTTACATAACCCTTTTAATTTGTACTTGTAAGACATCTCCCACACATCATCTTATATCCTCTAAGTATTACCAATGTTCTTCTTTCCCTTATCATCCTTCCGGTTCAAATGTTCCTATGAGCTAACACATGTCCTTTTTCCTCATACTCTTCATGATTTTCATTCTTAGATTTTACACCATTATACTCTTTGTGCCTTCAGGACTAGTTTGTATTACCCTGGACCCCTTTACATTGACCTACACATCCTCATTTTATACCTTGGATTTTCAAAAAATTTGTCAATTTTTCAAGTACCCTGATGAACCGTAATATCACGTACGCAATATTGCAGCCTGCTGAAATGTCTATAAATAAGTAGCGGCTTCCCTTCTGTTAGACACTTAGACTTAGACCCTTAGCTAAACTCTTGCAGTTTTACCATTCCAGAGTTAGAATAATTTCCATGTGCCCACAGTAAGAGTCTTAAAGTGAACATATATTTATTTGAGCAAATTATACCTGAGCACACATTTGTGTACAGCAATAAAGATGAACTTTATGATAAACCTTGTAGTACATGAAATAAGCTAAATAGTAATTAATTATTATTGAATGTTTAAATGCTTTCTTAGTTAATTAATCTCTCTCTCAACCCTTGGCTCTCCTAGTTAAGTACACTTAGTATGCTCACTTCAAGCATGTGTTTAGCGCTTGGTAACCCAGTAACAATTAGTGTTTGGTAATCCTAGTGGTGTTACACTGGTTCAGGATGTGTGCAGCAAGTGGGAGTAGATACTGGTGTTAAGAACAGTTAGAACTTAGTTAGTGAATAGTTACCAAAAGTTAACCATTTAGTTCTCTTCACCTTTCCTCATTATCATAAGACATTAAAAGATAAAAAGTATAAAAATCATATACCTCAAACTTACTTAACCATACAACTGTGAAAATACAAGTAATTTTGGGAAGACAATGATTAATTAACCCTTAAGTGTTCCATTAAGGTGCATAAGCACTTAGTCTTTGGAGTTCGACCGGATCGCACATGAAACGCTCGTATTCGTATGGTTGAGTGTAAGGGTACCTCCCCACTCATCATTGGTGTTGTTGCTAAGGACTTAGTTGTTTGTGCACTATGTAGAACATAGGACATCATCCATATCATTGGGAAGCTAGAATGAACCCTTAGGGTTGATCAAAGGAAAAATAAGACAATGGTAAATATAAGAGAAAATGTCTTCTTCTCCACGTAAAAGCACCTCACCACCTAGGACTAACATAAGAGACAGTCGGCAGCACAACACACATAACCAATATTCGCCAGTCCCTCAACAATTCCATGTGGTATATATTCATCATGATGAGTATGTAATTGACTTTACATTTATTCTTCATCAAGATGAACAGCTGTGTTAGAGAGACTTGGAAGATAACATTGTTTACCCCTAGACCGATTAGTTCCCAACATGCTCCTTCGTGCTCTTTCACGAATAGGCATGTCATCCTTGTATGCAGAGTATGTTGCATGCAATCACGACACAAGGGACTACCATCCCACAGAAGCATAATGTCAAAGGAACTTGCAGTAGGAGAGATATCATACATCCTCGAAGGGTAAATTTCCCCATAACGCTCCACATGTCTTGAGCGAAATTTAGGGTGGTAAACCTACTTCAACAGGTTCCCCACCAAATGATGTTCCCCCTCCTAATGATGGTCAAGAGGTGGTGTATTAGAACCTACACTCCATAGTTCACAACCCTAGTTTTGATCCCCACGAACATGAAGTGTTCAACGAGGGAACACAGACTCACGACAAGGGTAGACATTCTGAGTATCACCATGATCATGGTCAAGACCACAGAAAATAAGGTAGAAAACACAATCATGGCAATCGTTCTCCTTCTTCTTCACCTTCATCATCACATGCACCCTCTCCTTCTATATCTAGACACAGCCATAAGGAAACTAACCATGAGGATTAAATTTAAATAGAGCGAAAAACACCAACAAGATCGTCGAGAATGAGGACGAGGGCACTCTAAGGAATCAAGGCATGGAAGAAGGGAGAGTAGGGAACCGCATAGACACCATAGACGGTATGAACGATATGATCATGAAGAACCCCTACTCACTACTAGAAGCATGTTAGATATCACAGAGGCTATGAGAATTCCCACAAGGCACCAAAAACATAGTAGGATCAAGAGGTTGGACATGAATAATATAACACGATTTGAAGGGGGATATAACGCTGATCCTTAAAATCATTTACAAGAATTCCACGATGCATGTGCTTGGCAGAATATAGAAAATGGGTGGAAAAAACTAAAGTTGTTCCCAAGGACAGTAATTAAAGAAGTTGAAAGCTGGTACTAGTCCTTGGAACTGTAATCCATTCGAAGGTGAAGTACAATGTTAGAACTATTTAATGACAAGTACCAAACTTACTCTCGAGTGTCTAACCTACGAAAACAAATCCAAGGATGGAAGCAGGGGAATCATAAATCCTTGGTTATTGTCATGGGTCATTATTATGCACTTTTACATCATTGCCCAGGCCATGGTTATTCACAGTGGGATCAACTATGCCATCTCATAGATGGACTTAGGCATGAAACTAGGAGAACCCTTAGAACATATGCCCAAGGGAGATTATTAGAGCTTAGGTCTCATTAGGTTCATAGATTTCTAGATCAAGTAGCTAAGGAATAAGGGGAGCTACGCAAGAGAGAAAGAGTGGAAGAGTACAATAGAGATCCTTCCCTCAAAAAAAGGAGAGTAAGATTCTGTGAGGGGGAGGAAGAGTTACCACTCGAAGAGATGGTGAATAGGAAAAATTTTCTGCTTTAAAAGTTAAAAAACAAAGTAGCGGAAAAGGTACAAAAAAATGTAGAACTCCTTGGATAGTAGATTTAAAACTATCCTTAAAATTGTAGAGGAATTTAGGGAGCGAGGTAGTGACTATGACAAGAAGAAAAGGAGATATGTAGACAATGCACATAACAAGGGTAAGGGTAAAATGGCCATCATCGAATAGGTTGTAGATTTAGATACGAAAAATGACGGTTGATGTGAGATTTTCCAATACGACCATCCTAAGATATGTTTCCCAGTGATCTCACATCTACAAGAGTTTAGGGTGTATTCTCTCAACCTAGACTTAACAAATGAAAAGCACCCCGATAGTTACCTTATTCCCAAGGTAACCCAAGGCGGTTTCACCAACCTTCAGCGTATTATCCAAGTGGAACTCCACCACAACCTATTGAGCAACACAATAGTGGAAATACCCACAATCATGGGGGATGCCACCACCAAGGCAATAATATCCCTACCAGCAACCCTATCCATATGGCTATTACATGTAGCAGCCAATCTCTCCACGTGAATCTGTTGGTCACATGACACCACAACCTCACTGAAACATCCCAAAAAATTTGAAGTCATTCTCGCTTCACCAGGCCTTGCAATCTGTGTAGCACCACAACAGATCTTCAGGAGGAGAACGCTCTGAGTCCAGGCCCGGCTAGTTCAGAAAATTTTCTACTTTGGGCATGAACAGGATCTACAGATCACCCTGCCTATCCACCCAAGTAGCCTACCCAACTAACAGCCTGCTCAAAAATGATGCGTGGAGTTGGTAGCAGCATTCTGGATGCGCAAAATAGCTTGGCAATTTTTCTAAGTCATGAAGTCTGCTACCCTATGCTACACCCCTCTACATAGTGTAGCAAGCTTCAAAAGACAATTGCAAAATGGAGTGCTATGCTACGCCACGCCACGTGACGTAGCGTAGCATGGCAACAGCTTCACAGCCAGTTCCTTTTCTCAAGCTTAAGTCTTGCAACGATGTCCCTTTCTGTCATGAAGCGGAGGACCATGTCTGCTGCTATGCTACGCTAAGCTACATGGCATAGCAAGGTGTAGCAATCTTGCGGAAGAGATAGAAGGCAGCTCAAAAGGAAGAATCAACAAGTTTACAAGTCTCACGGAAAAAAGCTTGCAAACTTACAAAGTTTTCATGACTAAGGCTAGTCACTACGCTACGTAGCATAACATAGCATAGCAAGCATGCAATGCACATGTAGCAAAATGAACGACAAGATGCTATGCCAAGAATGCTACGCTACGAAGCACAGCAAGGCATGTGGGTGGTTGTGCGACATCAATGCACTTCACCTAATTGAATTGTTGGCACACATCTCGAGACATTGACGGTGAAATTACGACGTGGTAGGCTCACAGTTATGCCATAGCAGGTTTGCATTACAACATTCTTGTAGGTCCAATGGTCATACATGACACATGTAGTGCCAGCGAGTCAACATGGGCCCGAGGGAGGTGTAGCATCCAAACCTCCCCTTCCGCATGCCCTTTAGTACTATAAATACCCCGGCAAATAGCATGCAAGAGGAGTTTGCATTTTTTTGAAAAAATAGCATTCAAGGGGTGAGAACTTTTTGAATTCTGAAAACTTCTCTCATCTCTGGCATTGTAACATCAAGCATTGTAAGCTCTCTATTTAACACTACAAACAGTTAGCATTCTCAGCTAACACTCTATTCCATCCTTATTCTACCACCTTGGTAGAATTCCTACATTATCAACACCTAAGTCCACGCCCAAGCGCACAGTCTATTTTTCTCTACACGTCCTGGTTACTCTTAGGATCTTTACACTCTGCCAAGCTATGCAATCAACAGTATCCACCCTGACAGAGCAAAATTGTAGCTTCGGAGTGGTGCATTTTTCTAACTACATTTTACTTTACTTCTCACTTATCATCGCATTTTGTACTATCTTTTCTGCTTTACTTACTTTCAAGTATTACTTCACATTTTCATTCCTATTTCTAGATATATGTTGTAAAAGGCTATATATATGCTGATTAAGTCCTTGTCTAATTGACCAGACCATTCAGGGTGCCCCATATCCATACACACCTAGCACGGCCCTCCTGTGGGTACAGGGTCAAGACTATCACACCCGCCGACCCCTTTGTGTTTTCCAGCCCAAACATTTTTGGTTGCTACAATTTTCTGGCACTAGAAGGAGGGCCTTTGGTTCCTTTTCCGCTTGTCACGGTAGTTTTGTGAGCATTTTGCACCCTGATACGCATTAGTGTAAACGTGACACCCTTTTTCGTTGTTTATGCTTTGTGCAGTGCAGATCAGTCGCCTTGACGGTCCCTCAGGAATCCCACAGAACACAAAGCCTCTGATCGCCAGCTAACTAGCTCATTTTACAGTAGTCTTGCATGTGTTCTATATCCCATCTCACATGGTATAGAGGGGTTTCCTCGATGGTCCTTTGGGAATCCTGCAAGATGCAAAGCCTCCTTGATCACTAGTTTGCTTGCTCATTTTATGGTAGTCTTGCACGCATTCGGTATTCCATCTCATGTGGTATAGAGCAGTCGCCTTAATGGTCCCTTGGGAATCCTGCCAGACGTAAAGCCTGCTTGATCACTAGTTAGCTATCTCATCTAATGGTAGTCTTGTAAGCCTTCTACACCCCGATACGCATTAGCGTAGACTTGACACCCATATGTGGTTGTTTACACATCGTGTGGTGTAGATCGGTCGCCTCGATGGTTCCTCGAGAACCCTATAAGAAATAAAGCCTCTGACTGCCAGTTGACTTTCCTTCCTGTCTTACGGTAGTCTTGCATGTGCTCTATACCTCATCATGCATTGGCATAAATGTAACACCCTTTCGCAGTTGTTTACACTCTATGTGGTATAGATCGGTTGCCTCCATGGTTCCTATGGAATTATGCAAGATCTAAAGCCTTCCTTTTGTAGCCTTTTAGTATTTTTCTTCCTTTTGCATTTCTTGCACTTTTCAGTTTGCAATGGCTTTTTCAACTACTACTTCCAATGCCTTAAACGTAGAAGTTCCTTTCAATGTTGAAGCTCCCATTATGGCTCAAGGCATTACTGGTGCCGAACAACCGTTGAACCTGATGCTGGAAACACGTCGATCTCTCAGAGTCCAAAATCGAGGACTTGAGGGATTAGCCCAACAACATGAGCATTACAGTTTTCTCTATGCAAAGGTGCAGGCAAATCTACCCTTGGATTTACATGAGCTTGAAAAAAAACGTAGTTTCGAGTTCGCTTACTGCAACGGGAAGGAATTTGTCCCTATTCCCAGTGTTTTGTTACCTTTAATACAAGCATACCAAAGGCTTCTAGACCAGCTAATCTAGTTGGCTAGGCTTAGGGAGCAATAGGACACAGCGTCCAACCAAGATGATGCTTTCCAAGATGGGTAGGAAGAACTCGATTCCCAATAGAATGATGGAGGTCCAACCGGCCCTGCTCTTGTCCCTCCTACCTAGTCCTTCTGGGCCAAGCCGTATTCTCTTACCACTCCCTTTGTAATTATGCCTATGCTTCTGCAACCCATGATTACGCCTGCTATGGGAAGCCATGCCAATCCTGCAGTGCTTCCACGTCCATTTTCGCCTGTTTCACCTATGCCGTTTATAGCTACTATTCCTTTGTAGGCTATTCATTAGTCCATTCTTGTGGCATGTAACATGCCAATTATGGCTACCCTGCCACATGTTCATACCATACCAACTTCGCAAACATACATGACTTGTGCCTCTATTCCTACATTCACCTCGGTTCCACCAACTGCGGTGGGCCTCGGCCTGTCTACATGGTGGGCCCCATTTGTTTCCTCGCCTATGCTACAACCATCACAAATGTCTCATTTCATCTACTCTCAAGTACCTCAAGCCTTGCAGTCGGCACCGCCTAACATGGGGCTATGGTCTACGTTTCCAGTGACACAAGCAGTATACCCGACAGCCCAACCAGCGGCTACTGCCTTAAGAACACCACCTACCAGGTGGTGGACGACATACGCAGCATTGCTGGTGTGGGTTGTCCCAACGGCACAACCAATGGGTCATACTATAAGTGGGAGCTGCCCCAGCAGCTCCCCAGCCATCCACTACATCGTCGAGTCTAGACCAAGCATTTTAGCTCTTCTAGACCCTCACTGAGGAAATAAAATGCCTCAAAGCAATTGGGTCCGACACGGTACAAGCAATGGATTTTTACCATGATGACCCCATCAACCCTGTAATCCCAGCTTTGACGTTACCCCCGAGGATGTCTCTTCCACACTTTCCAAAGTACGATGGGGAGGGGGGTCCCAACGCACATCTTGTCACTTTCAAGTCTAAATCTTTGCTATTGCAACAATGGCCACACATGATCATTTACATCTTTGCTACGTCCCTAGCCAGGAAAGCCCTAGATTGGTACCACGTGTTGCCATTCTCATCCATTTCAACTTTGGAAGAGCCCTTGACCCAGTTCGTGACACATTTCAAGTACAGCTTGAAGCCAGAAACCATGCTGGATCAGTTGATGAGCATGAAGCAATACCTGCTAGAACCAGTCAAAAAATTCATTCAACATTGGAGCGTAACCCTTAAATAAATTTGCGAGCCCATCGCAGAGGCCCACTTGCTGGCCATCTTTAAGGGTGCAGTAAACGAATTCATCAGGTACAAACTGTACTATCTTTCTCCTCGCTCTCTTAGTCAGGCTTTCGCTCAAACTAAGAGCATAAAAGACACGGCCGAGGCAAGCAAAGACCCTACCTACATCGCTTATAAGAGCACCTTTGGAAAGAAGGAAAAGGGTAAAATCCCAAAAACCATAGTGGCTGTTGTGGCAACTGAGGCCAAGCCCAAACCTAGCAACAACAGTAGTAAGAATAGCAAGAAAATGGCCACACATGTGGCTAACCCTGTGCCCAAATTGGGCCACATGCCGCAACCTGCTATACCTACGCCCAAGACATCTGCACAACCCAAATCCAACTTTGACCACAAAGACCATTTGAAGTACATCCCATTGCCTCTAAAACCTTCAGAGCTTCTGAAGCAACTACTGGTAGCTGGATACATCCATCATAAGCAAATGTTGGAAGAGGCAAATGCAAGACATCAATGCTACTGTGAGCTCCTTAGGAATCCCTCTTTGGACCTGCCCAATGAGCCTCCAATTCCTAGGGGTTTCAGGCTAGATAGGTTTTGTGACTACCACCAAAAATGCGAACACAACACATATTATTGTCTGTCATTACAGGATGACATCCAAAGATTAATTGACCTAGGGAAACTAGTGTTGGACGAAAGCAACCCAGTGCACCTTGAAAACCAATCCATGTATGTCTACATGGACCCCCTTAACACCAACAATGCTGGTTACGTAATCAACGCTATTAGCATTGACAGTGATCACTGGCCACCTCGGCAGCAATTCATGGTCTGCGTGCCTTAGCGTAGTGCACTAGCACCACCAGCAGTAGACCCAAGCTTGCAGTAGCCTTTCATCCTGAAAGTCCCACCACGGGCACCCACATTTGCGCCACTTATTAGTGGAGCCACGCGGCCCTGTCAGTTAACACCTCTAGCTCCATTCTTCATCAAGGGGTCGATGCCTTCGATGGCCCCTATCTTGCGCAACAAACCTGAACAACCTCCTCTCCCTACAAGGTGACAGGTCCACTAGGTGGAGGAGAAGTCGAAGGGAAGTACCATCAAGGGTATCCTCAAGCCTATGTCTTCACCACTTGCATCTGCACCTTCACCCTTAAATACAAAGGTCGACATGACTACGTAGCCTGCATCACCTTGCCGACGAGGATCTGAACCCAAATCCAAAGTCACCTCTCCTTGGGAGATTCGTCGTCTGGGACGAATCGAAGTGGAGAAAAATGTCAAAAAAGAGGGCAGCCAAGACCTTCTAGATGCCCTCACCCAAGTCAAGAAAGCTCTAAAGAAGAAAAACAATACACTAAGCTTGTACGACCTAATCATGACATCTGTACCCCACCGCGAGGCTCTGATCCCCATGTTAACAACAGTTCTGATCGAAGGGAACATGCCAGTGGAAGAGGAAGCAATGCATTCGGTCATGCTTCCCTATCTACCCGTAGAGTCCATGGCACCACAATTAACTTTCTGTGATGATGCCATTAGGGAAGATCCTGAAGGGGATCAGTTGACTACGGTGCCTCTCTTCATCACAATTCGGATCGGCCAACACCAGATCTGAAGGGTACACATTGATGATGGGGCTGCCATGAACGTCATTCCCTTCCCTATTGTGGACAAGTTGGGATTGGTTGATTAGATCAAACCCACAATGACATCATGTCTAAGGTCCTTCAATGGGGCACGCATCCTGGTAAAGGGCACAGTTCACGTAAACTATGTAGTAGGGGACTAGTTCTCCATAGACGTGACATTCATCGTGGTCGAGGAAATGCCCTGGGTTAACCTGATCTTGGGAAGATCATGGTTAGCACAACTTAGGATTGTCTCCTCGCCTATACATAAGTAGATCCATTTACCATATGTAGGCAGGGAGGTGGTGATCCATGATGACGAAGTAGCAATGCGAGCAGTCAGTGATGTAGACTTGGAGCAGGGCTCAAAGGTCACAACCTCTGAGGGTGAGTCACCTGTTCACGCATCCATTAATCATCCAATGGAAAGATCGGCATGACAAGCTGACCTCCAAACCAAAAATGCATGGGTTGAGCTGCCCTTCCAAGTGAGGGATAGTGACATGAACGAGGACCCTAGTGAAAAACCTCAACCTTACGTTCTGATCGACCCATGACAGGTCAAGAAGAAACTACGCATAGCGTAGTGACCTTGCTGCTTCCTGCCCAGTTGACATCCCTTCTACATTCTCCACTTCTATGCTTGGTTAACATGCCATCCTTTGGCATGCTACGCTATGGCCTGAAATGGCCTAAAACTAGCATCATTGCTTTCTATTTTGCTAACATATCGTCCTTCTGGCATGCTACGCTATGGCCCAAAATGGCCTAAAACTAGCATTGTTTCTTTACGCTTTTTTTTTTACATATAATTTTCTTTGGCATGTTACACAATGGCCCAAAATGGCCTAAAACTAGCATATGAAAGCATTAAAACTTTACATGATATGCAAGTTAACACAAAATCAATTTCTTTTTTGAAGTTTTTCAGTTTATTCAAAACTTTCACCTATTGATAATGTTTGCAAGATTTCAACATTTCAAAATATCAAAAAAAATCAAAAATAAGTCCCATGCTATCATGGGTTGTCTCTAGTCTTCACTGCTCACCTCCACTTCACCTGCTTATCCATCATCCTCCCTTGTGTTGTTGTCTCCAGGTTCTTCATTCCCTCCCTCTACGGGCCTTGCACCCTCGTCTGGAGCCTGCATCATAGGAATGAAGTAATCAATTAGGGTAACAAACGTAAAATATAACATAACATGAGCATCCACATAGTAAAGTGACTAACTTGAGAGGGGCCTGTGTCAATCTCAAAGGGTATCCGGTCTAGGCCGAGCCTGAGGTGATGCCAAATGTCCTCTATCGTGATGTCCATCCAATGCCTGTTGCTAGGTTCAGCATTTGTAGTAGTGGCTTTCTCCATCCAATGCCTGTCATCCATTCTAGGGGTCCTGAGGAAAGGGGGCGGTTACGGTCTCTTCTATAATAAGGTCCACTTTCAAGTCAGGAAACTCCGTAACCTTCACCTGCTCTTTGAACTTAGCGTAAGCCTCAAAAGCGTCGATGGCATTCACAAATGTTTCATATGTGAATGCCTCCACAACAACGCCTATGTACAATTTTTGATGGATCTCATTCTCTATCTTGTACATATGTTTGTCGTCTCTCTGGGTTTTCCCCCATTCGAAAACCTTGGCGCTAATGTCTTTCATGTCTTGAAACTTCTGGGTTAGCAACTTCATCTGCATTTGTTGTTCGACTATCTCGCGAGAAGATTCAATGTTCTGATGAACGATAGTCCAAAATTTGGTGTAGTCGTCTATAGCCTTGCACCAATCCTCAATGTTAGGGTTATGATTCACAAGGAACTCGTTCCTCAACCTGAGATCCTTCATCGCAGCGACCAGCTCAGCCTCTCTTTGCATAGCCCTTTGGACCCATTTCCACAGGTCCTCGTTGATGTGCTTATACTTCGATAGGGAGCATGCCTAGTGCAAGATGCACTTGTGAGCCTCATCAAACATGCGATGAGGCACCTGGGTCACATCAGGTGAGAGTGTAGGCATGGTGCCAACTCTCATGGGTCATGCCAGGTCCCATTTGAGCCGAGAGACTATGTCAACATCAAGAGCATAGCAATCGTGTTAGCATAGAAAAATCAACAAACTTAAAAGTTTTAGCATAATGACATAGGAGCATTTAATACTACTACTTACTTGCGTTAGGGTCCATCTCCTGAAGGCATTTAATCATGTCATCAACAAGTCCCCGTACAAATGCAAACTTGTCAGGGATCTTGGCCCATGACTCTACACGAATCAGAGGGGGTCCTGCAACATTCGTTGTAGCATTTGTTACATGACTAAGCATATCAGCAATGGCCAAGATGGACTACGATAAGGAAAATGTATCGCCAAACTCACCAACGTCCGACTATGATCTCTCTTCTTGCTGATGCAAGACGATGGCAGTAGCCTTGGTGGAGGGCCCTGCCAAGTCCATACAAGCCCCTTCCTCATGTGTTGGTGCCTTGCCTTTCAGGAGACCAACATCTTCTTTATTCAAGGGAGGTGCCTCATCGGTAGGAGGAGGCTCCCTAATGACAAGATCCCCTGCCCTAGAGACAAGAGCTCCCTCATTCCTGACTGGCGCCCTTTCCTCCGAAACTGGGGCCTTTGTATCCTCGTTCGTCACCCTCATCCTAAGGGCTGACACTTCCTCATCACCCTCTTCTTCTTCTTCTTCTTCCCTTGCAAAGAAGCATGTTTGCATCAGTTCAAAAAAATTATCTCAAAGTAGATGCTACGCTATGCTACACTGCCTAGCGCAGCATAGTGTAGCAAATAATAGCAAATTAAGCATTACACAAAAATGTTTACCAATGGGGGGTTGTGTCCTCTACAACTTAAGTCGTAGTCTTCATCCCTACTCTTCCTCTGCACGAAGGGTGTCCATGGCTAGGGGAGGTCTCTTCCTTCACAACTCCTTGGGCACTGTCTCAACCATGAGACGTTCACCCCGCATCACGCTACCGACTATGATAGGGGACATCTCTCCCATGCTGTCTTGGGCACCAACGCTACTAACCGCTAGATCTTTAGTCATTACAGACAATGACTCCCTAATCATTTCTAGGGGATCCTGGGCTTGCATAGTCGAGAGGATATGGCAAATTCATAGCCTAGGAATCTAGTTGTGATCTCGGACGGCCCAGATCCCATCCTCCTAGAGCACCAGAAACTCCATGAAGCACTTCAAACAGCTTATGTAGAAGGCATAATGTATGTTGGAGTGGGACTCCATGTGCTCACGGAGTCCCAAAATCTCAGCCTGTTAGCCACTACATAGGAAACTCACCTAGTTGTAATGGGCCCCTTCTTCATAACCTCCTGCATTATCCAGGCCTGCTTGAACTCTAGGACCTTCCCCTCAGTGAGTAGTTGGGGGAATGTGCAGGCATGAAAGACCAGGTAAATCCCAATGGTGGGTCCATCATTAAGCTTTTCCATGGAGAACCCTTTCCACTCCTTGGCGAGCCTCAACCACTCCTTGATATTCTTCTTCTAAAGAGTCAACTCCTGCTTACTCTTAGACACTATGGGGATGTCGTCGACAGGAACGCTGAACAGGTCCATAAATAGCTGGTCATTGATTTCAATAACCACCCACACACCCCGTACGTACGTGCAAAAATAACCCACCCTCCCAGAGAAGGAGTTGACCAAGGAAAGCATCTCGGTAGCGAGAATGCTCAGATTTGGGACCATGAACAGATCCATAATCCCAACCTTTCGAATGTTCTTGACCAAGGGGTCTGGGGCCCCTTTGTCTAACCAGCACTGGCTTACTGCTACTTCACTGTATTTTAAGTAGATGTTTGCCCCCTGTGTTTCGGCGGTTACCACCATCACGTCATGGGGTTTCTTTGCGCTAAAAAAATTTTCTCAAAACACACTTAGCATAACGATGTAGAAAATAAAAGGATTACAAAAAAACTTGAGCATGCGACACCTACCTTTCAACCCACCAAGTTTATATGGTAACGGGAATAGTGGGAGTTCAATCATAACTTCTTCAACCATGACTTGTTTAAAGGGTTCTTTCCATTCCTTATCCAGCCAACCCTTCTCCCTACACTGATTATAAAAAGTATAGAACATGCATGGATAGGTACAGTATTCCCCCTGCACTTACCGATCACACCCACCCATAGGTTCTTGGTAGAAGAGAACTCCTGTAGGGCTAGCTATGCTCTAGCCAGCAGACCCGGTTGGTCGTGAACCCCATCATTGTCGATATAGAATCTGGTGACAAACACACACCATTAGCATTTGGCCAGTATTGCCAGCATTGCACAACATAGCAAAGCAAAGCTACAAAACTCACCCACCAGCGCAATAGATAGTTCCCTGTGGGTTCTGAAAGCACGTCAACATGTAATGTGTGAGGAATAATGTGTTGTACTAGTGGTAGAAGCTATATTTCAGCATGTCCCAGATCCAGGCTAAACATATCAACCCTATTTAGTGTTTGCTATATCCCTCCCCCTTCCTGCTCATGATTTCCTCATTTGTAAAATATCTCAGGATGCCCTGACTTGCCCCTGGCAACATGGCTTCTATTATGCCAGATGACTCCTTCTCCTCTAGGGAAGACTAAACAATCACACTAGTGTGGGTGAGAAGGAATTATAAGAAGTCTTGTTCCCCTTCCTTGTACCTGACTGCTCACTCTCCCAGACGTATCTGGGGAGGAGGAGCTTTGGCCACAAGTCTGCTCACATGGCACAGGACCCCTCTAATTTCCAAAACGATCAGCCTAGGCCTTGGCCCCGTCCTACATGACATAATCGAAAAATATTGGCATCAAACTTAAACATGATACATGCACAACATAGCAACGTCTAGCAGTCCATACATATAGCATAGCATAACCGTCTGCCCGTACATAGCATAGCAAGGGCATAAAAGCTTAGTGTAGTAAGAACATGCGGATAGCCTAGCGTAGCAACAAAACAATTGACGACATGCCCTAAAAAAACACGTGTCACATTGCCACATCACACCATGGCCTGGCCCCCTCAAGGGTTTTACGTTACAGCATACTAAGGTCAAGCAACTTAAACTACCCTAACCCCCATGGTTGCGACAACCACGACGGTGGCAGTTTCAGCGGTATTGCATGCAACCATGACGTAATATTTACGCATCTTCCATGACTGAAACGGCAACCATGGAAATGCAGAGGCTAAAATGATGTGACCAAAAAAAAACACAGGTATCCAAGAATGAATGCAAAATAAATAGGATGCAAAGCAAGAGTAGAGAACAACAGAAAGCACAAAACAAAAAAGCGAAGGGGAGCAGAGTAACTTACTAGGTCAATGGTGTGCTCTGCCGCACCACAACGCATGCTTGTGGTGCACGCCCCATGGTCTTCTTCGTCTCCTCAACCTTTGCAAGCACCAGATGAGTCTTAGGAGCCATTGTCCTACTTTCAGATTTACACCTTTCACTAGAAAACTCACCTCGATAGTCAAATTAACACAACTGCTTCACGCTCCAAAATCGCCTTGTGCTCCAATGTGGGCTCTACGCTCTTACAGTGAAAATGGCAAAATCATCAGGGTTTAACCCCTATTTATGGCCATAATGATAAGAAGAGGGAAACTTGCCACTCTCTCTCTCCAATTAATGCGAAGCACACCGTACAGTGTAGCATGCTCGCCACGACCTCACAGCACTATTAGCATTAAAGCCTTGACAAGCTTCAAGCCAACCGTTTGCTTTCCCAAAAATAAAAAATATATATTTGTTTTCGTTAAGGGTCCGAAAAGACCTTAAACTAGTAATCCTAGCATAATTGCATCCCTAAGGGTCTGCAAAGACCCTAAATTAGCAATTCCAACTCGTTACATTGGCAGTCCGCAATGACATTAAACTAACAACACCACATGTTTACATCGGCGATTTTCGCTTCTTCCACATAGGTAATGTTACAATTCCTAGTATTTTCTTATTTTCATGTCTATAGTCCATGTTCTCACATTGACAATTTGATACTGCTCATACTCACAATTTCCTATTTTGCATGTTAAGATTTTTCATGTTGCGATTTGGTAGTCTGAAATGACATTAAAATAGTAGTTTGGAATTTACATATCGACAGTCATACAACTTCACATTTTACAATAGCATTTCTATGCTCTTATGCCTTGGTAGTCCACTATGATCCTAAACTGGCAAAATTACAATCCTTACATCCTCACACTTCACAAGTCGCATCTCATCACTACTTTGCAAATTTTCGTTACACACAATTCTTGCCAACAAACACCTCTTAACCAGGCATTCATCTTATGATGGTAGGTCAAGCAAGATATGGAAATCCATCATAACCTTTCCAACCTTTAACATTAGTAGAGCCATAGGGCAAGCTCGCGAGATAGTTGAACCCTGATATGATCGACTGGGGGTCGACCACGACTAGTAGTATAGTAGCCTTAGAAACATCCCTAGACTGGCCCAAACATCTGGTCAATCCCTAGACTTAGAGGCCAGGGATGTAACTGAAGAACCTCTTTTTGAGATGCCTATGACCATGTCAAAGGGGGAGAAGGAAACGTTAAGACTCAGCTCCCTCCTAGACATAAAAACGCATAAAAGCATAGCTAAGATCCTGCAAGAAAACATCGATGTCTTCGCATGGTCGTACAGTGACATGCCGGGTCTGGATCTATGGTTGATTCAACATAACATCATCCTAGACTCACATGTAAAGGCAGTCAAGTAGAAAGCTCACAAAGTTAAGCCAAAAATCGCACTAGCTGTGAGGGATAAAATCACTAAGCTATACCAAGCAGGTTTCATCTGCGCGGTTGACTATTTAGGGTGGGTGTCCAATGTCGTTGTGGTTTCGAAGAAAAAGGGAGGGATACGGATCTGTATAGACTTTCAGTACTTGAACAAGGCAACAATCAAAGACAATTTTCCACTTCCTAACATAGATCAGCTCATCGACACCACAGCTGGCCATGCTCTGCTATCCTTTATGGATGGTTTCTCTGGGTACAACCAAGTCTGCATTAACGCAGAGCACCAACTGTCAACAACCTTCATGGCCCCATGGGGGACCTTCTACTATACCATGATGCCTTTCGGGCTCAAAAATGCTAGAGCAACCTACCAACGAGCCATGACTTACATTTTCAATGACTACATCCTAGAAACATTAAACGACTACGTGGATGATATAGCAGTCAAGTCCAAGGAGGCTACTAATCACCCACAAGATCTAGGGGTAGTCCTCAAATGCTGCGGAATGCCCAATTTATGCCTCAATCCTAAGAAGTGCATCTCCAGGGTGAAAAATGGACGCATGTTAGGGTTCGTAGTATCAGAGGCCGAGATACGGGTGGATCCCAACAAAGTCAAGGCCATCATCAACCTAGAACCTCCCACAAACCTTAAGGAGTTACGCAGTTTACAAGGTAGAGTGCAGTTCATTCGAAGGTTTATAGCAAGGTTGATCGACAAGTTACACCCCATGCAACATCTTCTAAAGAAGGGGGTTAACTTCAAATGGACAACCTAGTGCCAATAAGGCTTTGATGACTTGAAGAAGGAACTCGCACACCTCCCAACTGTGCATCCTCCACAAAGGGATAAACAATTTTCTATCTACCTCGCCACTTCCAACACATCTGTCGTGGCACTGCTATGTCAAAAGTGAGACAACGGTTCTGAGATACTAGTATACTACCTGAGCAATGCACTAGTAGCGTACAAGGTGAAATACAATGAAGTGGAGAGGAATTTCCTAGCCTTAGTGTTTACATTAAAAAAGTGGCAGCATTATCTATTCGACAATACAACCAACATCATTTGCAAAAGCAATATACTCCGAGCTATCACTAACAACTTATACAAAAGTAGCAGGATAGCCCAGTGGAAGGAAATAATCGCAGAATTCAACCTATGCTATGTAAGTCAATCGTCAACAAAGGGTCAAGCCATAGCAACCCAACTCACAGCCTCGCCAGTCAACAACTAGGCAACCATAGACCCCAAGTTCCCAGACGAATACGTTAGCAATGTCAACATCATTTCGTCGCATTTTAAAGCCACTTTACACTTCGATGGCACCTCAACCGCAGGAGGAAGTAGTGTCGATGTGTTCCCCTCTGGGGAAGTGCATCCATCTGCTTATTGTTTTGCATTCCCTTGCACCAAAAATTTGGTAGAATACGAGGGGCTACTCAGAGGCATCCTAACTACCTAAGCGCTACACATACAACACCTGGAAATCTAGGAAGATTCACAACTAGTTATGAATCAAATCATCAAGGTCTACACTTGCAAGGCTACGCACTTGCAATCCTACTGCGACCTAGTAAAAATCCTACTTAAGCAATTTGCAACCATTGATGTGCAACATGTGCCACGCAACAAAAACATTGTGGTAGATGCCTTAGCTACCCTTGCGTTAAACATTCCATCACATTCCCTGGCAGACCTACCAACCTTGATCATAGAATGTGCAGAGCCTATCACTCAGGTGGAAAACCTAGCATCTGTCAGTGTTGTGGATACCTAGGAGTGGTATGCCAACATTAAATCTTATCTATAGCATGATGAACCCCCAGGCGAATTGACACCTACCTAGAGAGATGCAATCTGTAAGCATGCCTAGCAATATGTGCTCATGGGAAGTGACGCCCTGTGCCAATGCTCCTACGACGGGATATTGCTAGCATGCGTGGGTGTCAAGCAAGTGCAAAGGGTAGTTAATGAAGTACATGAGGGGTTATGCGATGGACACATAGCACCCAGGGCTATGGCTGCCAAAATCAGACGTCTAGGGTACTATTGATCCTACATGAAGCGTGACTGCCTGTCGAAAGTCAAGACATGCGACACATGCAAGAGATACGCAAATTTCACACACATAGCACCTATAGATCTACACCCAACGGAAATCATGTGGCCCTTCTAATGATGGGCATTAGACCTCATAGGGCCTATCACATCTAAGTCCTCCACTGGGCATAGCTTCATTATAACTTCCACAGAGTTTTTTACCAAGTGAGTGGAAGCTATTTCCCTAAGGAAGATGACATCTCAACAAATCTGCCATTTCATCCTAGACAACATTGTGACAAGGTTTGGGCTTCCAATGACTATTGTGACCGATAATGGGTAACATTTCAGCAGTATGAAAACCTGAACCTTCTGTAGCAATCTAGGCATTAAACAATCATTTTCTTCCCCTTATTATTCGTAGGCAAACGGGCAGGCAGAGGCTACAAATAAGTCCATAATCAACTTGCCAAAGTGGATGCTCAACAACAGTAAGAGGTGGTGGCATGAGCAAATCCTCTACATCCTCTGGGCCTACTAAATGACGTGTAGAACTGCAACAAGTAAGACCCCTTACAGTCTTGTTTACGGATCTAAAGTTGTATTGCCTCTTGAGTTGCAGGCACCATCACTCTAGATGGTCCTCGCAAATGTTGTGAGTGCAGTCCAGAACAACGAGTCACCAACCATCAACCTAGACTTAGTGGAGGAAGAGCGTGTGAAGATGCTGAAGCGTATCAAGCACTACCAGAGCAAACAGCAACAGAAGCACCATGCAGACCCTCATCGATGGCCAGTGCATAATGGAGACCTCATCCTCAAGGCCATTCATGAGCACGTGAGAAAATTCTCAGCGAACTGGGAAGGTCCTTACGTGGTCACTAAAGCCTTCGGGAATGGAGCCTTCAAGATGGCATACATGGACGACAATGAGTTTGCCAACCTGATGAATCATTCGTATCTAAAGCCATACTACATCTGAGGTGCAATGGCAACAACGAGAATCGCTGCTATGATGATAAAATGGCAATCGCACCAAGCAGCGTCCATAATGAAGATAAACTAATGACATCAAGAAACGTCTGCTATAACGTTAAACTAGCAGCAATCGTCCACTATAACATAAAAATGGCCCTGCTAGTCCAGTATGACTATAAACTAGCATTGCACATCCGCTACGATGATAAACTAACATGTATAGTCTACTGGGACCTTAAACCAACATAGTGGTCTGCTGGGACCTTAAACTAGCACACGATCTACCAGGACCTTAAACTAGGTTTGCGTCACATCCCCAGCATGCACCAGCACCAGATACACATCGAACGAGTGGGTGTGATGCTAATGCATGGGTGGGACGTCGCAGCCCTAGTACACAGTTCACAACGCACCAAGAATGTGGTCCAGGACACATGCGAAACTGCCACCCTTGGCATCATGCTGACCCTTGAAGATGTTGTATTACAGTATACTGGCCCTTTGAACCTACCATAGCCACAGCCCACCACCCTAACGGTAGTTCCCTGGCTAGTTCCTACATTTGGAGTGTCAGCAGTATTGTGGCCCAGCCACAATATTGTTTCTCTTCAAACCCCTACTGACGGCTCGGCTTGCATGACGTTTAGCTATGTGGTAGTTGATCCCATAGATGAATTGAGCATGCATGCCTTTGGTGGGGATTCTAGAGCATCCGCACCCACAACAACTCCTGACACCTAGGAGGCCAGCTCCTCCATGCTGGTGCTGCCAAGGCTGCTACTGGCCTTTCTTCTTTGGGCATCTCACACGAACGACGGTGCTCAAGAGTTGCAACAATGCTAGCAGCCAGTAAGACCTTTACCCCTATAGGCACATCTTGCTACAGCAGAAAATGCTACAACATCGTGAAGCGAGTGCCTCGTCTAGCATAGCTACTTTAGAGTGCAAGTTCCATGATGCGTGTAACACAGCCCTCTACATGGAACACATTTTTGGGTAGGTCAGAACCCTTCACGAATGTAACGCAACTCATCCTATGAAGGAAACACCTGTCCTACAGGAGGTTGAAGAACAACACTAGCCAAAGATAAAAATGCAAATGAGCCCCTCAGAGAATTCCGATGAGGGACTCTACTAAACATCATCTTTGCTTTGTGCCTTAACCTCTGCAAAACCAATGCAACACTCTCAAGTGTGGCCAAGAAATGTCTTGACACTCACTAAGCGACAACCTCAGCATTTTGCTATGGTGTTTCGTATTCTTTGTTAATGTCTCTTGAGCCCGTCCTCCAGACATCGACAGAGAGGGGCCAATGAAACACCTCAAAAAATTTGAAGTCATTCTCGCTTCATCAAGCCTTGCAATCCACGTAGCACCACGACAGTTCTTCGGGAGGAGAATGCTCTGAGTCCAAGCCCAGCAAGTTTGGAAAATTTTCTACTTTGGGAATGAACAAGCTCTACAGATCACCCTGCCTGTCCACCCAAGTAGCCTGCCCAACCGACCGCCTGCTCAGAAATGGCATGCGGAATTGGTAGCAGAATTTTGGTTGTGCAAAATAATTCAACATGTTTTCTAAGTCACAAAGTCTACTATGCTATGCTACACCCTACTACATAGCGTCGCAAGCTTCAGAAGATAATTGCAGAATGGAGTGCTACGCTACGCGATGCCACGTGTCATAGCGTAGCATGGCAATAGCTTCACAACAGGTTCCCTCGCTCAACCTTAAGTCCTGCAACGATTTCCCTTTTCGTTAGGAAGTAGCAGACCATGTCTACTGCTACGCTACGCTGAGCTACATGGCGCAACAAGGTTTAGCAATCCTATGGAAGAGATAGAAGATAACTCAAAAGGAAGAATCAGCAAGTTTACAAGTCTCACGGAAGCAAAGCTTGCAAACTTACAAAGTTTTTGCAACTACGGCTAGTTGCTACGCTATGCTACACTACATAGCATAGCATAGCATAGCAAGCATGCAATGCACATGTAGCAAAACGAATGACAAGATGCTATGCCAAGCATGCTACGCTACAAAGCATAGAAAGGCATGTGGGTAGTTGTGTGACATCAATGCACTTCATCTAATTGAACCGTTGGCACATGTCTCTAGATGCTGACGATGCAATTATGGCATGGCAGGCTCATAGTTATGGCATAGCAGGTTTGCATTACAATAGTCTTGCAGGTCCAAAGGTCATACATGACACATGTAGCGCCAGCGAGTCAACGTCGGCCCGGGGGATGTGTAGCATCCAAACCGTCCCTTCCACATGTCCTTTAGTCTTATAAATACCCCGGTAAACCGCATGGAAGAGGAGTTCGCATTTTTTTAAAAAAAATACCATTTAAGGGGTGAGAACCTTTTGAATTCTAAAAACTTCTCTCCTCTATGGCATTGTAACATCAAACATTGTAAACTCTTTTTTTAACACTGCAAATAGTTAGTATTCTCAGCTAACACTCTATTCCACCCTTCTTCTACCACTTTGGTAGAATTCCTGCATTATCAACACCTAAGTTCGCGCCCAAGCGCATAGTCTATTTTGCTCTATGCATCCTAGTTACTCTCGAGATCTCTACACTCCACCACACTATGCAACCGACTGTATCCACCTTGATAGAGCAAACTTGTAGCTTTGGAGCGATGCATGTTTCTAACTACATTTTACTTTACTTCTTACTTATCGTCACATTTTGTACTGTCTTTTCTGCTTTACTTACTTTCAAGTATTACTTCGCATTTTTGTTCCCATCTAGAGATATATGTCGCAAAAGGGTATATAGACGCCGATTAAGTCCCTATCTGATCGACTAGACCGTTCAAGGCACCCTGTATCTGCACACACCCAACATGGCCCTCCAATGGGTACGGGGTTGAGACTGTCGCACCCACCGATCCCTCGGTGTTTTCCAACCACCGATGTTTTTGGTCGCTACAATCACTACCAAGCTTGGGAGTATTATAGGACTCCTTCTCCTAGGGGAGATAATCCACAAACATACCATCCTCCAAATCCATCCACAACTCTCACACTAATAGCTCCATTACCATCCGCTCTAGCAATGCAAGGGGGACTTCTTACTCAACCACAGCAACGCAATGTCATAAGGGTCGTAAACCTTCAACCTTCTACTGGTTCTAACAATCATACAAAGAGAAGACCTTTCTTTAGAACTAATAGTCTAGCCAAGCCCTCATGAACATAAGCAGTTAAATGTCTGAACGCCTCTCCATCAAATAAGACTTTAGAGCTCCCTTCAAACCAAAAACTGAGCTCAACGCACATGGTTATGTTAACACATGTCGTTACCTACTGGATTAAGGTGGGCCACCTTCTCAAGAAATTTTCTAACCTCATAAGCCCTGTAATATATCTCCAAGTCATTGGGAATGAACCCTGTAAAGATCTTTTGGACTCAGGTTCCAGAGTCAACCTGATATCGCAAGAGATGTACAAAGCTTGGAACCTACCTCCATTAAGGAAGAGTAATATTCCCTTAGAGTTGGCTAACCAGTCCATCACTGTTCCCTTTGTACAGGTGGAGGACATTGTTACCACTATGTGTGGGTGGTCATACCCAGTTGATTTCCTAGTGATACAAGTAAACAATGACAAAGGGGACTTCCCAATAATCATGGGAAGGGCATGGCTAAGTATCATAAACATGTGCCTAGGAATCCATGATCTTTCCCTAGAAAAATCTAAGGAAAACACTCTGAGGAAGATCGAGAAGAAGAAGTTTCCATGCATCACATACAGTGATATAGGGTGTCATTAGGTACAGGAATGTTTAGCATTACCTGCATGCAATAGGTGTGCACAAGAAATTAACATACAAAAGTGCCTATATGTAGCAACCACACAACAAAAAGACATCCCGTGGTTGATGGCTGATCAAGAGAGAAACTCACCAACGTGCATGGAACGAATTGAGGGAATAACTTGCGCTCATGTCGAAAGCATAGATACATTGGAGAAAGAGCGTTGCCAACTTTCAAACCTTAACCTAAAAACATCAATTAGGGGAAGCTGGAAACTCCTAAAAAATTCAAACAAGCACTTTGGTAAGAGATTACTAGTCAATATGCAATGGACCAACCCTTACAATGAATTTAGAATGGTTAATGCACATAATACCTTGGAGAAGAGACAACCCTGCTCATTATTTCAGATCTCTCCCTTCCAATTTAGTCATGGGGGAGATGGCCACCTATGCTAATCAATTGAGGCCCTCAGTTCCTTTTTAATTTTTTAATACATTTTTGTTTTATAAATTTCTTTAACTTTTGTTATTTTTTTTTTGCAACATTATTTATACTCTTCCATTTCTTTGTCTACTATTTATCTAATTAGGTTCGTCACCTAATAAGTGCTCCTGATGGTGGTATGAACTATATTCCATTAATTGCTAATGTCTAGTTTTTACCTATGAGTTATAATGTGGACACTAAGGTATGGTTCTTTTGATATAATAGGCAATGAGTCCACGTCATCCATGCATCCATAAATTTGTATGGTCTATCTTGGCTTGAAACTATACAGTTCCTTTCTTTAAATAATAGAACTATCAATGAAATGGTGATTGGCCATTTCTCAAACTACAAAAGGACTCAAGGATTGCAGAGGGTGTGACTTCAAGGGGATTTGATGCATTTGTGCTGGCCATTCTCTTGGGTGCTTGAATGTTTTCTTCTTGGATTTTCCTTACCATTCTAATGTCGCTCCATTATCAGGAAGCTAAGCTAATAAAAATAAAAATTCTTTGGATGGTGTGGTTGTCACGCACAAAAAACAAGAGAAAATAGAGAAATGTGAGAATGAAAAGCACACCCCTTAGACAAAATAATCCTTTGGGCTACACACACTAGTTATGGAACTAAACAAACATGTTCCCTCTAACTAAGGCCCTCTCTCACTTGCTACTCTTATCCTTCTCATTTCTTTGGAATGGTGGTGACTATTTGGCAGAAGCATTCTTGCTACTTCATGTGGATGGCTTGGCCAAGTGTATTAATGTGAAGTCACTAAATGTGGATTGTTTAAGGCTAGATTTGGAATGAGATCTACTAAGTCACATTAACCATAACTACACAAAGGTTTGTGCACCATCTTGTTCTTAGGACTCCATTCCATTCTCTTCTCTTCATCATTCTTTTTCCATTTTTCCACCTCATTGCCAGTTATATCAGTAGTCTATATTTTGGTTGATATATTGTTTTCTTTTGGGTAAATTCTTGTGGTTAAGACTTTAACTCTTAATTCCAATTGACATTTCCAGAGCCTATGGACTCTTTAAATGTGGGATTGTCAGGGCATTAAAGGGCATGAGCCTGCTTTGGGGAGGACCCACTAGCATTCCTAATTGGTGCATCAGTTAACTTCTTTCCCTTAAACATTATGGAAATCAACATTTATTTTGTTCATTTTCCACCTATGACATCCATTTTATTGTCATTGTCATTGTTTCTTTTTCTTCATCTTTCTTATTCCTTATATTTTTCCATTCTATCACTATCGGAGGATCACTCTTAGTTATGGGGGTCCTAATCTAATTTTTTCAATTTTCTCCTAACCCTTACACCTTGGGTAGTCACCAGTGTTATATCTCTAGACTCTGTATTAGCCATATCATAACAATGGGCCTTACACTGAGGCAATGTATTAACTGCATTGTGATTTAATTACCCTTAGTAATATGTGACTATGTTGTGTGTGTAGATGGAAATCATACAACAATCGACTGGAGCTAGAGGAAACACTTAGAATGGATTGCTGCTGGAATAGTCATGCAAGGAACAAGATTGATGGTGCAGCTATGAATTGACAACAGAAGACACAATCTTGGCATCAGCAACACCACATCTTCTTTTCCTTCTCTCTCTCTCTTCTCTCTTAGCTGCCAAATAAGGCCTGATCTCAAATGTGTATAGTTTTCACTCTTGTGATCATGAACACTAATATTGTCATGTATTGTAATGATTGATCTATTCACATGTCATCCCATTCACCATTAGTGTCATCAAAGTCAATAATCCCATACCTTCCCAATATTTTGTAAAGAACTCAAGGACGATTTTTCATTCAGTCATGGGGGTATGATGAACCATGATATCGCAGCCCATCAAAATGTCTATAAATAAGTGATGGCTTTCCTTGTTTTAGACACTTAGACTTAGAGCCTTAGCTAAACTCTTGCAATTTTACCATTCCAGAGTTAGAATAATTTCCATGTGCTCGCAGTAGGAGTCTTAAAGAGAACAGATCTTTATTCGAGAAAATTGTACTTGAGCACACGTTTGTGTACGGTAATAAAGAAGAACTTTATGATAAACCTTGTAGTACATGGACTAAGATAAATAGTAATTAATTATTTTTAAATGTTTAAATGCTTTCCTAGTTAATTAATCTCTCTCTCAACCGTTAACTCTCCTAGTTAGGTACACTTAATATGACCACTTCGAGCATGTGTGTAGCACTAGGTAACCCAGTAACGATTAGTGTTTGGTAATCCCAAAAGTGTTACACTAGTTCAAGATTTGTGCAACAAGTGGGAATGGATACTGGTGTTAGGAACAGTAACAACTTAGTTAGTGAATAGTTAGTGAAAGTTAGCCATTTAGTTCTCTTCATCTTTCTTCATTAGCATAAGACATTAAAAAGGATAAAATGTATAAAAATCATATACCTCAAACTTACTTAACCATACAACCATGACAATACAAGTATCTTTGGGAAGACAATGATTGATTAACCATTAGGTGTTCCATTAAGGCGCATAAGCACTTAGTCCTTGGAGTTCGACTGGATCCCACGTGAAACGCTCATATTCATATAGTTGAGTGTAGGGGTACCTCACCTATCATCATACCCTATTTTTGCTAGGACCCAATATCAGGTCCTCGATATTGAGTTTGACATGATATCAGGTCCCTGAAATCGAGTCTGATGCAATATCAGGTCCCCGATATTGAGTCTGACAAAATATCAAGTCCCCGCTAGCAGGTACGCAATATGGCATCCTTAAAATCTATATATATTTATCCCCCCTGTGAATGTTAACATCATTTGCAACTATTCACACAGGGGGATTTTTTCAAATTTTCTTCTATGACTTGTGATTTCGCATCTCTTATTTCGATAACCATAGCTCACTTTCTAGAGCTCTAATTTTCATTCCGTTTGAAGCTACTTGAACTCAGAGTGTTCAACTTAGTTGTGAGGGAGGGGTACATGCCAAATTGCATATAAATGTTTTGAAATTTTTCATTTCCCAAAGGAAACTATCAAGGGTAATTATTTATAAATATAATAAACATGTGCCCAAAAAAATTTCATCTCCTTATCTATACCAGGAAATTAAACTTTGAATCCACCTAAGCAAAGTGGACTAAATATTAAAATCTTTTGGGGACATTTCCATAAAAATTTCTAACTTTAAAATCACATGGAATCATAACAAATTCATTAAGGTAGGAAGTAAGATATAACTTAACTTTGGTAAGAAACCTTACTAATGATTGGCCCCATGTGATTTTAGATGGCCCCAAAGTGTGGACAATAAGAATGTCCCTCTCAAGGTGTGTCTAAGAGACCTAGGAGAGGTATAGGATAGGTGCCTATCAAACAACATATGGAGCAGGAGGTGCAATCTACTAGTATGAATCAAGAGACTCCTACCACTATAAAATTAGGAAAGGTATAAGGTGGAGCTGCTACAACACCTGAACAAGGACAACACATCACGTTGCCCCCGAAGTGTGTTCAGGCCATCTATGAAAGGTCCACATCCGTTGTAGTGATCGTGGAATTGAACTTTAGAACTTTCATGGAATTCGCTCCTGAGGCTTTTAGGGACCAACTCACAAGATCCCCATCATGGCCTATACTCTCCAAAAGTGATGCCTTGTACTTAGGAGAAATGTACCAATTTTGGTACAATAAAGAAGAAGGCACCATAGTTAACATTTGTGGTGTGTCTATCAATTTTTTTGTCAAAGCCATTTCGGAAGTGTTAAACCTTCCGAACATAGGGCCAAAGGTTGCTCATTTTTCCACTCACTCTAATGCTAATGAGCGAAGGGTTCGGTTAGATAGGGCATATGGTAAGGAAGATAAGATATATGGAGAATTGACATTGAAAGAGAGAATCTACTTTAAACTTGGAACTTATCACATATTTTCCACAAAAGGATTAAATAAAATTTAGACATATGTGGCAAGAGGAAGTGTGATATTGATGGGAAAGGTTAATGCTAACTTGCCTCATCTATATCTCATGAAGATCTTAAGGCAGTTTGAAGAATGCAAGATAAGGAAGTTTGTGTTGCCCTTCCCTTGTCTCATTAGGAAGGTATGCAAGCATGTTGGTATTCGAGGATACACCAATGATTTCCTCAAAAGAACCCAAAATGCATCATATGCAAAAATTTTGAAGCCACCAACTGCAAGGAAAAGTGCTAGTGAGACGTTGGAACCAGAACAAGAGGAAGAACAGATGGTGGGGCCCACTAAAACTCAACTTGCAGGGCCTAGCACAAGCTAGTGAGATCAACCACTGCTACCATGATAGGATTATCGACCATCTATGAGCCATCTCAGGGCCATCACTAAGACGGTCAGTTGGGCAAGTTGTGATGATGAAAATCTCTTTTGCATCATCAATGATACCGTATGACCCACTATCTTTATAGATTGTGCATGGGGTGAGGTGTCCATTTAGACAAGAGGAGGGAAGACTAATTGGTCACAACAAATTTCAGGTAATGCTGCATCCTTTCATATGTAACTGGAGACTAGTAAAGGGGCCATAGTGGTGGTCATGTAGAACCAGGATGCAGCGGGAACCATAGAGGTGATCATAGACCACATCAAAGAATCTTTTAACATCCTTGTTATGTCACTAATAGATTTCATAGGAGCACGAGATGCTCAAACTCTGGTCAGTCCCTCAATGACTCCAATAGAGCATGAGGATGTGCTTGATCAATTAATACAAATAGGATAGTGTAACGACAGAAAACGTCGACAGCTAGAAATACCAACCGAGATTCCGTGTATACATTTTTAACCATGGATCTGCGCGAGGGCTATGCTGGAAAAAAGTGAATCCGTGGTGCCCTGAATGGTCTTGTCGATCAAACAAGGACTTATGGGTCAGTAAAACGATGAAGATTACGGATCTTTGCGTTGTTTCGATTTGATTCGAGGGATCGTGAAATGGGAGGAAAACGACGTGGATGGATCGCTACGATGATAATGCCAAACACGCCGAAGAGATGCTAATCAGGAGAGAAACGCGTGATTTTCAAAAGATCTATGTTTTGATTTTTGAAAGAATGTATGATTTGTATGTCACGTTACAATGGGAGAGACCCCCAATAACTTGATGCAAAAATGAGCACAAAACAACAAGGAAACTGTCCAGATAGAAGTCCGATTTACCTCGTAGGCCAAAGCTGGGATGCAAGGATGGTCAAGCTCTGAGGTCTGCCGATCAACTGTTTCTGACCGGTAGAGTCTGCAAACTGGGCGAGACAATCTCACAATCCCTGTTCTGCTTCTTTGCTTCAAGTAGGTTCTGCTCAGGGTAGCAATCGCTAATGGAGAAAGTCGTATCTTCCCCGAAGGAATGATCTCTCTTGTTGCTAAGGCTCAAGTGCACTGTGCTCTGTTCTTGCTGAAGGATGGTGCTATCGACAGTTGCCAAAAGGTTGCTCTTTGTTTCTCTGCTCAAGGTGATAAGTGCTTCCTTGCTTAGAAAATGCTCTTGCCCTTTTGATTTTTCTGCTTCCCCCCTTTGTATCTTTGTCAACTGGTCTATTTATAGGCTGCGGGTTCCCATAAAAAGGTGCAACCCTGATGACGTGGGTCCTGGATATTTCGGGTTCCGTTGACATGACCATTTTAAGTCAGACTGTGACTACGCACAACACGCTTTTTTGCGTGTTGTGCGTGTGAAGAGCAGGTACATGTTGAGCGTGTTTCAATTGCTTTCAGGCTATATTACACTCATTCGCAGTGTGTTGCGTGTATGAGCATAATCCGGTACAAAAATAATAGGCTCAAAATTGTCTTATGCTCACTACATAGCTGTGCGTAACGAAGCGTAAACAATGTCTAGCTTATGCTCACTACGCAGCTGCGCGTAACGAAGTGTAAACAATGTCTAATTTACGCTCACTACGCAGCCGCGCGTAACGAGCGTAAAGACAAGTTATCCATACGCCACGAGAAAAAATGTTGTACTGTTGTGCTTCTCTAGACTCTGCCTTTGACTATTTTGGAGCTTATTACGCTCATTACGCTGCTGTGCGTAATAGAGAATAAACTTGTCCTTGAACAAAGCTGATGCGCGCTCTCGCTTGAATTGCAAATCTTTGCATGAGGCCGACTTGTAATTTTCATGGTGTTTCAATGGCCCCTCTTTGTTGACGGTTAGAGGGCTTGCCCGAAAGACGTTGACAAAGAATGCAAAACACCGAATTGGCAGAAGCAAGGACAACGTTCATCCATGGCTACTCAAGTGTTGCCCTATCAACGTGAAAGAGCAAAGCCGGAAGGTATGGGAGATAGAGGGATATAGCTGGAAACAGGTTCGGGGAAGATGCCAAATGAGTTATGATGGTAGGGGCATGAAATATGCTTGTACGCACAGAAATGTACGCTCATGTATGTCAACAGGAATGCTTTCAGACGAGCGTAGCGCATCAATCTGAGATTTCTCTATTACTGATTATAGCAGGAATGCATGCAAAAGGAGCGTGGCACGTCACTTCTGCGATATCTCTGCTAGTGTGAGTGCGGAAAATGAATACTTGTGTATATAGCTTTTGCATATGGGAAGTGGATGGTGGGGATGAAAGGAAACAAGAGTTAAGGATAGGATTTGTGAGAGGTAGAGGTATGCAGATCTAAATGGTCGGGCAAACCCAAGTAGCCATTTCAACATGCTGTTGTACTTCACCGCTCAAATGGACACACCTTTGGACAACATTCTCCAAGGTAAGTAACCTGCAACCACAAAAGAAAGCAGAGGACACCATTGCTCATGCGAACAAGGGGCGAGGTTGTTGAAACAAACACCGTTTGATGTGAGATAGAGCGATCGGGCTGTAAAGAAGGAGCTAGAGCATGCGGGCAGAGCCGCCAATCCTAACAATTGGCCCTGCATATCTTCGCCAAAAGGCATCAGACGCAGTGCATCTAGCTAGTTAGGCAAGGAGCCAGCAAGATGAATTTGTGAAGCTGGCGTCCGATAGCGATGATTGGCGGAGGTTCCCAAGGCTGTTGTCGACGAGGATTTTGTCGGGGCTCCGGCTAGCGAGGCTAAACTCTCAGAGGTACTACCACTGTGGCGGGTGTGGTGGCAACATCTTCGAGGGATCAGTAAGATGCCTCTTAGCTTATCCGAGGAATCAGTAGGATGCCAGTGGGGTGGCGACGCTGGGACTGTCCCAGTATCCCACCCCGTTGGTTGTGCAGCTGTACAAAAATGATCACGCTCACTTGATTTACATGGTAGTAGTCTCTACATCCGAGTTTTAAGTCCTGGTAGACTGATGTTACTGGTTTTAAGTCTCAGCAGACCATGGTCCTAGTTTAAAGTCCTGGCAGACTGAGAAGTGCTAGTTTTACGTCGTAGCAGACGGTGGTATGTCTGATTTATGGTCTCAGCAGACCATGCTGTGGATGCCAGTTTTGTGTCATGACCCAAGGACAAAGATATGCTGGTTTTATGTCCCAGCAGACGGCTACTTACCTGCGCCAGTTTAACGTCGTGACGGACGCATGCAAAAGATGCCAGTTTTTCGTCTTGGTGGACCTGTACAACATTGCCAGTTTTACGTCGTAGCGGACGGTTACAACTTGCCAGTTTAGTGTCGTGGCAGACGATCAGTGCCAGTTTAGCATCATGGCGGACGATCAATGCCAGTTTAGCGTCGTAGCGGATGATCAATGCCAATTTAGCGTCGTAGCGGACGATCAATGCCAGTTTAGCGTCGTAGCGGATGAATACTACCATACTTGATTACTCGCGTTGTAGATACTGCTAAATGTAATACCGCTTCAGATATACATTATTTACAGGGTTTGGTAGTTCATTGCCGTTGATGTCTGCTAGTCTGAAAGCTCCGTTGCTATATGCGTCGACCACCGAGAAAGGACCGTCCCAATTCGCCGAGAACTTGCCTGCCGGCTCGTGCACGGCTTTGAGGACTAGGTCTCCTTTCTTGATCGGACGCTGCTGAAGGTTGTGATGATGCTTCTGTCTCTGTTTATCTTGATATTTCTCAATCGTATCAAGAGCCTGTATTCGCTTCTCTTATACTGAATCCAAATCCATTATCCGAGCCTCGGTGTGTTGAGCCTCATTTATAATGGTGGAGAGGACCATTCTCAGAGAAGGAATTTACAATTTGAGAGGTAGCACTGCTTCAGATCCATAAACAAGACTATAGGGTGTACTACCTGTAGCTATCCTACATGTAGTACGGTACGCCCATAGCACATAGAGGATTTTATCATGCCACCGTCTCTTGTTATCGTCGATCATTTTCTTGAGCAGATTGATGACTATTTTGTTTGATGCTTTAGCTTGACCATTCGCCTGTGGGTAATAGGGGGAGGAAAAAGATTGTCTAATGCCTCGGTTATCACAGAAGGATTTAGTTTCCATGCTATTAAACTGTGGCCCATTGTCAGTCACAATAGTCATTGGGAGACCAAATCTGGTGACTATATTGTCCAAGATAAAATGGTAGACCTGTTGGAATGTGATTTTCCACAGGAGAACAGCTTCTACCCACTTCATAAAATATTCAGTAGCGGTAATAATGAAGCTATTCCTTGAAGAAGATTTTGGCGTGATAGGTCCTATGATGTCCACTCCCCATCATTGAAATGGCCATGTTATCTGTGTTGTATGTAATTCTGTGGGTGACACGTGGATGAGGTTTGCATGACGCTGACATGTGTCACAAGTTTTAACCTTTGTCAGGCAGTCTTTTTCCATGCGTGGCCAGTAGTACCCTAAGCGACAAATTTTTAGGACCATAGCCCGTGGTGCTACGTGGCCGCCGCACAGTCCCTCGTGGACTTCGCCGACTATGTGTTGTGCTTGGTCTTTGTCAACGTAGGTAAGCAACATGCCATCAAAGGAGCGTCTACAGAGAGTGTTATCTCTGATGATGATGTATTTCCTAGCCCGCTTGCAGATTGCGTCTTTCTGTGCACGTGTTAATGCAGACGGTAGCTCACCCTGTAAAAGATAAGTTTTAATATTGTCGTACCATTCAGGTGTGCTTTCCTCGAGAAGATAGGAGATTTGCGCCGTCTGAATGATAGGATTTGCGCAGTCTGTAATTAATGCTGGGCAAGTGTTAAATAGGCGTGAAGGCACGTGTAAAGCTAGGGTGGCCAGTTTGTCGGCCAGCGTGTTGTCAGTGCGTGGGACGTGTTGGGCGTCGAAGGTCGTAAATCGTCTCAGAAGATCTTTAGCCTGATCGCAGTAAGGCTGCAAATGTACAGCTTTGTAGGCGTAGACTCTAGTGATTTGATTGATAACAAGCATCGAATCACCCCTAACCGCCAGGTGTTGCACATCTAACTCGTTGGCAATTAGCAATCCCTTGAGGAGCCCCTCGTACTCTGCCACGTTGTTCGTATAAGGGAAGGTCAAGTGATAAGCGTGTAAACGCACATCCTCAGGTGCCAGCGTAATAACCATGGTGGCACTACCACCTCTAGCTATTGAGGCTCCGTCGAAATACAACGTCGCCTCGGGGCCTGTCAAGACAAGGCTTAGACTACGTACATGTTCATCAGGAAATTCGGGCTCTATTGTGGCTTGGTTGTTAACCGGTGACGTTGCTAACTGGTCAGCTATCGCTTGGCCCTTCGTAGAAGATTGGCCAACATAGTGCAGATCAAATTCTGCGGTGATAGCTTTCCAGTGAGCGATCCTACTGCTTTCGTACAAATTATGCGTGATGGTTCTAAGGATGTTATTTTTGCAAATAATGTTAACCTGGCTATGGAAAAAGTAGTGTCTACACTTTTTGAGTGTCAAAACTAATGCTAGAAAATTACACTCGACTTCATTATACCTCGTTTCATATGCATACAGAGCATGGCTTAGGTAGTAGATAGGCACTTCGGACCCATCGTTCCTCCTTTGACAAAGCAATGCTACTAACGCTACGTCCGAAGTTGCGAGGTAAATGTAAAATGGCAAGTCCCTTTGTGGCGGGAAAACCGTAGGTAAATGTTGGAGTTCCTATTTGATGCTATCAAACGCACGTTGGCAATCCTCCGTCCATTTGAAATTAACCCCCTTCTTTAGCAAATGTTGCATAGGGTGAAGCTTGTCGGTTAATCTCGAGATGAATCGGCGCATGAACTGCAAGCGTCCCTGTAACCCGCGTAATTGCTTGAGGTCTGTCGGAGGCGTTAACTCGACAATGGCTTTGACCTTATCAGGGTCAACTCGTATGCCGGTTTCCGATACCACAAACCCCAACATGCGTCCAGTTTTGACTCCGAATACGCACTTCTTCGAGTTAAGCCGGAGCTTGTATTTGGAGCATCTTTTAAGGACTAACTCCAGATCTCCTGAATGATCCTCAGACTTTAAAGACTTCACAGCTATATCTTCTACATAATCATTCAGTCTCTCTAAGAGATAGTCACTAAAGATGTACGTCATGGCTCATTGATACGTTGCTCCAGCATTCTTTAGACCAAATGGCATCATAGTATAACAAAAGGTACCCCAGGGTGTCATGAATGTCGTAGTTAATTGATGTTCGGGGTTTATGCGAATCTGGTTATAACTGGAGAAGCCATCCATGAACGATAGGAGTGCATGCCCAACTATTGTATCGACTAGTTGATCGATACTCGGGAGCGGGAAATTATCTTTGATTGTGGCCTTGTTCAAATCCCGGAAGTCTATGCAAATGCGTATACTCCCGGTCTTCTTTGGCACGACCACAATGTTAGATACCCAATCCGAGTAATCGATTGCACGAATGAAACTAGCCTGGTATAGCTTGGTGATTTCATCACACACGGATAGCGTGATCTCTGGCTTGATTTTGCGTGCTTTTTGTCTAACTGCTTTGATCTGTGGATCTAAGATGATGTTATGTTGGATTAGCCTGGGATCTAGTCCAAGCATATCCTCGTATGACCATGCGAAGAGAGTGATGTTGTCTTGCAGGACCTGTGTTACGGCATCGTGCATTTCTCATTCTAACAAGGAACTGACTTTAAGCGTTTTAGCTTTGTCTCTATGCGTAACGATAGAGACCTCATCAAGGGAGTCTTCAGTTATGTCCCCAACTTCCAGGTCTAGCGTGCACATCAACTGTTCTGGCCATTCCGGGGACATCTCCGACGCGGCTATAGTTACGTCTTCTAAGGGGAGGTTAACGTCTATAAACGCGGGATCGAATTGCCTAACTACCTTTCTGTATGGGCCAGTCAGAGTTAAAGGTGTTGATAGTGTTGCATCCATTTGTTTGTCCTGCAAAACCGAAAAGTGCGTAAATGGTTAGAAAGAAGATGACGTGATGGCTAGCAAACGTGGAAAGCTAACAGAATTTTGAATTTTGTAATGAAGTTGTAATCAATGCTACCCGATTACGAGGCGATAAGATGTGGTAGTTTAACATCATTTCGGACAGCGGTGCATGCGATATCAACCGCATTAACATCTTGATTTTCGGGTTCCATTTTAGAAAAGTCCCGTTGAAATCGGATATCATGTCAGTGATTCTCGCATACAAGTAGGCGGTTTTTTGGTTAGAACGGACTATTGGCTATTTGTGAGTTCAAATTCGTGCGTATTATCTAGCAAGAGCAAGAAGAGCAGAAGATTTGAAGGTGCAAAGCTGTGCAAGTGTCGAAGCTATGATAATGGTGCCTATGACGAAGAGGAAGAACACTAAATTGGTGAAAATCGATGAGGTACAGGAGAACCTGGAGCGTGTTCAACAAGCCGTGGTCGAAGTGTGTGACCCGACACCTTTGAACCGGTAGGTCATTCTTTGCATGCTCGTGCTATTTCAGCATTTGTGCTATACAGCATTCTTCGTGTAAATGAGGGTTTTGGGTTACGGAGCTTGCGTTGCAGCGAGGGTTTGGCATGGTTGCGTTTATCGCCGTTGTCAGAGACGGACCTTGCGCTGTTGCAAGGGTTTGGGCGATTTCCACATAGATGGCTAAGCATGATGTGTAGCATTTCTGTATTAATGATGCAACTATAAACCTAGGCGTTGATTTATGTAGCGTGTTTTCTGTACAGATTCATGCTGAAGCCTATTCTGATTGTGTTAGACATCATTGGAGTTTTGTGTTGGGTAAACCCCATCGTCCCCAATTTCCCTCCTCCGCACACACGAGTGCAGGGGAAGGCCATCTGGTTCTGGAAGGAGGTGTTGAAGTTTCTGTAGTTCTTACTGCGCAACTTCAGCATCATTGTGTGGTCTAATGTGACTGGCGATGTTGTCGGTGCCATTTTAGAACACCTGTTGGCGGGGTCTGCACAGGGGATTCTAGCTTACTTGATAGACGGGGCCATCGATACAGGTCGTCCCGAGGACCAAGCGCTCAGTGCCCAAGGCTTGAGGAGCTTATGCTAGATCCGGGAAATGGCCCGTTTCAGTTGTTATCATGCATATAACATGTTGTTCGTGGCTCGCCATGTTTCAACCTACTTCCAGAACCCACAAGGCACGGTGTACTATGCGGGCGGGTAAGCAAATTCTTCCAACTGTATTGTCTTTGTTACTGTTATAGTGTCTGTTATCGATGTCAAGTGTAAGAGAAGTCTATGTGCAAAGTGTAAGTTAAGCCTACGCTGTATGGTACAAGTTTTTCATACATGATAACAGGTTAATCAGAGATGGTGATGCGTTGGCCTGGGCCGAAATGGCAATAATGGCATTTACCTCAACCAGCAATGTGCGTGCCGGTGTTATAGGGTAGATTGGCCATGAGATGCGTGAGTATCACACCCGCTACGAGCGCCCTTTTAAGAATTGGCGGGAACTCGGGTGGCTGCACGATGACTAGACCTTAGATTCGCCCCTTATGGTTGAGGATGTGCAGAGGGACCTACTGCCATTCCCTTTCCCCTTCGGACCTGGTAAGGCCGCTGCGTGTTCTAATGTTATGCGTGTAGTTGTGAATTGTGGACATTACGTAAAGCGTTTCTATTTGACTTGCATTTTATACTATTCAGTCAGGGAATCCCGAGAGATTACCCTTACGATTTCCAGCCTCGAGGCGAGGGATGTCCTCTTTCGTTACGACGATATTAAGGATGCACAGTGCTGGCTCGGCCACTCGGCGGCCCCAGTCATGGTGACCGCCAAGATCCAGGTAGCAGGGCTAATGCACCTATTTTTGGCTGCGACCCCTAATGTCCCCGCTAGTGAAATGATAGCCTTGGTCAACTCCTTCAACGAGAAGGCAGAGCATTTTTGCATGCGCGTGCATAATGTGCGCGTAAGTTTCAATATCGACGCTCAGCTCTTCGCGGACCTGTTTGGCGTTCCCTCGAACGGCCTTCCCGTAAAGGCGAAAACCAAGAGGAGCCCTAGATTCTAGGAGTGTCTGAAGGAGTGGGTGAGGATCCCAAAAGAGACCAAAGGGTTTCCTTGTGACAAATTCGAGATGGGCGCTGCCAAGACACTGTATCCCCTTTTCCGAGCCCGAACTTTCCCCAAAACCCTCTCGTAGGCAAAGTTCTTTTTTGTAGAACAGACCCACATTATGCAAGAGGTTCTGGAGGAGGGAACCCGGTTTGATTGGGCAAACTATTTTGCCAAGGGACTGCGCAGCGAAATGGTCAGGCTTCGCAAGAAGCTTGAGTCCCGCTTTAATGTGCATTACGCCTTTTTCATAGCTTGCCTCCGGTGGTTTGCTGAGTTTCTGGTCATCCAGAGGAATGGGGTCTGGGAACAGCAAGACCGAGACAAGCTGTCCAGACCTTGGATTACCCACATTCTCAGCACTACCCGTGGGCAAGATCCGCTGGAAGGGATCGGGGAGTCATTTTCTGTAACGAGTAAAGGCTTGGCGGCGCCCCAAGTGCGAGGTCTCGATAGCATGGATGGGATAATGGCTACCTACACTGGCGACGCCTCGCGAGGAAAGCGCGTGGCGGAAGAAATCGTAGAACCGGCAGCTCAGCGCAAGAGGCTCCATCTAGCCGAGGCCCCTGGGGGTAATGCAAGCCAAACTGTTGCGGTCAAGGTTCAGCGGAATAAGCTTCCGCCTGGTAAGTGTGAAAGGATTGTAGTACGCAATATTTTATTTAGATGGTCTGGCATTATACGCTAACGTGTGGTTGTGTAAACAGTAAAAATGACAGGGCAATTGACCCCTGAGACAAGGGCGATGATACTAAGCCGTGGGGAGGGGGCCTCAATTTTGGAAGAAGAGGCCCCAGCTGTTAATGTGAGCCGTGTGCAGGCTCTAGTGCGTGAGGAGGCCCCAGCTGCTAGTGGGAGCCGTGCATATGACCAAGTACATGAGGAAACTCCAGCTACTGGGACTAGCGGCACACGGGATCACGTGCGTGAAAAGAAAGGGGCAGAAGAGATTGGTGAGGTTGCCACTGTCACTGGAAGAGGTAATGAGTGCATTAGCGTGTTTGCAGGATCTTGTTAATAGATGGAGTGTCTAACCAAATTACGCTACAGGGGAAGAAGATGCATCTACGTCTGCTGCTGTGAGCAAAATGTGGAGAGACTTCCCAGAAAAATTTTCCTTCATGGAAGGCGTCGTTAATGACATGATCGAGCGTTTGGAGCGCGTCGAACCTGGTGCTGGTATGTTATAGCCGTAATGAGTTTACGACATAATGTTTTAGTAATGTGGTATCCATATTGATGCTTGTTTTTTGTTAGGAGCTCACCTCCGATGGGATCCCGTGGAGCCCATTGATTTGGACACAGCGGAGCCCCCATCTGATGGGGCAGTCATGCCACGTCACATTTATGAGGAAATGCGTAAATGTGCGTTACGCTCGACGCGCTCCGTATGGGAAAGTAGGGGCGTTAATGAAAGCCTATGGAAAAGGCTGCAGCGGTCGGAGCAGAGGGTTGAGTCCTTGACCAAAGAAGTCAGGGACCTAAGGTCACGGTACGAATTCCTACAGGCTCAAGTGACGGGGGATGAAGACTAGCGTACCGCTGTTATCGATCACTCCCNGCTCAAGTGACGGGGGATGAAGACTAGCGTACCGCTGTTATCGATCACTCCTGCTATTGGACAGCCATCAAGAACAGCATACAGACCAGTCGGGCGTTAGTAGAGCAGAGGATGCAAATTGAACTTCTAGCTCAGAAAAGCCGGGACTGGAGGGACTACTGCGCCAGTGTACAGGAGTGGGGGCAGAAGGAGAAGGACCACAAGCACCTATATAAAAGGGAAAGCGCCGCTTATCGAAAATACTACTGCAATTCTGCCGTCAAAGCTCGATCCTTGGAGGTTTTTGTGGACACCATCGGAGCGTCCAAAGCTTTCAAGAAGTTCGAAGAGCAGGTGACCGTAACTACGTCCCCGTAGAGGGCAATGGTTTTCCCTGGAAATCAGGATACCATCCCTACCTTCTTCCTGGATCCACCCCGCTGGAGTAGCGTGGAGAAAGGGAAGATGAAAGCTGGAGCTGCGTTGGGCGAGGATGTGTTGCCAGACCTGACGGAGGACAAGATTATGCAGCGCCTGTGGGCTGGCCTGGACAAGCTCCTCTTTGCTACGGAAGTAGGGCCGTCGTAAGTAAGTTTATGCATGACTTAGTCGGAAAGTTCTCTAGCTTGTGTTGTCTACTCTAATTTTTGATGTTATTTGGGTTTAGGTACCGGAAGAAGATAGGGAAAATACACCAGCCGAGGGGCTGGGAGAGGAAATAGAGGAAGCAGAGGAAGAACGCAACGATGAAGAGCGTTCTCCTGTGAAGCCAGTGCCGGAACGAGAGCCTCATGAAAGGGCAATCTTTCATGAAGGCATAATTCCCAGAGACGATGGCCCACTGGAGGACGACCTTTTGGGGCTAGATCTGGAGTTAAGAGATACCGGTGACAGTGGTAGCAGAGGGAATGCATAATTATTATTTACGCAAAATTTTATTGATGCAAGGTCGGGTATTATTCTGAATGACTGTTGACAAATTGTTGTAAAGTCTAATGGATATTTGAAATGTTAATTAGTTTTTTGTTTGACTTTTTATGCTTTTGTCTGCGTCAGCGTGAAAATATATGTTAAGGATTCTGTCTAAGTGATACTGATGGGACGTAATAACTAGTTTAAAGTCGTTGCGGGCCCGTTGCGTATTCCAGCGTAAATGGTTATAGTATGCAATACTGCGTTACTAGTTTAAGGCCGTTGCGGGCCTGTTGCGTATTGTATAGCAAGCGTAAATAATGATAGTTGATAACTTTGGATGACTAGTTTAAGGCCGTTGCGGGCCAACTACGTAACTACGTATAACGGTATGAATAGGTTGATTTTGTATAACTAGTTTAACACCGTTGCGGGCCGACTGCGTAAATTGTAACAAAAAACACGGGTACGATAAAACACGCAAAAAAAGTGCAAAGTGTAAACATAGAAAACAAATGTAGCGTAAAAGTATGTTGAAACAAAAGAAGCTGTTAAATGGGGAATGCGCTAACTTACAAGAGAATGGTGGTGCACGCAGAAGATCATTTTTCAACCGTCGATACGCAATTGTCTCTTAATGGCCTTTACGTTGAGCGCTGCATAAGGGTGAGGAGGCTTGTGGTTTGACTCCTCTATGTTGTCATCCAGAAATGGCAGGTCGGCCTAGGCTAGACCGTCGTCATTGTTGTCGGTTTGTTTAGGGGCTTGGAGATGGGACTGCTCGTCAGTTGTTTCAATCTCCGAACCCCATTCTTCTTCAATGTTATTGACAGTCCTGGGGGTGACCTCGTCGCCGCGTATGATGACCTCCCCCCCGACGTAGGGCAGGTGTATCTCTTGGTGTATCGGCAACGAAACTGCCCTCAGTTGGGCTAACCACGACCTCCCTAAGATCAAGTTGAAACCAGGCATCTCCTCGATGACTAAGAATGTGGCTTCGGTTGGGAATTGATCCCCCGCCACAAACTCAATACGCACCGTTCCCTTGACTTGAACCCGTGCTCCGTTGAACGATTTTACGCAGGCTGTCGTTGTGGGAGTGATCTGGTCGACCAAGCCCAGCCTATCCACTATGGAATAAAGAACGACATTAGCAGTTGCGCCATCATCCACGTGCACCCTCCGGATCCGGTACTGGCCGACTCGAATGGTAATGAACATAGGTTCAGTCGTTACTTGACCTTTCTCTGGGTTGTCTTTGACAGACTCGTCAAGAAAGGTCAACGAGGTAGGCTTGGGTTGTTCAGCTTCGGAAGGAAACATGACAGCATGTATCACTTCCTCTTCTGCTGGTAGGTTTCCATCCACTGATATGGATGTCAGCATGCGTACCATAGCATCATGGTGTTCTCGAGACGTCATCAATAAGTCGTACAGGCTCAACATTGTGTTCTTTTGCTTAAGAGGTTATTTGACTTGCATGAATGCATCAAGGAGGTCCTTCTCTCGGCTGGGTTGCTTATCCCCCTTGTTCTTCTCCATTCGGCCCAAGAGACGGATCTCTCGAGGCGAAGCGGTGTCAGTGGGAGGGTCGTTCCTTTTCCTGCCAAGAGAAGGTGGCTGCGTTTCTGTACCTTTAGCCTACTTCTAAGGCATAGAAAAAGGCATAGAGGCCAGGGGCCTGGGCTTGGGGAAGCCAAGCGTAAGGTGGTCTTTTGTTGCATTAATTGTATTTTCCTCCTCCTTTCGCTTAGGAGGCGATGACTGGTTATTTTGACCGGAGGTCTGCCCTTGCGTGAGAGGAGCAGGCCGTGGTTCTGGCACCCTGATAATGAAGGGTACTCTAGGCGTGGGCGCGGAGGGAGCTGCGGCTTGAGTGCTGCTGCATGACTGAGGGCATACCTGGGAAGGTGCCCGTATGATGAAAGGTGGCCGTGAGACCCCACTGGCTGCCGATGAAGTAGTTGGCCCCCTTGGTGAGCTGGCGGGCATGCGCAAGAAAAAAGGTTATTTTGGCGGTCCCTTATGCTCACCGTCCGTACTCACCACAGTGATTGTATAAGGATCGTAGTTTGCATTCAACGGGTCCTTATATACATGCAGTGTTTGGTTTTCCAGACGCATCAGGTTACTGCTGTCTAACTTTAGATGACCTTCGTCGATCATGCGTTGAATGTCGTCCTTTAACGCCCAGCTGTAATCCGTGTCGTGACCACACATCTGGTGGTAGTCACAGAAACGGTCAAGCCTGAAAGATCTCGGAACTGCTGGTTCATTAGGTAAGGCTAGAGAAGGGTCCTTCAGCAATTCACAGTGATGTCTGTGACACTTCAGAGCTTCCTCGGACACCTTCTTAGGTTCAATGTGCCCTACCGCAAATAGTTGTTTCAGCAATTCGGAATGCTTCACAGGTAAAGCTGCATATTTTGAACGATCTTTACGCTCAAAATTTGGCTTTGGCTGGGGGGCCTTTTCAGGAGCCGCCGTGTCCTGACTGGTTCCAGCACCAGTCGTGGTTTCAGGCGGCGCGGTGGGTGCCTTTTTGTTCTTCATCTTTGTACTCTCAGTCATTGCAGCTACCGTCGTTGTCGCTGCCTTCCCTTTGTCTTTGTTCTTGTTATGTGCATTCTTATAGGTGACATACGTCGGGTCTTTGCTGGCCTCCGCAGCATCTTGGATGCTTCTAACTTGTGCGAAGGCCTGATGTAAGTTACGGGGGGAAAGGTAGTACAGCTTCCACTTGATGAAGTCATTGACTACCCCCTTGAACATAGCCAGCGTATGTGAGTCCACGATCGGTTCGCAGATCTCATTCAAGGTAGCAATCCAGCGCTGTATAAAATTTTGGACGGGCTCGAGCGGGTCTTGTTTCACCCCCATAAGCTGATCCAATGTAACTTTCAGTTTCAAATTGTATTTGAAGTGGGTAACAAATTGGGTCAACAGCTCTTCCAGGGTTTAGATGAAAGAGCGTGCGAGGGCTCGGTACCAATCCAAAGCTTTCCCTGTTAACGACATCGCAAAGACGCGGATGATAGTGTGTGGACATTGTTGCAATAATAAGGACTCAGATCTAAACGTGACGAGGTGAGCGTTGGGATCTCCCTCCCCATTGTACTTGGTAAAATGAGGTAGGGACATCCCCAGTTGCAACGACAGCATAGGAACCGCTGAACTGATCTGATCGTCCTAGTAAAAGTCCATGATCTGGACCGTGTCAGAACCAGCGGCCTTGAGGCATCGAACCTCTTCAGTTAGAGTCTAGATCAGCTGGAAGGCTTGGTCCAGGCCTGTTAACAGAGGTGTTTTTGCGGAGGGCACAGGAGGTTGGACTGGGAGGGTGACGCTAGGAAATGGAAAGGATGGGCGGGGTCGACTGGCTGCTGGTGGGGCGGGGATCCCGATAGGTGGGGGAGCCTGTGAAGACCACCATCCGCTGCTCTGCGTAGGGGGGTTGACCGCCGCCTGCTGCGCGAGATAAGGATGTAAATACTGCGGTACCCCCTGTGGAACATACGTTGCTGGTACGACCGGGGGTTGCGCGCCGTACACCACAGACTGGGTCTGTTGCGCCGCCGGGTTGGCCCATTGACCTGCAGCAGGCTGTTGGGCGTAAGTTGGTTGGATGGCTGCGGTAATCTGTTGGGTCAGAGGGGGTGGAAATGACAAGGTCTACGCCGGGCGCGTTGCGGATATGTTGTAGGGTTGTATCTGAGGAATAAAATGGGGTTCAACGGTCGCCGGGACCACCACTGGGATGTTAAGTACACGTGGTGATGAAACCGCCCCCACGTTATTGTGGGGGATTTGTACTTGCAGCCCAGACGGTTGCGTAGCAGCCTGTGGAAGGATAGGAACATGCATCTGTGTCGTCAGGGCTGCGTTAAGAGAGGCGGCCTCTCCGTTGAAAGGAAACAGGGGATTTACATATGTTTGGGGGCTCAGGGCATGGAACGAAGGTTCCAGAGTATGGAACGAATGTTCCGACTAGGCTGCAAATTCGTCCTCTTCCTCCTCCCCATGCTGGGGCTCCACCACAGCTTGTGAAGCCTGGCCCTTGGCCATGACCAACTGTGTAATAAGTTTGTGTTGGTGTTCGGTCAAGGGAATTATGTCATAAGCTGTTGGCTTAAAATCATAGCGCCCTCGGTGGAGCACCTCAAAGTTCCATTTCGCTTCAAGTTCGCCCCCGCTTAGAGCCAGCTTCACCTGGATCTTAATGCATATAAATTTGTATTCTTCAAGGGTTATAACCGTGAAGATAGGCTCTTTTCCCTGGAGCCTCAATGAACGGCACAATTGTCCCTGAGCTTCTGTTGCGCCCGGAGCTGGTCGGGTGACAATAGGGTTCACGGATGTGGCACCTAGATCGGAAGGGACCATGGCAGTTGTGGTTCTGTACAAAGAATCCATTGGGCAATAAGATTAACCATAAGTGATAACCGGATCTAAAGAGTAGCTGGCAACAAAAGCTCGAAATAGGCTTTCTACCCTGTTGGATTTCAAAGAAATCATCCTTGCGACCGATCTATACCACGCGATTAGCCGTAAACTTCCATAGAGGTATTACGTTTACGGTTTAGGGTATGGATCGCTACCAAGGTTACCCAAAGTATTCAGATCAAAGCCTGAAAGCCCTCCTTCTAGCACCAGAAAATTGTAACGACAGAAAACGTTGGCAGCTGGAAATACCGACCGAGATTCCATGTATACAGTTTTAACCACGGATCCACGCAAGGGCTATGCTGGAAAAAAGCGAATCCGCGGTGCCCTGAATGGTCTTGTCGATCAGACAGGGACTTACGGGTCAGTAAAATGATGAAGATTACTGATCTTTGCATTGTTTCGATTTGATTCGAGGGATCGTGAAATAGGAGGAAAACGACGTGGATGGATCACTACGATGATAATGCCAAGCACGTCGAAGAGATGCTAATTAGGAGAGAAACACGTGATTTTCAAAAGATCTATGTTTCGATTTTTGAAAGAATGTATGATTTGTATGTCACGTTACAATGGGAGAGACCCCCAATAACTTGTCACGTTACAGTTCATTGAGGTACATGTGTGGGGTTTTAGTAGAGGAGATTGTCTCTAGGTTGAAATTTCACTTTTCTTATCCTAAGGTCATGGTGTTGTTTATTAAATGCTTTGTGAATTCCATTTCAAGANTCTCTCTCTCTCTCTCTCTCTCTCTCTCTCTCTCTCTCTCTCTCTCTCTCTCTCTGTGTGTTAGGCTTAGGTGAAGTTCGATATCACAAGTTGTTAAAAGTGTATGGAGCTTGGATTGAATTTGAAAAGTTAGTAATTTTTCATACATCAACTCATAGGGATAGTAGCCTATAGGGAGTTTCTATGTAAAGTAGTATGCCCATAGGGCATCGCTAAGTTTTGTGCTCAATTCTCTTTTATATTTGTTAATTGTTCTTATTAAGATTTAAGTGATCTCCCTATTGGTAATCTCTACTTGACCATTGGCTTGGGGGTGGTAGGGTGTTAATTTATGTTTAACCCCCAGGCATTGCATGAGCTTGTGAAAAGTAGCACATGTAAAATGAGTATCGTTGTCTAAAATTATTGCATGTAGCACTTCAAACCTCAGCAGTAGTGAAAGATGTATAATCAGTGATGGTTATTGCTTCTACCCATTTTGTACACTAGCCAACAATGATTATTATGTTCACCCCTCCATTTGACATGGATGTGATGGAACCCATGAACTCTATGCCCCAACTATCAAAAGGTTTTAGTGGTTGGATCCACTACTAAGGTTCCTTCATTCGAGTGGTCATCCAATCATTTCATTGATAGCATTCATAAGAGTGGATGATTTGATGGACATCCTTGAAGAGTGTTGGCCAATAGTACCTTGCCATTAGGATTTTAATGGTTGTGTGTCTCCCTACATAGTGGCCCCCACAAGTATCATCATGAGCATATTAGAGAACACATAGTTGGTCAACGTTAGAAACACACCAATGAACTAGGCTATTGGCACACACCTTGTAAAGTTTTCCATTAATCTCCATAAAGCGTTTGGCTTGATGAAGATATTGTTGTTTCTTTTGGTGGTCTAACTCTTGTGGCATATGTTAAGTGAGAAGATAAATGAGGATGCCATTGTACCATTTTGGTTCAACAGGTACTTGTTCATTTATTACACCAACAAAGAGGAGTTCATTAAGAAATTGATCAGAGAGTGGGCTCTCATCCTCTTTATTATTCCATTGTAATTGAGACAAGTGATCAATGATCACATTCTTAGTTTCCTTTTGATGTACCATTATAAGATCAAACTCTTGCAAGATCACTAGCCATCGTATGACACTAGGGCTCACCATTGGTTTATTCATCAGGAAGCAAATGGCACTATGGTTAGTGTGCACAAACACCTTGTATCCAAGCCCATATTTCTTGAACTTCTTCAAAGCATACACCACGGCCATCAGCTCTTTCTTCATTGTGGTATTTGAGCTATGCACCCACAATGCTTAGGCTTGCACAATGGATGTAATATGGATGTTTTTTATCATCCAACTGCATGATCATGACTCCCAAGGCATAGTTTGATATGTCTATGATAATGTAAAATGGATGGAACCAATCATGTGCTCATAGAATTAAAGTCTCTACAAGCTTCTCGTTAAGCTGTTGGAATGCCTTTTTGCATTCCTTGGTGCATATGAATGAAGCATCTTTCTTTGTGAGCTCAACCAATGATTTTGTGATCTTAGATAAATTCTTTATGAATCTCCGATACTAGCCAGCATGTCCAAGGAATGACTAGACATATTTAATGGATTTTGGTTGATGGGTTATCCCTTGGATGACTTGAATTTTTTTAAGGTCCACCTCAACCCTTACTTGAGAAAATTTCTGTCCCAACACAATTTCCTCCTAGACCATAAGATGGCTCTTTTTCCAATTAAGTGGAAGATTAGTCTCCACACACCTTTTAAGCACTTGCTCAAAGTGGTCCAGGGCTTGCTCAAATGTAGCATCATATGTGAAGAAGTTATCCATGAAGACTTCCACCTTGCTACTAATCTATTGCTGAAAAATGCTTAGGAGAAAGTGTTGGAAAGTTGTAAGGGCATTGCATAGGACAAAGGGCATATTATGATATGCAAAACTCCTCAAGAACTTGTGAATGTTGTTTTGGATTGATCCTTAGGTATGATCTAAATTTTGTTATAGCCAATATAATCATCTAGAAAGCTATAATAGCAATTCCTAGAAATAGTATGCAATGCTTGGTCCACAAATGGCAATGGAAATGATCTTTGAATGTTGCCATGTTCAACAACCTGAAATCAATATAGACCCACCACTTTCCATCTTTCTTTGGTAAAATTACAAGTGGGATAATCCACTCAATATCTGCAATTGGATAAATAAACCCTACCTTGAGGAGTTGTTTAATTTCTTCTTTGATGATCTACTTTAATTTGGGGTTTAGTCATCGCTGTGATTACCTCTTTAGATTCATAGCTAGATCAGTATAGATGTGATGCTAGCATATCCTAGGATCAATCCCTATTAGCTCAAGATATGAACAAGAAAAGGTTGTTTTTCATTTATTGACCACCTTCAACAACATCCTTTTCTTCTCAAGAGCAATATTGACATTGATTATCATCAGCTTTCCATTATTTAGAAATGCATATTCCATACTGCTAGGTAGAGTTTTCAACTCTAAGGGCTCCTATTTAACATCATTATTAATTTCCAACTATTCCCAATTGGTATCATTAGGTTCATCATCGGAGAGCTGGCAATGAACTTACTCTAGTTCATCCATGCCTTCAACATAGGCACAAGTTAGGATCTCAGTAGGTTCAATGGAGAGTGTGCTGCTTTTAGAATTAGCTGTCAGCCACTAGGTGCCTTTCTATTTTGTGGCTACTGCATACATGCACTTTTTGATTTTAGATTAATTTGCACACTGTTTGCATGCTTTGGTTGATATGCTTTTGATAGAGTAGAGTTTCTGCACAGAGTTGCTCCTAGTATTGCTATACATGATGCATGGAACTCTCTTCCTCTTGATCTTTCTAAATGCATTTTTCTTCAAAATCTCTAGGAAAAGATCTTTGATGCTAATTTATGCATCAGTAGTTCTCAACCAAGCCTTTCCCATAATGATTGGAAAGTTCCCTTTGTAATTGTGAACTTTGATCACCAAGAAATTGACAAGATACAACCACCCATAGATAGTGGTCACAATGTCCTCCAATAATCCCAAGGGAATAGTGGTGGACTAATTTGCTAATTTTAAAAAAATATTGCTATTCTTGAGAGGAGGTAGGTTCTAGGCATTATACATTTCATGGAAAATCATATTAAGACCAGAACCTTAATCGAGAAGAGCCTTGCATGGCTCATTTTCTATAATCGACAAGTAGATGAGATGACTTTTAGGATCAACTCTTTGTTTGGGAAGTTTCCACACTTGATCCAAGCAAATACATTGTGGGTTAACATCATTTTTTGGATCTTGGGAGGTGTTTGGTTTAAAGGGCTCTCAAAAGGAATGGATGTAAAGGATGAAGGAGACATAGGACGAGTAGCCACATAATTTGGTGAGGGCTTTGTAGGGCTATTGATTTGGAATAATGACCTTTCATAAGATTTGGATTCTAAACCACTCGATTGAGGAGTTGGTTATAAGTTAAAAGCCCTTATAGTGTACATTGCTATGGATATATGGGAATTTCACCCTACATGGATACAGTTAGTGGTAATTGGGTTAAGGGTGGAGGAACATGTGTTGAAGGATGAGGAGCTAATAAGGATATGGGGATTCCCCTCTAGGAGATGGAGAATGAATCTTGTAATACTCTAGAGGCTATTAGTAATGTTGGAAAGAAGTGTGACTAGAAGAGTCACACAGAGACATGGGTTGCTGAACATAGTATCCATATTAATTTGGTTGCCTCTAAGGATATTGTTGCTTGGGTGGTGGCATTCCCCACGACTGTGGATGTTACCATTGTTGATATTGCTCATATGATTGTGGTGGAGCTTTACCTAGATAATAAGCTTATTGTTGCTAGTATAACTTTCATGGGTTGTCTTGAGGATAAGGCAACCTTCTAGATGTTTACCTTTGTGCTAGTCTAGGATTCAGAGCATACACCCCATATTCCTATACGTGTAACAAAATAGGGCAAAATCCCTTAGGATGTTCATATTGGTAGATGTCACATCCACCATCATCATTTAATTTTGACTCCACAACCTCTTCTACTACCGCAACTTTGCTCTTACCCCATTGGTAGGCATGTTTAGCTACTTTTCTTTTCCTATGGTCACGATCACTACCTTGACAATTAAAAGGTTTCCCACATTCTGACAACCTTAGCCAAAATTTCAAACACAGATTTTTGAATTGACAAGGTTTTTTGCTACACCACTTTATCAAGTGGTGCTTCCCCCTCATTATCACGAAATAGGACCTCCATTTTTCTAATGGAAGGGCCTCAGTTATACTACTTACCATTTTTTCATTTTATCAACTCACCTTTTTGTTTTGCAACTTGCTCAATCAACCTTTGAATTTGATGGGTTCCTAGTTTTAACAGACTCCCTTGGGCATAGATCCCAAAAGTTCTCCTTGTTTTTGATTGGATCCCATCTATGATATGGTGAAGTTGCTTCCATTGAGAATAACCATGTCCGAGACATTTGTGCAAAAGGGAATAATACCTATCCATGGCTGCATCGAAGCATTCATGTGTTCCTTGTCACCAACCTTGGATTTTCTTTCTCAAATTGGACACTTTGGAGTACATCCGATATTTTTCATTGAACAACACAAGCATTGTACTCCATATGTGAATCAATTTTGGCTTCAAGGAGTAATACCAAATTTTTGCTTATTTTATGAGTATCCTGGGGAATAGCTTAAGTTCATGCTAGTCATTTTTTATGTTTTGCAAGGCATAAGCATCATGAAAGGCTTGAAGATGGATATGTGGATTTGAGTTTTATCACCCCTCAATTCTAGGGATATTATTCAAATCTAACCTCTTGAGTTTGCTATCTTTCACATGCTTTGTTTGAATTCCAATGTATGTAGTAACCACTATCTCACTACCTAAGTCTATCATGCATAACATCAATGAAACTACCTACTATCATATTTGGTTTAGGTTGGAGTCCACTGATAAGGTCCACCTTATTTCTTGGGAGTGTACAATGCATCTCAAAAATTCTAGAGATTTAGGAGTTACCTCATTTTACCACATGGTTACACAAAGACTCTATAACCTCATCCTCCAATAGGTATCTCCCTAGCATTTGAAACCAACATGATAAAACTTCCTCATTTCCAAATACCGATCATTGTGAAATGACTACATCATGCATGCCTCTTGGGTTTTCACTAAAATTTGTCTTATGACTTACTAATTTCTTAAAAACCTTACCTAGACCTAGCTACCTTCTTCCATATATTTTGCTAATTATAGATCAAGAATTTCTCTGTTCCACCTTGTTTTCATACTTTGGCCTTATGCCTATGAATGGATCTATTGTGTTCGGGTCATTAATGCTATGAATTTTCAATCCACAATTGCTTCCTTCATGTGCACTTAACCTCTACTTTCCAATCCCATAGCATCTTTGCAACTTCACTCACTTCTACACTCATGGTGAACATGTCATCCCACTATAAATCATTATGTACAATAATCACACTCCATTACGATCATTGAATTCTCCTAAGCATCAACACTGTCATGTGACATGGATTGTTCTTCCCATCATGTGACCACATGCTTGCATGTATGGAAAATCTCTATTAGACCATGTATCCTAGTCTTTGTATAGCTTATTCACCACCAAAATGTCATTCTCATAGGGCATCATTCATCCTTATGGGTTTTATGGACAAGGCTAATGCATGCTCTATAGGCTAGCTATTGAGTCCATGTCCCATTTTCTTAGTCATTTCACATACTTCACAACAATCCATACAACCACAAAAGATCTCCTTCATATCACTCAAGAGATTTCCTTCATGATAGATGATGATCCCCTTTTGCATGGGTGACACATCATTGCTTAGTGGGTGATCATTGCTTGGTGACTTTAATAACACCATAATTAGATTTTATTTAAATAGGCTATTTGTGTCCTATCCTCATGCTTTTCCAATACCATTCTCACTACCATTACATTGAGCTTTAGAAAATGGATCTATGGTTCTCTATCTTGCATTGAGACCTTCTACCCTACCAACATGAGCAAATAAATCATCTAATGAGGGCTGGAAAAAATTGTAAACATACATGCCTTGAATCCCTGGCCAACCTTCTTTGCCAAGGGTTAACATACTTTCTTCTTGCTATTCACTATTCCATTACTTAGTCTTACTTCTAGTGTCATCAACAGCTGAAATGGCACTGCTATTAGGATGGTTAATAAAATTGGTTGCATCATGGAGGATAACGTTATGCAGATTATCAAAGTCTCTTAAATGGAAGAGAAAATTTCCAAGAGCATACTGAAGAACCAAGAGACTATGTAAGGTTTCTTTATCAAAGGACCTTTAACCACATTGCACAAAAGGGTTATTGAGTTACAAGTCTCATTGAGCCTTAGTAGTCCACAACTAAGGTGGTTTGCAAGTATGTTTTCTACCAACTCTTAGATTGGTTGATGGGTGACCACCTATAAGTCCTTTGGACCCTAAAAAATGACCCTTCTCTAACTTCCTAGGGTTTCTTCTAGGTGTTATCGACTACTCCCTATAGTAATCCCTAACAAACAAAATATCAATATGTGAGCATGAGGGGATTCCTAGAAGTGATCACTTGTAAGCAAGGCATACAATATGTTGATATCCCTCCTAAGGATAGGAAGCATTCATTCCAACGCATAGATGGTCTCCTGCACACTATCACTTTTAAGCACTGACCTAACCATAGCCAAAGGCTCCTTTAAGTGATACACTCACAAATATCCTAGTGCAAACTAGAACACAGAAGTAGGTTCTAACTATACAATGTCTTCAATGTTCGCCTTCCTCTAGTGTTCAGCCTCCTCCAATCACCATTCTAAAGATACCAACCACATATTTACTACCACTTCCTCTTAAATCCTCTTGGTCCCTCACACAACTCCAACCTCAATTGCCCTAGGTGCACCTATTCTGACCACAAGCCCTACAATGGTGCCTAATTCACTTTTGTTAGCACAACCCACAATCTTCTAACATCCAAAACCTAATTATCATTACTAATGAACATGATGTTGCCCACCACAACAATCCTTCCTTATTCACCACTACCACTAACGTGTCTACTCATAGTGTCATGCAACTATCTTCTTTAACCTAGTTGATACCCTACTACTACCATTACCTTTGCCCACCCATGATCCTACCAACATTGATCCTCAAACCATGAAGTTTTGGATCTTTGATAGTATGATGGAGCCTTTCAACTTCTACCAATCCAACCTTTCTATGAATTTCTTCCTCACTCATGTTCCTTAAGGATGAACCAGGCATGGCCTTATGCTGGATGACTTGCTACCTTATGAGAGATATTATGAATTGTAAATGATTAATATCTAGGATGGACCTAGCCTCAACCCATTTTCCTTTTCGTATGTCATCAATCTCTCAACACATACTCCATAATCAAATAACACCAACTACCAACTCATCAACTATGAAAATACACCCATGGCTCTACACATCAACTATGAAGATACACCCATGGATCTGCATACTATTTGTTGCCAACCATAATGAATCTAGTCTATCCATGACTACATTATGCATTTCTATTTTCTATTAATCCCTATGTTCATTTCTTTCTTAAAGATTTTTCCTTACATAGCATTAACAATATTAAAATTATGTCCATGTCATTTTGTTGATGTTGTATCATTCTACTCTAATTGCTTAAATTTAGTTTGTAATTAACAAAAGAACAAATTAGATTGTTAGTTTTTTAATGATTTAGAAGTTCTCATTTGATTTTGATGATATGTCTTCAAATTGTTTGGTGGCCACGAAATGTCGAGCTAAATTTATGTAAGGTTCCAATTATGATGATTCTTACTCTAATATAAGCCACTTATTGATGAATCATCAATTGGCTAGGTTATCTAATAAAAATCCAACTATTTTGTAGGCTCCAATAACAAGGCCTTGATATCGGGTACCCGATGTTGGGTATTCAACATTGGAGCCAAGACATGATGTCAGACATCTGATGTCATGAGGTATATACCAGCCTATAAATATAGCACTTGTGCACTTGGTTGGGGCATATGTTTTGCATTATTTTTTTCATAGTTTTGTCAATAGAGTAGCTGAGTTCTTGCAGTTTTATTCTATAATCTTAGAGAATAATCAATGAGTGTCCATAGAGTGGATCTGAGTCAGTTGTATGAAGCCTTATTTGACTGGCAATGTACCTAGACATATTCCATGAGTGGTAATAAGATTGAGATTGATTCTTATTCATTGCATCAGTTTGAATTAGATTAGATTTACTTTCCATGTAATTTAATTTTCATGTACTTTGTTAATATTTACATTTTCATGCATGTTAATTGATTAGACACATAAGTACAATTTCTTCGAGCATGCATATGACTGTTGGTAATCCTAGCAATGCTTAACATTTGGTAACCCAGTAGTGTTATATGTGTTTAGGATGTGCACGAGAAGTGTGATTGGATACTTATGTTAGGGTAGTTGATTATTAATTTGCAATTAGATTAGTTAAATTATTTATAAATTGAGTTTCAACCTATTGTTAATTGTAGAATAATAAAATATAAAATAATAAAAATCATATGCCTCACTCTAGACTAAACCATACATGAAAAAGCTACCACTTGTCCAAGTGGGAACAAAGCGAACTACGATCAAGGCATAGCAATCTAGATGCCACAACTAGTCCCATCCATGAAATTCGACTGGATCATGTGTGAACGCTTATGATTCGTATGGTTTGGTGTAGGGGTGCCTCACTACTCATCATTGGCACTGTTGCTGAAGATGGTGCTAGTTATCTAGATTAGTTACATTATACATGATTATTGTAAAGATATTAACAATTTATCTCTTAGAAAAAATTAATATTTTAAATCATACACATTATCAAACAAAACCATGTCTTCTTCACATAGGACCAATAATGCATGGTATGATGAAAGCACTCATAGGAGAAATGATAGGATCTACACTAAAGAAAATTGGAGTTAACAACCTAAAACAAGTGTTTCCTATGCTTATTTAGACCCATACTACACCCAAAGACTACATTCAATTGGTGTAAAGAATCCTAGAGTAGATGGATTATGTCCTAGATTAAGGAGGGCTTCAAGGCATAGGACCTCCTCTAAACATAGACAAGATAAATCAAGGGACCATGGAAAGAACTATAGAAGCCATGGTGATTCTTCCAGCTCCTTATCTTCCTCTTCCTCTTCAATGTCTAGCTCTGATAAAGATGAATGTAGGTATAGAGATAAAGCTCCACTACGGGGTCAAGATAAAGATATAGATTGAACCCCAAGGGAAAAATAAAAGATATCACAATGAGCATAGGCATGATCATCATCATCAAATGAATAGAAATAGAAATTTTCATCACAATATGTTTGATGATGATGAACCCTTGTTGGCCACTAAGAGCCTAATGGAAATTAAGGAGGTAGTTAAGATATCTCATAGGCATCGCGAGGATAGTTGCTTTCCTAGGTTTGATATAAATAATATCCCTAAATTTGTGGGAGGCTATGATTTTGATCCACAACATCATCTTCAATCCTTCCATGATACTTGTGCTTTATACAACATTGAAATTGGATGGCAAAAGCTTAAGCTCTTTCCTAGGATACTAATCGATGAAGCAGAAAGTTGGTATAGATCGTTAGAACCAAGTTCCATTCACCAGTGGTCCACAATGCTAAAATATTTCAATGAAAAATACCAAACCTATGCAAGGGTGTCCAACCTGAGGATACAAATCCAAGAGTGAAAGCAAGAAAATCATGAACCCTTGGAAGTGGCCTTACATAGATACTATTTGCTACTACATAGATGCCTAGGTCATGGTTTCTATGAGGAAAGGAAAATTTTCCACATCATACATGGGATTCGTAATGAAGCAATGGATACCTTTGTTATGTATCCTCCAGGTCAATTATATGAGCTACAAAGCCATAAGATTAAAGAGTTAATCAAGTGTGTGGAAAAAGAAGGAGAGCTATGTAGCTGAGAAAATGTAGAGGAAAATAACTGGGATCCAACTCTAAAAAAGAAAAGCATCCATATCTATGATAAGGAAAAAGAGGTAGCTCTCAATGAGGTGATTTTACAATGGACCTTTCCAATACAAAATTCTATCATTAAGATTAAAGAAAAGTTGGATAAGATGTCGAAATTGATGAATGAGAAAGTTAAAACTTGCAAAGAAACCATAGAGGAGAGAGTGACACAAAGCAAATCAATTACTCACAACAAAAAAAGGAAAAATAATTAAGAAACAACTAGGAACACTTATTGGAAAAAAGGAAAAATGACGGATGAAAGTGAGGCTATAGACTCAACCACAGATGAAGATAATGGATGTGACATTTGCATATATGATCATCTGAAGGGCCATTGCCCGATCTTGTTGCATCTACATAAGAGTTACGTAGGAGCAATAAATCAAAATTTTCTACAGAAATATAGGCCTAGGATATTTTCTCATCCATGCAATAAATTTAAAAAACTCCAAAACCAATCGTACTATCCTAGGGGGACTTATTACCAACCTCAACACTAGCATCAACCGTAGTGGCAACAACCACAGTTTTGGGGAAGGCCACCACCAAACCATCCCTATCCTTCATAACAATTGAACCCACATAGATATTATGTTCAACACCCTATTTCACCAACTATTTTTACTTCATCTACTTCAAATCACTACTACCACTCTCCTGAATATCACTATCCTAGAACATCTTATATGAGATCACCACCTCACACCTCTCACCCTACAGCATATCCTTAATATTCTTATACTCACCTCCACCATATGTCACCTCCAACAACACAAGAAGGTTCAACATCATAACATCAATGAGAGAATGCCACTTGTGTTGTGAACATATACATAAATGATAATGCTAGTAGATCTCAACCAAAGTGTTGGAAATGTCCCTTTTGGAAGAAAGGCCATAAGCCAAAGCAAAACACTTACGGACCTACTACATCACCTAAACCAACACAAGGCCAATCTAATGTAGCAACCTTCCTCATAAAAATGATGTCTCCTAATCGTATGCAAAAGCCAACAACCATCACCACTCTAACATAAGACATAAAAGATAAACATGTCATTGTGGAGAGACACAAGAATCCATGCATCACCAATAATGATAAAGGATGCAGTTGTGAGCCAAAAGTTCAAAATATTAACAAAACCTCTATACCATTCCACCATAAAGTTCAGGAGTAAGTGTGTCAGTAACAACCATCCTATGCAGTAGCCACTAAACTAGAAGATACCTAGTGGCTTGAAAATGAGAATATAAACTTGTTTCAAAGATGCATGAAAGTAATTATCAATTTTGGAATTTGTTTGATTCTTCATATGTTTTTCATTTCTTAATATTTTTATTTTTTTATATTTTCTCTTTTCTTAAATCATTCTATTTATATTTTATGAATGTATTTTATATTTTTATAATAAAATTGCCAAGTCATGATGCAGAAGTCAATGCTATGTATTGGGTTTTTATGCTATGCTATTAAGATGATTGGTTAATTAATTGTGTAAAGCAGTGAGACCACCTCTTCCATCCCTCCAGTTCTCTGACTAAAAGGTCTTTTTCATGGAAACAATTTGATTCTTCTTTTATGAAACTAAGATTAATCAATGATCATTGTACCTTAAAGAAAGAGGGAATGACCAAGTGGGAATGGCAAAGGCTATGACCTCAAGGGGACTTGTTGGGTTCTCTTCTTGACTTCCTTTATGCGGTTTATGAATCCTCTTGGAATGTATCATCACTCCTTCATTGAACAATAAGAAGAAAGCTCTATGTTTTCATGGTGTGGTTCCCATATGAAAAGAAAACAAACAACAAAAAATTTAAAAAATAATAGAAAATAAAAACAAAAAAACAATAATGGGAATTCAAAGCACACCCCTTAGACACAATAATTGGCTACAAGCACTAGTTATCACCCCTCTAACTAAGGCCCTTCCTTCCTTCTTCTCTTTTCTTCTCTTTTCGAAGTGATGATTGTTCTTTAAGGTGGTTGTGGACTCATGGTGGTTGGAAGGATGAAACACATCAACATGAGGTCATTGTTTATGGTATGGACCTGGTTTGAACTTTGATAGATAGGTATGTTGATCATTTTAATCACACTTGTCACAAAAACCTATTGTGGACATGGTTAAGTACCTTACATCCCAATCTCTACGACCCCTTTGCATTCAATTATTCACCTCACTACTATATGTGATTATGAGCCTTTATTGTTATGTAGTATAGTGAAACATCCTAACCACAATAGTTGTGTGTTGTTTGGAACAAAGGCATGATCTACATTTAACTTCTTGAGTGCCCACAGACATCTACAGAAGTGGTTATGCAAGAACATTATGGAAAGAGCCTACTTTGGGGAGGACCCACTTGCATAACTCTTGTTGATCATGGCTTTGAACTAACCTTCACATCTTCCAAAACATCAATGATGGTTTCTTTAAATTTATGTATGATTGTGGGACTACTTCTCATCTATTTCATTAATTTTTCCTACTTTTCTATTTCCATATCCATTAATATTTCTCAGACATCTTTTGAATTAGACCTTTGGTTTCAATTATTCAAAAACCTATGTGCTTCCAAAGTTATGCTTATTAATCATGGGGGCTAGGTATTCCTGCTTTAAAATTTTTGAAATTTTTCCAACATCCTATTTTCAAACATCATGGTAACTAATAGTAATTGATCAAAATAATGTAAATAGCTTAATAATTTTTGTTACCTCATAGCCTTGGGTATAGTATGTTGTAATCACCTTATGCTTAAAAGAAAACTAAGGGATCTGAAAAGGATTGATTATTAAGGAAAAATTTACCGAAACTAATGTTGTTCCTTTGGTTACCATAGGTGATGCTAAAAGAAATGCCTAAGGAAGAAGGTTTCTTTCTAGGCATGAAAAGAAATCCAAGAGAGGGACAACGAAGAATACGTTCATGGACAAATCATACCACATACAAGATAGCAGCTCAAGGATCACATGTTTGCTAGATCCATGGGATGATGAGAAAAAATTTTAGTCAATCCTTCAAGAATATTTTTCATAACCAAAGAAGCATCGACATAATAATCAAGGTTGGAAGTCTGCCACTGCTAGCGGCAACAAGAAGGATAATCTTCAATGGATTCTTGAAGACCTCTACAAATTTTCTAATCTTCAATGTCTATTTAGTCTTTTTATCACTCTATCATTTTGTATATATCCACTCAAATAAAATTTTGTAATAAAACACTTAGAGTCAATTAGTAGTTAGTGTCAGTCAATAATTCCATACCTTTCCAATTTTGTAAGAAAGATTGGTCCTATTCTATTAACTCAAGGAAAAGTTTTTATTTAGTTGTGGGCGTATGATAAATCATCAGTTGGATGGGTTATCTGATAAAAATTTAAATTTTTGGTAGGCTCCAATAATAGGGCTTTAATAATAAGGCCCTGACGTTGGGTACCTAGCATCAAGTATCTAATGTTGGAGCCAGGACGTGATGTCGAAGATCCGATGTTGCGGGGTATACACTAGCCTATAAATATAACACTTGGATGCATAGTTTGGGCATAGGTTTTGGATTAGTTGTTTCATAGTTTTGTCAATAGAGTAGCTAAGTTCTTGAAATTTTATTCTGTAATATTAGAGAATAGTTAGTGAGTGCCCACATAGTGGATTTGAGTCAGTTGTACAAAGTTTTATTTGACTGGCAATGTACCTAGACATATTCTATGAGTGGTAATAAGATCGATATTGATTCTCATTAATTGTAGCATTTTGACTTAGATTAGATTCACTTTCCATGCAATTTATTTTTCATGTACTTAATATTTACATTTTCATGCATGTTAATTAATTAAGCACATAAGTACGATTACTTCAAGCATGTGTATGACTCTTGGTAATCCTAGCAATGCTTAACATTTGGTAACCCAACATCATTATATGTGTTCAGGATGTGCATGGGAACTGGAATTTGACTGAATCATGTGTGAATGCTTGTGATTCGTATCGTTTGACGTAGGGGTACCTTGCCACTCATCATTTATCAAAAGAGGCAAGATCCTAAGATATATTAACATTAAGACTGACATGCCTCATTGAAATCTCAGAAGCACCAACTTAAGAAAAAAATAACTCAAGGCAAATACCACAATCTAAAAGGGTAAAACCACAAGGCTTAGTGTTATGCACATCCTTTCTCGAAGAGAAATAACAAGATCAAATGATCTACATCAAGGGTAATTAAACTCAAAGTACAAGAGGGCATCAAAATTAAGATTGCATTAGGAACTAGTTAAGTAAGAAGCACACAATGTCATAAGATGCTTTCACAAAAGCCAATCTTGAAATAAACTAAAGAGCTACATGGAATCATGTCCAAGCTTTGAAATCCAAGCAAAACATGAGTGACAACCAAAAAAAATGCAATGCATATGAGAGACTTGGAAGATAACTCAAAAAATAAAAGACACATATATACAAGTAGAGAAACATAAGTGTAATGTATATGAGTCTACTGTCCATGGTCTTTGTCCACATAGATTGAGGCTTATCATGAGCACATGTTTAATGGTCCTCCATCCAAATGTGATGGGAAAAGTTATGATCTAGAAATATCAAATCCACATTTCATGTATGAATGGAAGAAGTGGAGGTCTAAGGATCTCAAATCTTACACAAAAAAATATAGCCATGCAAACACATGTTATCTAGGAGGATACTAAAGTGGATACTAACTTCAATTTATTACAAATGAACCACTAAAGACCAAGGATAGAAAGCTCCTTGAACAATATTTCATATATTATAAATAGAACTTCCACCAACCACATCGATGACTATCTAATGCTTGTTCAACCACCAATGAAATTATAATGGAGGAAATCCTAATGAACTAGAACACCCCTATTAATTATCTATAAAATATCCTATAAATAACTAATAGATATGCTATAGAAACCCAAGGATTTGGAATTAACCTTTATCTACAAATTCAAAACAAAGCCATAAATTTTTTTTAAAATCCAACTTTAAGCATAAATATAGTAAAGCAATACAATGAAACAAAATTTTAGATTACTCATGTACATAAGTAAATAAAATTTAAATAATGAAAATATAGATAGTGAGAAATTAAACTAATTGCATCATAAAATAGTATACAAAATAACAATTCCAATGACACTTATTTTGCCTTCATCGGACATCTAAAATTAAAGTTATTCAAGTTTAAAGTTTATAAATTAATTATCAAAATTAAACATGATAATTAAATAAAATATTGATATATTAAACTTTCCTAAACATATAGCATACATTGAAATGAAAAAAATTTCTTACAATCTCATAGTCCAAATGGCACAAATGGCAATTTCATATTTAACATACTCATTATTTAGTTACAAATTAGGTACATGGCTCAAGCAACCCAAAAAGTGTATAAGGCTTCTATTTTACAAAGTAAAAAATATACAAAAATTATTTTCCAAGTTCAACAGGTTCATGTTATACAGAATTGATCCACTATTCATCCCATGTCCCTCTTTCAATGTTTCCATGACTACTTGAGATGCTCTACATCAAAATGCAGAAGGAGTGAGAACCCCTCAAGTAAAAAATGTTATTATATTTCCCTCTTCATGGATCATAAAAGTTTAAGCCAAAAGTCTCAAGATATGGGCTCAATAAATTTTTTTAATACAATATTCAAAAATGTTACTATTGGCACATTTTAGCCATTTCATGAAATAGAGATATGAGATGATTGAGACCTCAAAAATATTTCAATATAACTATTTGAAATGGCAAGATGTGGGTTGAAAAGGTATTGATTCTTGTCACTCGCTAAAAAAAATATTCGATGAAAAGAGCAATATGGTAATACAAAATGTTTACTTTCAGTGTTTGACAATGGGGCTGTTGAAAATTCCTCTTTGGTAATTAGATGGGCTGCATTTATTCTCCCTAATTTTAATTCTTCAAATTATCAATCAGACTGATACTTAGCATGGGAAACAAGCATATGATTTTGCTTCTCAAAATTCACTAGGTTGGAACTTTTACATGGCTCAAGTCTGTAGAATTCTTTGATCATTGCTTATCCCTACTGAAGATGTTCACCTTCTTCCAGTCCATCTCTTTTGTGGATATTCTAGAGGTCTATCTGACTCTTATTTGGAACATGTTGTGAGGTGGATTAGGTATACTAGAGTATTTTCCTCAGAGAAACATCATTGGTTGTCTACATCATCAACTAAAGCATTCCTTGCATGGAGCCCTTGAGGAAAGGCATGCATATCAGGGAGACCATAACATTATTGGTTGAAATAATGATGCACATATGAAAGATAGTGAATAGAAGGTTGTAAGAGATAATGTACCAATGGTGACTGAATTGACAAGCAAGGAATCTTTATTATTAGAAATACTTTCAGGAATTGATCATTTGGATACAAATGGTTTATTTTCGTTGGCTTTAGAAAATTTCTTAAAGACTAATAAAAGAAAAATATCCTTATCATTGATTCATTGCAAGGAATATGAAACTTGAAAATCATTTGGGGATGATTTTGAAATAGCATGTCAAAATGTTCAGAATAATTATAAAGAGGGCACCGAGAAGTGGGGTGCTACATATAGCATGCTCCTTTGTGGTAGAAAATATTTTGAGTTTGTAGATAAAGTACAAAAATATTTTCCATATTACTAATAATGGCAAGGATTGTAATAACAGTTCAAAGATTGTCATGAACAAATGTTTGTATGAACTATCCCATCAAAATATTGGTGAAATTTTTCAATATTTGTGTGTCTTCATTTACATCTGCACAAAACATCTTGCTTGCTAAGGTCACTGAAGAGAGAAAAGTTGAGACAATGAAAAACTAAATTTTTCCTAGAATCACGGTTTCAGAAAAATGAGAATAAAGAAGTTGTTGTGGATGAATTTCACAGCTGCCGAGGGTTTTGTTGAGCTACCGCTGGCAATCTGATGGAGGTGAACAAGCCAGAAGAATGCTGCTCTACCAAGAGGTCCTGCAATACTGATTTTAGGCATTACCATCTCAGCCATGGCTCATTCTTCGATTCTTCATCTATTTGAGGAAATGGCAAGCCAGAGCTTCATCTTAGGCACGTGGATGGTCAGCGACCCTTTAACATGTGACGTTTGCACATCGCCTCGAAAACAACGATGATGATAGGACCGCAGAGGTGCAACTCGGTGAGATGCATGTCATGGTGGTGGTAACGACGCATGTGGTGCAGCACAATCATACGACATGGCCGACGTGGCCATCGTTGAGCCGAGCTCTAGACTCGGAGTTGCTCTAAATTTTCTCTAGAAAGGCTATGAGGGCGCTCCAACTCAACCTCGTCGTGCTTGATAATGACGGCAACACCACTGGATGCAGCGGCAAAATGTTCAGGCATAAGCTCAGCTGAGATGATGAATCTGACATGTGGCAGAGCTTAAAACCATGGAGCCCATGTACACAGAATTGAAGCATCAATTCTAATAGGGTAGTGCAAGAGAATTGCAGTGTGGTGTTCAGAGTTCACAAGCCCTGCACCCGATCTACTCTAGATTGGCGTTCAAGATTCAGACTCCTGAATATTATTACCAGTGACTCTCAATTTTGGGAGATTGTCGGAGGATTTGAATCCTGGGCTTCTACTGGGAGGTACTTACAAAGGACTCTAATTCATCAAGAGTAAGAGTAGCTTTAGGATCAGGTTCTAGGTTGTCATTGTTACAGAGATGTAGGGTATGCCAATTTCCACTTTCTCTGTGGGTGCATGGCTACTTCCAGATTCATGAATCCCAACAATAAGAAGAGCATAATACCAAATGCCTTTTTCACACATCTTCATAATCAAATTTGCTGCAGATATGGAGATGGTCATGGAGTTGCTAGGAAGATTACAGAATGCTCAAGAAAAGATGTAACGCCATTCGGTACATGGCCAAACAAAGATGCCATAGAGCAAGAAAGCATTTAATATTTTTAATGGCTTTTTGACCAAGTATGAAGATCACACATGGTTCGGAATGTGGATTAATTTCATCAAGTTAGGGGCCAATAGATCCTAATAACTCTATAATATATATTTACTATGGTTACTATCTCTATTACTATGATTTAAATAAAATATTCTATGATTTAAAAAGGAAAAGAAAGTTATGGGATATTTTTGTAACATCCTATATAAAGGGGACATTTGGCTATTATCCCTTTTATTCCTATGGAAGTTGTAACTTCCTATGATAGTTACAACTATGATATTTGTAACTAATTTTAATTTTGATTACCATGAAGACACTTGGCAACTAAAAAGGCCACTTGTGAAATACAGCTTTTTTGTCTCCATGGTGATCACTTGGCAACTAAATGAGCCACTTGGCAACTAAATGGGATACTTTTCAACAGCATCTTTTTTATCTCTATGGTTGTTACAACCACCCAAAATAGTTACAACTTCCTAACTTGTTGGGCAAGTTATAACTTCCTTACTTGGGTGAGAAGTTAGCTAAGATATTTAGAAATATGTAACTACCTTTTGAATCCTATAAAAAGGCTTCAGGGGTAAGAAGAAAATGATCACACACTTGGGGTCACACATTGTGAAAGATTGCTTGTAAGATGGCTTGCTAAAGAAAATATTTCAACCTCTTTGTCATAGCCTCGTGAGTTATGTTTTTTATTTTTTATTTTGTTTAAATTGTTTAGCTAGTGGTTTAGATAGTATCATGCTTGGCAAGTAATTTTGATATTTTTAGATTGCTCTTATTGTTCTTTTTGCATGATAAAAAATTTCTATTAAAATTTTGCCATAGAAGCGCTTGTGTTTGAAAGCCTTAAGAGCATTTTAGTAGCGAATTTGATTATTATGAAACATATAAGAATTGCTATTGAGATTGCTGTAAGAGAGCCTCTGCATGTAGTCAAGCCATTGAATGATTTAATAGTCAAGAGGGTTCAAAAAATCTTTGGTATTTTGATGGGACCAGAATAGTTTTCTTTTATCTTTAAAGTAAATCTCCATGGTATTTCAATCAGAAATTGTCAAGTCTTTTGAAGGTTCTGTTGAATGAAATTTTTGACATCCATTATCTAGCTAAATTGGAGTCTCATACGTGATAGTTTATGCAACAATTTTTGGTAGCATATTAGGATTGTCTTGAATAAATTACTTATTTGAGCCTTGGAAGTTTTGAACAATTCGTAGTTATTGAATTTGGGATAGCTTTATTGCAAAGTGTTTACTCGTATCATTTTACCTTGTTTAAACATTTGAGGTCTTAACACAAATCTGCTTTCTTTTCTATCTATTTTCATTGAATCTTGCTCTATTTCTAGTTTTCTTGTGGAACTATCTCTTTCTCCGGGGAAAATTAGAAATAGATTCGCGGAGTTGTGCTCAAATTTTTTTACAAAATTTTATTTGTTACAAGTAGGTATTATAAGGACTACGTAGACTAGGCAATTAAAAAAATAGGAACTCTCAACAACTGACAGTACTTGGTAAAGTTGGCCGAATCTCTTTAAAATAAGTCATTTGTAGTTTACACACAACGCAATCGTTTCATTTTTCACAACTACATACCGAAACAGCACACACACATACTCACATTAACTACTGAGTCTATTTGGAGGTATCTGGGCCTTGGTGTTACTAGAGACCAGCAAGCACCTAAATCCTGTTCAAGGATACTCGTTGATGGTCATGTCAAAACGGTCACCAACAGTTCTTTTGGCACTAGAAGGAGGGCTGAAAATTTAGCCTCTAGGTTCATAAGCCTTATAATTTTAGCACATCAATAGTTCTTTGTTCTTATAAAGGCTTAAGAAATTAGATACTATTTTCAGTTCATGACCAAGAAGATTGATAGTTTGGAAAGTTTACAAGTTTCAAAAGATATTCTAAATTCTAAGACTGATTCTTCATCAGAAGAAGAACAAAAGAAAGATTTTAAATTGGGAACAAGTAGTGGAGTGAAAACTAGAAGATCAAGAAGATCACCCATTATATCTAGTTTATCGATTCGTAAAAGAAGATCTAGAAAGTTTAAAAGTTCAATTATCCAAAGGAATATGATGGCAAATCCTTGGCAAAGAGTTACACCATTAGGATTTCAAAATTACAATGATATTTCTAAGGTAGTTTACAAATATTTTCCTGAGCCTTTCATTCCTGGAAAAGCTTATTTAGCTGAAGAATATATTCACATGTTTAAGTTATCTTTAGCTCATGTAAATATTCAATATCAAGATCAAGCTTTTAGGTTGTTTGTATCAAATTTAAAGCATATGGCTCAAATTTGGTATTCGAACTTACCAAGTAATAGTATTACAAGTTAGGATGACATGAAGAATCTTTTCTTGGCCGAGTTTGGTAATCAATTAGATCAAAAACAACTATACTATGGGCTAGTACAAGCTAAGCAAGAAGTTAAAGAGTCAATTAGAGATTTGAACATCAAGTTTCAACGAATTTCTGGACTCTTTCAAAGACAGTATAGGCCATCAGAAGAAATGCTTAAATAAACTTATCTTAAGGCTGTCAACCCGAACATTTCAATTTGGTTAAGAAGAACTTCAAACTTAACTACACTAAATGACTACTTTAGTGAATCTATACAGTTAGAAAAATAGTTGAACTTGAATCCTGAAGAAAATATTGTAATTCAAAAAAAGAGAAGAAAGAGTTATGATTCTTGTGCAAGATTTTGCTCAATTTAAAGCTTTACCAGGTCCATCTCATGTTAATATAGAGCAAGGACATGAAAGAGTAGAATCTAGAAAAGGACAATTAATGAGAGATATGTCTAACAAAATAGTGAAGCTTGAAAAAGCTTTGACAAGATTTAATATCAAGGAAGAAAGGAAAAATAGAAAGCATAGAAATCAAGACACTAAGTTAGCAGAAGATGAGGATGAAAGTGATCTTATTGTGTCCAACTTTCTTGATATTGAATCTGATAATGAGTTATCTAGTGTTCATTATGCAAGTAAATCTTCTAGTAATAGATCTAGTGATACTTCTTTTCTATCAAGTTCTGAAGAAGACACTTCTTCAGATGAAGAATGCAATAACAATGAGGAAAATGGATATAATCTTCGATCTAAAGAAAGATTAACTACTTCTAGACCCCCCAAATATTATTACTAATCCATCTACTAAGAGAAAATATTTTGAGCCAAATAGAAGAGATATGAATAAAGGTAAAGATAATCAAGTAGAGCAAAGCACTGAAAATCAGTCTTTTAATAAATGGATAAAGAGACCAAGCTTTATTGGTGATGGAGAGTATGATTTGATTGAAGACCTTAAACATGTCAATGCCAATATTAGCTTTTATCAGTTGCTTCAAATAGGAGATCAACAAAGAAAGGCTTTAGAGTTCATTAAAGGTAAAAGGCGAGTTAGAGAATCAGAGTTAAGTTATGTGTCTAATAATGATGAGAAATTAAAGACCTCGTATGATAAGGAAGCTCCTCTTTTTCTTTTGACAATGAAATTAAAGGATAAATATTTACACAATTGTTTGATTGATTCTGGAGCTACGTCTACTATAATTCCATTGTCTATATGTAAGAAACTTGGTTTGATTCTTAAAAAATTAAATAAAAATATTGTTCAAGTGGATAAAAGTAGAGTGAAGATTGTGGGTCAATTACCAAATGTTCTATTGGAAATTGCTTTTGAACCCCACATTAGAAGTAGAGTAATTATTCAAGTGGCAGATATACCAGATTCACATAGTCTCTTATTGAGTAGAAGTTGGAGCAAAAATTTCTCAAGTTACATATTAACAAATTATTCTCACATGTGGTTACCTTGGAAAGGAGAACCAAATCAGATATACATCTATAGCGAACCTTTGATGATTGATAATATTACTTCAAATGGAAAAAGTAAAATGGTTGAAAAATGAGGTGTTGAAAACAAAATTTGTACACTCCAAGAAAAAAGGAATTCATTTGAGAAAGAAGATGAGAGGATTGCTGAAGAAAAAGCTCAAGAAGATTAAGTTAAAAACTCTAGCAAGCCCAAAAATAATAGAGAGATTGCTTATGAGAAGGTTAGAGATATGAGGATTCCTACCAGAGTAATCCTCACCATTCTCTTCCCATCTCAAGAATAGTCCATGAACAAAGGACTTGGTAATGTAGAGTTTGTTTGTTTTTTAGGAATGAGGTTTTTATACCACCAAACCTTATGTTTGATGGGAATTTTCCTCCAAAAAGATTTTTTTTTTCAGCTGTAAAAAAGTTCAATAAAAGCTTCAAAGTACAGTTCAGTTTTAAAATGGGGCTTGCATAAATTTCTTTAAGCTTTTTAAGAGGGAAGAAATGTTGGCACATTTTAGCCATTTTATGGAACAGACATATGAGATGATTGAGACCTCCAAAATATTTCAATATAACTATTTAAAATGGCAAGATGTCGGTTGAAAAGGTATTGATTCCTGTCATTCGCTAAAAAAATATTGGATGAAAAGAGCAATATGGTAATACAAAATGTTTACTTTCAATGTTTGAAAATGGGGCTGTTGAAAATTCCTCTTTGGTAATGAGATGGGCTGCATTTATTCTCCCTAATTTTAATTCTTCAAATTATCAATCAGACTGATACTTAGCATGGAAAACAAGCATATGCTTTTGTTTCTCAAAATTCACTAGGTTGGAACTTTTACATGGCTCAAGTCTGTAGAATTCTTTGATCATTGCTTATCCCTACTGAAGATGTTCACCTTCTTCTAGTCCATCTCTTTTGTGGATATTCTAGACGTCTGTCTAACTCTTATTTGGAACATGCTATGAGGTGGATTAGGTATACTAGAGTATTATCGTTAAAGCAACATCATTGGTTGTCTACATCATCAACTAAAGCATTCCTTGCATGGAGCCCTTAAGGAGGAAAGGCATGCATATCGAGGAGACCATAACATTATTGGTGGAAATAATGATGCACATATGAAAGATAGTGAATAGAAGGTTGCAAGAGATAATGTGCCAATGGTGACTGAATTGACAAGCAAGGAATCTTTATTATTAGAAATACTTTCAGGAATTGATCATTTGGATACAAACGGTCTATTTTCATTGCCTTCAGAAACTTGCTTAAAGACTAATAAAAGAAAAATATCCTTATCGTTGATTCATTGCAAGGAATATGAGAGTTGAAAATCATTTGGGGATGATTTTGAAATAGCATGTCAAAATGTTCAGAATAATTATAAAGAGGGCACCGAGAAGTGGGATGCTACATATAGCATGCTCCTTTGTGGTAGAAAATATTTTGAGGAGTTTGTAGATAAAGTACAAAAATATTTTCCATATTACTAATAATGGCAAGGACTGCAATAACAGTTCAGAGATTGTCATGAACAAATGTCTGTATGAACTATCCCATCAGAATATTGGTGAAATTTTTCAATATATGTGTGTCTTCATTTACATCTACACAAAACATCTTGCCTGCTAAGGTCACTGAAGAGAGAAAAGTTGAGACAATGAAAAACTAAATTTTTCCTAGAATCACGATTTTGGAAAAATGAGAATAAAGGAGTTGTTGTGGATGAATTTCACGATGGCCAAGGGTTTTGTTGAGCTGCTGCCAGCATTCTGATGGAGGTGAACAAGCCAGAAAAATGCTGCTATGCCAAGAGGTCCTGAAATACTGATTTTCAGCATTACCATCTTAGCCACAGCTCATTCTTCAGTTCTTCTTCTGTTTGTAGAAATGGCGAGCCAGAGCTTCATCTTAGACATGTGGATGGTTAGAAACCCTTTAACATGCGACGTTTGAACACTGCCTTAGAAACGATGATCATGAAGGGGACAACAAAGGTGCAGCTCGGCAAGACACGCGTCATGGCGGTGGTAATGACGCACATGGTGCAACACAATCGCGCCACGGTGGTCGACGTGACCATCATTGAGCTGAGCTCTGGACTCGGAGTCACTCTACATTTTCTCCGAAAAGGCTGTGAGGGCACTCTAGCTTGACCTCGCTGTGCTTGATAGTGGCGGCAACACCACCGAAAGCAGCGGAAAAATGTTCAGGCATAAGCTTAGCTGAGATGATGAATCTGACGTGTGGCAGAGCTTCAAACCATGGAGCCCATGTATATAGAATCGAAGCATCAATTCTAATATGGTAGCTCAAGAGAATTGCAGTGTGGTGTTCAGAGTTCACAAGCCTCGCACCAAATTTTCTCTAGATTGGCATTGAAGATTCAAACTCCTAAATATTATTACCAGTGACTCTCAATTTTGGGAGATTGTCGGAGGATTTTAATCCTGGGCTTCTACCGGGAGGTACTTACAAAGGACTCTAATTCATCAAGAGCAAGAGTAGCTTTAGGATCAGGTTCCAGGTTGTCATTGTTACAAAGACGTAGGGTATGCCAATTTTGAATTTTTATGTGGGCGCATGGCTGCTTCTAGATTTATGAATCCCAACAATAAGAAGATCATAATACCAAATGCCTTTTTCACACATCTTCATAATCAAATTTGCTGCAGATATGGATATGGTCATGGAGTTGTTGGGAAGATTGCAGAATGCTCAAAAAAAGATGTAACATCATTTGGCACATGGCCAGACAAAGATGTTGTAGATCAGGGAAGCATTTAATATTTTTAACGGCTTTTTGACCAAGTATGAAGATCACACGTGGTTCGGAATGTGGATTAATTTCATCAAGTTAGGGGCCAATAGATCCTAATAACTCTATAATATATATTTACTATGGTTACTATCTCTATTACTATGATTTAAATAAAATATTCTATGATTTAAAAAGGAAAAGAAAGTTATGGGATATTTGTGTAACATCCTATATAAAGGGGACATTTGGCTATTATCCCTTTTATTCCTATGGAAGTTGTAACTTCCTATGATAGTTACAACTATGATATTTGTAACTAATTTTAATTTTGATTACCATGAAGACACTTGGCAACTAAAAAGGCCACTTGTGAAATACAGCTTTTTTGTCTCCATGGTGACCACTTGGCAATTGAATGAGCCACTTGGCAACTAAATGGGATACTTGTCAACCGCAGATTTTTTATCTCTATGGTGGTTATAACCACCCAAAATAGTTACAACTTCCTAACTTATTGGGAAAGTTATAACTTCCTTACTTGGGAGAGAAGTTAGCTAAGATATTTTGAAATATGTAACTACCTTTTGAACCCTATAAAAAGGCTTCAAGGGTAAGAATAAAATGATCACACACTTGGGGTCACACATTGTGAAAGATTGCTTGTAAGATGGCTTGCTAAAGAAAATATTTCAGTCTCTTTGTCATAGTCCCGTGAGTTATGTTTTTTATTTTTTATTTTTTTAAAATTTTTTAGCTAGTGGTTTAGATAGTATCATGCTTGGCAAGTAATTTTTGGATTTTTAGATTGCTCTTATTGTTCTTTTTGCATGATAGAAAATTTCTATTAAGATTTTTCCATAGAAGTGCTTGTGTTTGAAAGCCTTAATAGGATTTTAGTAGCAAATTTGATTATTGTGCAATGTATAAGAACTGATATTGATATTTTTGTAAGAGAGCCTCTGCATGTAGTCAAGCCATTGAACAATTCAATAGTAAAGAGGGTTCAGAAAATCTTTGGTATTTTGATGGGACCAGAATAGCTTTCTTTTATATTTAAAGTAAATCTCTGTGGTATTTCAATCAGAAATTGTCAAGTCTTTTGAAGGTTCTATTGAATGCAATTGTTGACATCCATTATCTAGCCAAAATGGAGTCTCGTACATGATAGTTTACGCAGCAATTTTTGGTAGCATATTAGGATTGTCTTGAAGAAATTGCTTATTTGAGCCTTGGAAGTTTTGAACAATTCGTAGTTATTGAATTTGGGATAGCTTTATTGCAAAGTGTTTACTCGTATCATTTTTCCTTGTTTAAACATTTGAGGTCTTAACACAAATCTGCTTTCTTTTCTGACTATTTCCATTTAATCTTGCTCTATTTCTAGTTTTCTTGTGGAATTATCTCCTTCTTTAGGGAAAATTAGAAGTAGATTCGCAGAGTTGTGCTCAAATGTTTTTACAAAATTTTATTTGTTACAAGTAGGTATTATAAGGACCACGTAGACTAGGCAATTAAACAAAATAGAAACTCTCAACAACTCACAATACTTGGCAAAGTTGGCTGAATCTCTTTAAAATTAATCATTTGTAGTTTACAGACAACGCAATCATTTCATTTTTCACAACTGCACACCGCAACAACACACACACATACTCACATTAACTACTGATTCTATTTAGAGGTATCTAGGCCTTGGTGTTGCCAAAGACCAGCAAGCACCTAAATCCTGTTCGAGGACACTCGTTGGCGGTCGCGTCCCAAACGGTCGCCAACAGTTAGAAGATTTGAAAATTCCACAAATTTTCTTGAAGTCTAAATAAAATCTAAGTATCTAAACCAAATATGCATTTTAATTATTTAATCCTTAGTGTTCAAATATATCATAAATTTTTCTAGCAAAATCCAAAGAATGTATATTTTAACTAGGCACCTCTAAAGGCTAGGTCTTGGTTATCCTCACTACCAAAGAGGCTCACTGATAGCTCTTGGAATAACCTCACTACTATTATTAGATTAGCCTTGTGATCCTAAATAAATCACTTATGGCTAGGACTTGGTAGTATCATCACTACTAACATCCTCAATGGTTGAGGTACATGTATCATCAAAAGGATAGGTCTTGACTATGCTTCATCGCATACCACTAGACTCAACTACTTAGTACCATGGTCATAGCTAAATCTATAGCTTCACATAAACCTACAAATCAAAATCCAAGGTAGGAAATCCATCCAATAATTCTTGTTCCCATGGGGTGGATCCCACTAAGAAATACTTTGCTACTACATGCAAACGAGGGCATCTAAAAAATTTACTATAGCAACCGAAAATGTCAGTGGCTAGAACATTGAGGTCGACGGGCATACAACCTAACTCCAAATCCATGTGAGGGCCTAGTAGTGGGGCACCTTGAATGGTCTAGCTGATTGAACATGGACTTATCATATGCAATTGGGGTGTAGCATGGTTAGTGGTACTGCTAATGCGAAATGGTGCTAAGGGCGTAGATGATGCCTATGGTGTTTGTAGTGTCAGTGGGTTCAAGCATAGTTACAAGTGCTAGATGGGGCAAGTGTAGTTAAGATTTTTGATGAGGAAAATAATGTCAACATGAGAGTACCATTTCCCAAACATATTTTAAGCACGTCTATGTAATAAAAATGATAAAAGTACAAAGAAAATGCATAAAATGCAAAGAAATGGAGAAAATGAAGTAGAATACCACCCAAAATGGGGTTGAGTGTAGTTAACACCAAACAGAATTAAGAGGTACGTGGTGTACAGTGGGTGCAAGTGGATAGCATTATCATAGTCTTTGGGATGTCCAACCATGAAGATTGGTGTTTTGCTAAGGTGTCCACATCTACTAGGTTTGCTGCTACAGTTTACTATTGGATTTGGTGTTCTACTAGTGGTCTGCCACTTCACCTATTCACTGGTTTGTCACTATGCTTTCGGTTTTCTCCCAAGCACCCCTTAGATTTTCCAACCCTAAACAATTTGAGGGCACGGGTATTTATAGGTTTAGGATTAGCAGAAAATGCAGGATCGCTTCCACATGCTGAAGGGAATAGTTAGGACTATGCTCAACGTACTCATTATTCATGTGGTGTATCAATGAGGCTAGTGGTATCATGCTTTGTTGTGCTTTGGTAGACTTTGCAAGACTGTGAGACTATGATTATGCTACAAACCACATGTCTGTGCCAAGAAGACTACAAGGTACTTGAGAAATGACATTGATAGAGTATGCTTTGTAGGACTATACTCTCATGTGGGGTCAAGAATAGTTACAATTTTGGAGAAAAAGGATATACAAAAAGAAAATATTTTATCAACCATGCTTGTCGAAGGTGAGTTGACTACATTTTGGAGCAAAGTCGAGCATTGTTTCTACGCTATGAACGCTATTGGAGATTGTTCTGGCTAACTACACTCTCTACGAGAGGCTTTCTATGCTCTGGGTTAAGGAAGAGTGTAGTCTCAATGCTAGTGAAATCTATGAGAAAATGGGTTTTTGTAGACTATTCTCTCCACAGGAGGCTAACTATGCTACCAGCTAGGTGTGAGCATGGTCTCGAGACTTGTCAAAACTTGTAAAAACTTACTTCTTGTTGACTATTCTCTCTACGAGAGGCTAACTACTTTACCATTTTGGGGAGAGCGTAATGTCAACACTTAGACAAAATTTGCATAACTAACCTTCTTGCTAACTACACTATCCATAAGAGGTTGTCTACACTCCTATCTATGGGAGAGCATAGTATCAACATTTAGAAAAATTTTGCAACACTGGCCTTCTACTGACTATGCTCTCCATGAGAGGTTGACTATGCTCCCATTTTGGGGAGAGTGTAGTCTCAACACTTAGCTAAAATTTGTAGTCGAGATGTCATAGTCCAGATTTGGTGGTGTTTCAAATCCCACTACCAATTGAGCAAATTAGTTTCACAAATATTATTATTTTATTTTAAAAAATCCAAAATCTTTTCCAAAATGGCCAAAAATCAATAAAAGTTCAAATTCTAGAAAATTCCTTGCAACCTCATGTTTATATCATAAGCCGATTCTTCAAAATATTTGAAAATTCACATAGCCAAAATTCCTCAAAATTGTTATCAAAATCATGCTTATGCCATGATTAGATCTAAAATATTCATTGAATATTTCTAGCAAGTTGGTAAGGTTTCCATAATTCCAAAATTCATCCAAAGGATAGAATATGATCAGGAGAAGACTAAAATATTGATTTTCATACAAAAACAAGCTTAAAATAACAAAAATTTAGTAGAACCTTAGCATAATAATTAAAATTATGGAAAAGTAGTGAAAACCTAGAAAGCATAAAGAAGTGCATAAAATCTATAGCAAAATAGGGCAATCATATGAAAAGGAAATTAATCTTTCAAACTGCTTTTTACATATTCACGTGCTTTTATTTCCTTACTTTTTAAAAAAAATTGATTTTTAATTAGTTTTTTCTATAAGCATTTTCATAAGTTAATTTCCTCATTTTCTCTTCCTACTAATACTCTAAATGTTTAACACTTATAACATGCACACTGGAACTCCAAATCATATTCCATTTGAACCTATAGAATCCTCATTAAGTGCCCTACTAAATTGTATGTTGAAATCTCATCCAAACATGACTTATCATAGTTTCCTAGTTCAAATGCTAAAACTTTTACAGTATTGTACCAAACTAGAAAATGTGATATCTTGAGATCTATAACTCAAATTTTAGTGAATCAAGGATCAAAATCTATGTTTTCAAACATCTTAGACACATTTGTAAGGTTACATTCTAGGTATGACATCATCCTAAGGTACTTTCTTAACAAATCTGATTTATACAATATTTAATTATAATTAAAAATGAACTCCAAATCCTGGTTTAATGACAAAAAGTGACAAGGGATATGGTCTTGGTAGGGCTAGGATCCAAATTTGCTCTATGAATATAGTATTATATAACCACATGTGCATAATAAAATAAGAAAGATGCATAATTAAATGTGCATAATAAAATAAGAAATATGCATAATTAAATGTGCATAATAAAGCAAAAATATGCATAATAAATATTGAATATACATAACTGAATGTGCATAACAAATAAAAGAGGCATAGTTAAATACTTGTAAAGGCATGATAACTAATAGAAAGAAAAACTTCCTAGGATAATTGGATTTCAAAATTTAATCATAACATATATAGTAGATCCATGATTGAGCTCCAATATAAGTAAAACAAAGATACAAAACTTTAACAAAATATCATAGCAAGTAAATTGCATTAACTTATGTAAGAACCTAACAACAAAAATAGCAACAATAATCACTATAATATTAGTATCAATAATGATACATCACTATGATGTTACTAAGAATACTAGAGCTAATCTATTGAAACTCATTTTACAATATCAAATAATTAATCACATGCATTAAACTAAATAGCTAACCCTTTTCAAATTATTAGGTTATGGCATGAACACAATCATATTTATTGATCGATATACAATATAGTGAAGTTTGCAAGAACAAAGAAGTGATTTCACATAAGTAATATCATAACATGCTTACCAAAAAGAAAATCCATGGTAGATATAAAGAAGTAAAATCCTTATGATCCACTATCATATAAAATAATAAACTAAAAGGATCATAGAATGGAAACCTCAAAAAATAAAACTTAAAATCATAATAAAAAAGGAGAATATAATCATTATAATACTTCAAAGAATGCTCAAATACTATTTATAACAACATTACCTTGATGTTATCTAGCATCCCAAGGAATTCTCTTAGATCCAAATGGATTTTAGATGGAATACTTAGGGGCTACACCTCCAAGCAAGTAATGCATCTACTTTGTCATCAAGAAAGGAACATGCAATGTAATTGAGTCCTTATAAGTTATGTATATGCCTCTAGGATAACATATATGAATTCAAATAAGGATAAGTAATTTATCAAGCAAATAATCTTATAGAAATCATTGGTGAGAAATGATAATGTATCTATAGGGGATGCATCATTCCTAGACCCTTCATGATTTGGTACAAGGTTTAACATGGAGCCACACTTGAACTATCTAATCCAAATTATCCTATATTTTTGCAATCATCATAGAATCAAGTCCCATGTAGTTCTATCAATGAAGAAATAATGAAAGGAACAAAGATGGGAAAACAAGATGAAGCCCTATTGTTCCTTATAATTACTAAGTCAAAGTGACTTTCCAAATAGTTAAGTAATAATAATGAACAACTCAAAGTATTCCATGGTCCTTGAACCATGGGAAGGAGCAAGGAAAACCATTGACCTTGAGATCTTTATGATACATTGACAATTCGTATGTGAAAATGTTATGTAATGATATGATAATTCAACTTGTATGCATTAGTTTGCTGATCAACAAATTAAAATTCAAAGTTATAATTTAAACATGGGATATTTTATTTAATTTGTAAAGGAAAATATTAAATCTCCTATTCTAAAGTACACTAGAATTTATAGTTATATAAGAAATAGAAATAATGATGTTGGAATTTAAAACAATTTGACTAAAAGTAAACTACAAGACATATAATGATGCCTTGAGTATTACTAGAACTAGCTATGACTTGAGCTACCTCTTGGTAAAAGAAATAAGAGAGAGGTAGGGATAGAAAATGAGGGGCAAGAAGTAGGGGGTTGTTGGAATTGCAACTTTTTATAATAATATTTTTTCCTAAGATACATAGTCAAATTAGAAATTTATAGGAGGGATATTAGACTTCAAAAATGAATATTAATATTAATAAATTCAAAGTACAATAGCTCAATGAAGAAAGAGTCTAATAAAGAAACACAAAATGGTTTTGGGGATGCCTTTTTAGGTTTTTATCTTTACAACCAATCATGCAAAAATTCCCCTCTTGATTAAGAAAAGGATTAGTCATTATCCTCATTTAAAAGTATCTTCATGGGTTTTCACTTCTTACTGAAGGGTTTCTTGTAAAAAGAAGAAGAAAACTCTTTTTTAATTTTAAAGAAAAACCTTCAATAAAAAATAAAGTAGAAATAAAAGCTAAAACATTTCTATCCTCAAAAAATAAATAATAAAGGATCAACTTTAGAAATTAATAAAAGCTTAAATTCAAGACATACAAAAATTTCAAATCTAGAGGAAGAAGAAAAATTATGGCATAAGAGAGTAGGACACACCTCCTTCTCCAACTTTGAAAAAATGGCAAAACTAAAGAAGGAAATTCGTTTTAAAATAAAATAAATTCATAAATAAAAATGTGAAATATGCATTCAAGATAAACAAATCAAGTTTCTTTCCACAACTCTAATGCAAAGGAGGTAAAAGCCTCTTGAACTTCCTCATCTTTATTTGGTTGATCTTATGCCTACAATTTCAATCAAAGAAGTAGACTACTTTATGGTGATTGTTGATGACTATACCATATATACTTGGATCTACAACTTAGAAAAAAAATATAATCATCATAATTCTAGTCTTGTCCCAACCAAATCAAGTTAGGTACATGAGTTCTTTTTCATCATTTGCCTCTATAAAGAGCTAGATATTTATTTATATGCAATTTGACCCTTGTTAATTTTTCACAATAACTAGGCCATGTGGCTACTAGGAACCACCTCTAGAAATGTCCTATGATGTGGAAATTTGAAAAATAACTCATGCATAAAATTTAACATGGTTTAATAACTTGCTATCAACTTGATGCTAGCCCTCCTTATTTTGTATCTGGTTCTAGGTTCAACATTTAAAAAATTCACAAATTTGTACAACCTAATGCAAAACATCATGAATCATGCCATCAAATCCATAAGATTAGGTAGAGAAGGAGAATTTATTAACAAGAATTTTTCATCAAACTAATTATGCATATAACATTTAGTCCAATGGTGTAACTAAAGGAAAAAGTAAAACTCTTCAAGATATGATGAGATGTCTCCACAAAATGCATACCTCCTAAATTCATATTAGAGTATGATCATAATGATGTTCACATATATTATAATTAGAGTAATTAGTAATAGAAATAAAGATATATCCCCATATAAATTAATGTATGATAGGATTCCTAACAATGCTTATTTGAAGATTTTTGGATGCGATTACTATGTCAAAACTCTAAAGCAACTTATAAACAAAGTATAGGATAAAGGAAGTGATGAGTGGCAAGTTACCCCTACGTCCAACCATATGAATCACAAAGTGTTCACACACAATCTAGTTGAATTTTGCAAACTTTATTGTTTCTAGTGCACTAGCACTTTATAAAGTGGATCTAGCCTTAAGGTTAATTTTTGTCCTCCCAATTACACTTGTGATGTACGTTGGTATGGTTAAGTGTAACTGAGGCATCCAAGTTTTATCATTTTGTATTTTATAGTTTGGTGCTCAAAATGTAGATAAAAGGAGTTTGGTTAACTAATCTAAATTAACTAATTAACTAGCATTTAACTAGTTGTAACATAAGCATCCAATCCCATTTTCCGTGCATGTTTTGAACCCACATATTCATCGTTGGGTGACCAAGTGCTATGCTATTGGGCGTACCAAGTAATAACACTACTGGGATTACCAAGCGAATACATGTTATGTTCAAAGTGGTCATACTTATGTGTGTAATCTATCTAGCTTAATTACTTATCTAACATAGTAATTGGAAAATAATTGATAAGTAATTGAAAATATTTAATAAATAAATAGAATCAGTAAATGCATAAATCAAATAGCTAATCTATCCAAAGTGTTGCAAGGTTTATTAAAAAGCTCATCTGTATTGCCACATACACTATTGTGCTTAGGTACAACAATGCTCAAATAGAGATTTGTAACTTAATGACTCCTGCTATGGGCACTCGAGGGAAAAAATTCTAACTTTTGAATGGAAAAAATGCAAGAGCTTTGCTACTACTAAAATATAGAGTGCCATAAATGCAACTAGTAGGTGCGTATTTATTGGTGATAGATAAACACAACATTAACAGGCCCTCATTAACATAGGATAAGATGTGTCAGTAGGGCCTTGTCGATGTAGCCAACCAACAATAACTCATCATACCCCCATGACTAAATGAAAACTTATCCTCAAGTTCTTTTACAAAATTAGAAAGGTATGGGATTATTTGTTGACTTTTCTTCAACAAAACAAACTAACTAACTTGATAAAAAATGGAGTGCTTGGGTGTATGGATCAACACATTACAAAAATGATGATGTTCAGAACACAAAATTGAACACCATGACACAACTCTTTAAAAACTAGATAACACATTCCTTGATGATGTGAAGCTAGTTGGAGAAGATTAGATGATCACAGGTGGTGGTGGTTCCTAAGGCTCTAAAGGACCTTCATCAGCTTCATGCATGGGCAGTGGTTGAGGTGGCTATGTCTATCCTACTGCTGTTGCAACTATAGGTAGGAGGAAGAAAGCATCCAATAGTGTTTTCATTTTTTCCTTCTTACTTCTAGGACCATGCACTATCCATGTAGCTTCCCCAATGTGGGTTGGAAGGAGCACATCCCAAGGACATGGGATCATTGGAAACAACTCCTTGGCATTAACAAACTAGGTAGTGAATGGTTTGCATTTGATGTCGAATTCCCTAACTATGTCCTTCAGCTCTTCATAGCCATTCATTCATCTAGATAGGTTCTCAGTGATAGATCATTGATCTTTGAATCACCCTATGAGAACTTTAAGTTTAGCATAAGCAATCTCAAGCTTTTTCTTGGTGTCATTGTGGTGTTTGAACTTGCCCTCATATAGAAAATATGAGCCAACCACTTGTTTTTCTAACTCCAACCATGGCCATCAAGTAGTCACCATTGCTAGGTTTGTGTAATGGAGATTGAATAACTCCATGTAATTTTTCATTTTCTTAATTTTCAACTCCTTCAAGCATATCTCTACTTTGTTGTAGGTGTTAATCCCATCAAGGATGGGCTACCACATCTCTCTTCCTTGTTAGAGTTGTTAGAGGGCTTCATTCATTTTTGCCTTTACCATCTGAATTTGTTTTTCATTAACTTCCTTTTGCAAGCAAACCTGGTCCCTCTAGTGATTCTTTACTTTCTCAAAATTGAGGGCTTCATTCTTCCACTTGGCAATCTCGATGGTAGACTTTTGATGTAAGGTGTGTACCTCCTCCATTGATAGATTATGATTCTTCATGGTTAATTTCTCAATTTAGTGTTGACTCTGGCAAGTTGCTTCTACTATTGCTGAATGAATTCTTGCATTTGATCTCTCTAAGAATTAACATTACATAGGTGATGATTTTGTACAATCAATGGTTCATTCTCTTGGCACATCTAATTCAAGTCCTTTTTGAGGGAACATGTTTTAGCTTCTACTACAAACTATTTGATGATGGCCATTATTGCTTCCTCCTAAGCCTTTTGAAATCATTCTTGAAGTTGTTTGATAACTTCATCTCTTATCATTGTCAAGCTAAGGATTTCTTATGTTGCAAGTTAGGCATGAAGTTCAGCAACCTGCACAACCAAGCATTAATTTTACTCTTGAGCCATTTCTAATTACCCCTCCAAAATGATGCATATTTCCCTTAGATTCAGTAGTTCTGACTAGGCTGCGGTGATGTTCTCGGGAAGATCAAAGATGTTCAAAGTTGGTTGCTTAGTTCCTACCAATTGTTCCATCAACTGTTCATGTTGGGTTGCATTCAATTTCTTGCTAATGGTGCCTGTGGATATTTGCATGTCTTGAAGTGTAGATACATCTGGTACCAATGTCATTGGTGCATTTAATGCTTCTACTACACAATAAGGAACCACTTCTACCACTATCTCCTACCCTTGGGGCTACATCACCGAGATAGTTACCTCTTCACCTTCCTCCAACCACACTGAGAGAATGGTGACATTCCCAAATATTTTTCAGAATAGATGATGTGTTGCTAGTGACACTATCACCTATTGAGCATTGGGATCTAACCTGAAAGGTAGCTCCATTCTTTGGGTAGAGAAAATGGGACTATCACTCTCCATTTGGCTAATTTTTATGGCCATCTCATTAAGGTGCCTCATCATTGTCCAATACACAGATAGATCTACCCCACTCATTCCTGCTTATTGCTCTTGTTCGCTCAAGAGCTATTCTCAAATTTGACATAGATGCTCAAGGACTATGTGGGCCTTTAGTGTTGTCTCCTAAGTGGATGATGGTGGTAGTAGCTCCTCTTCTTGAGTGGTCATTGGTTTCTTGTCTTTCATTATTTCTAATCATGAGGCCAAGGAAGCATGCATGAGGGTATCGTTAGAATAGCGAACAATGTCTACTCTTTTGCAAAGTTTCCTAATGAGACATGGAAAGGGTAGGGTCTTCCTTCCACATTCATTCTCCTTCAATTTCTTCTTGATCTCCAAATAGATCAGCTATGGAAGATTAATGAGAAATTTTTCACTTAGGCCAGTGCATGCTCAGGTAGAGAAAGTAGTTACCTTGCTTGGCCTCATTTTTGGATTGAGGTGATAGGCTAAAATCTTGAAATAAATCCACTCCACCAATGGGAGCGCACCATACTCTTTATAGTCCACCTCGTAGCATTATTGAGTCCATTTCATTTTGCCTTAGGATTTCCTTTTGTTGTTATCTCTGCTGACTATGTTCCAATGTCTGGCAATGCTAGTGCCCATGCAATAGCTTCCACCGACTAGGAAACTTGAATGTCCTTAATTTTTACAAAGGACCCTAGCCTTCGGCTACTCTAGAAGAGATAGGTCTCTCCCATGTACCATTCCCCACTAGAAGTGATAACTGGCCACATGGGAGAGGCTTGCAATTATGTCTTGACATTCTTTGGATCTTTCTCCAAAAATGGCCTGAATTTTATCTCTTGAAGAACTAATCTTTGGATTTCTCAGGACCTGATGATGTCTAGGTAGACTTAAGTCAGAGTGACCTCAAGCCTTGGCATGGTTCTAGGTGCTTCTCCTCATTGGGATTATTCTATTAGCATACCTTCCTTTGGAATCTATCAAATAGATTCCACTTTGGGCTCCTCTCCAAGAGGTCCTGTTGCATGGGTTTCCTCTAGCAATTCTTGGCCTTATTCTTGTTGTCCCTTTCTAGCTCTAGGTCGCTTCTCCCATGGTTGTGAGAGTTCTCCTTCGTACGGACAATTTTGCTTTGGTGCTATTTGTAATCACAATAAGATCATGGATTAGCAATCATTGTGTAACTTTAAGATAAATGGGATACCTTATCTCTTAAGGAGAGTTACACTTGGCAAAGTTGTGATTATGGCTAATTTAATTAACCTAATTTTTATTTTTATTTATGTATCATCATTAATAAATCATCCCAGAGGTTGTTGAAAGGGTTAACTATTGAAAAAGTTGATATTTTTATGTTGTTAAGGTTACTAACCCTTGGGGGAGTTAGAAAAATTTTCAAAAATTTCATCTAAAACCTTAAGGTTTGCGGTCCCCATGATAAATATCTTACCTTTGATAAGTGCAAGATTAAAAAACGAAGTGATTTGGACACACAGTTTGAAAGTTATGGGCTCTCGAAGGTTTTGGACTCTGAAAAATTTCAAAAACTCCTTGTGTGTTATGAGAAAATTGCAAAAAATTCCTATGTAGCAGTATCTATAGTATTTTTACACTACATCGATGAGGACTCGTCAATGCAGCTATTGACCATTGTTGACTTTTGTTGACTTTGGTCAAACTTTCAAAATACAAGGAATTTTTTGATGAAATTAGGGTCAAATGAAAGCTTAGAAGATCAAGAATAGTATGAAATCATGAGAAGAGGATGTTGAAGTTCATAAATTTGAGAAAATGGAGAAAAATTGATTAAGTGAATGAATGAAAGGAAAGATTAAGGAGTACTAAGTAGTATACTCAATGAAAAATGCAAAAGATCAAATTGTGGAAATGTCAAAGGTAAGGAACCTTAACGAATTAAGCCAAAAGCTATGCAAGTGGATCCTCCCCATAGTAGGCTCATGCCCTTTGTGCCCTTACATAACCTCAACTACGGATTCCATGGGCCCCATAGTCAATTTAATGATCATGACAAGTTAAGGACCAACCCAAAAGAGTCCATTCAAGAATCCCAATACATCAAACCAAAACAGGGAGCATAACATAGAGCTTGACAGTGAGGTGAGTTATGGTAGCATAGATGGATGATAGAGAAGATGGAATGGAGTTCCAAAGTGAGGTCATGAGAAGTCCCTTATGGGATTTTTGTTTAAAATGACCTAGGAAGATTCATCCTTAGTCCAAACCAAAACCAATTACTCTCAGTGACTTTGCATCACCACTCTAAGACCAATCCATCCACTTGAGACACAAGAGAGTCCCTACAAGACAACCACCATTCCATAAAGAGGAGAGAGAGAAGTAGGAAGTGAGAGATAGAGGACCTTAGTTAGGGGGAACCTTTAGGCATAGATGCATGTCTTTTGAGTTCCATAACCAATTCTTCTAGCCCATTTATTTGTCCAAGGGATGTGCTTCGAATTCCCATTGTTTTTTTTATTTTTTTGAAATGGAAACCACACCATGCAAGGATGTATTCATGTTAAAGGGATGTGCTTTGAATTCCCATCCTTTTTTTTAATCATGGAAACCAGACCATATGACAACATTATTTGACTTCCTATCATTGTGTGGTATGCAATGGTAAGAAGTCTATGAAAAACACTCAAGCACTCAAGCAAGAAGAATAGTACAAAGTGTATTGATTCCTCTTGAAGTCACACCCTTTACAAACCATTGGATCCCTCCTAATTCCCAAACTACCAAGGTCACTGATCGATTAAAAGTTTCTTTTAATGGAAGGGACTTCAAATTTCCAAAATAAGGAAAACCATAGAGTTTATTGGATGGGCGGATGATGTGGACTCACTACTTGTTCCATGAAAAATAAACCATGGAAAAGTTATCAGACATCAAAATTCAAAAATAAAAACTAGACATCAACAATCACACATTAAGCATAAACCATCATTAGTAAACAGTAACAGTAGCATTATGTCCTATGACAATAAAGCAAATTTATTAGAAAAAATGAGAAAATATCACATTTGAATAAAATAAAATAAAATAAATTAAAATATATAAGAAAGTGTAAAATAATCAAGAAAGTTTAAAGGTACTAAAGATGGTGTAAAATTAGAAAAATTCGAAAATCAAAAATGTGAAAAAAAAGGTAGAAAAACTAAGAGGCCATGGTAATGGTCAGCATCGATGGCCATCTCCCTCATGATTGAGTTGGAAGGAGGAGATCCAAAAAATATAATGTGATTGTTCATCCATTGAGGCGATAATTATAGTGGCCTGTATAAGTTCAAAGAAAAGCTTCACTTATTGGATGTTGACTAACTATTTATTTGGGTTGTCAAGTTTGTAAATTATCATGGCCCCAAAGGGAAAGGTTTGATCAATTATATAAGGTCCCTTCCACAATGTTTGAAATTTTACCTTTTGAGGTACATGTGTGGGGTTCTAGTAGAGAACCTTTTCTCTTGGTTGAAACTTTACTTTCCTAATTCTAAGGTCATGGTGTTGCTTGCTGAATGCATTATTCACCTCATTCAAGGATAAGGCTACTAATCAATTTTCATCTAGCACATTCAAATTGATTAACCTTTCCTTCTATGCTAAACTTAGATTAAAGTTTAATTCATAGGCTATCGATAGTGTACAGAGCTCGAATTGAATCAAGAGTGTTGGAAGTATACCGTACATTAACTGGTAGGGAGAATAGCTAATAGGAATTTTTCAAGTTAATTGGTAATCTCAAAGAGCATCATTAAGTTTTGTGCTCCAATCCTTCCTATATTTGCTAATGGTTCATGTCAATATTTTTGTAATCTCCTAGTTGGTTACCTTTGCTTGATTGTTGGCTTAAGTTTGGTAAGGTGTTGTTAATTTATGTTCTACCCCCAAACATTGCATTAATTTCCTAAAGGTGGCACCTATGAAGTGAGTTTTGTTATCAGAAATCAGTGAACATGGCATCCCAAACCTATTTACAATATATTGTTGTCTAAATCTAGTAACCATAGATGATGTACAATCTATAATGGTTGCTGCTTCAGCACATGTTGTGTAGTAGTCAGTTGCTACTATAGTATACACTTTCCCATTGGACATGGATGTGATGGAACCCATGAAGCCAATGCCCCATATGTCAAAATGTTCCAGTGGTTGAATCCACTGCTAAGGACCTTCCATGTGAATAGTCATCCCCCAATCTCATTGACAACGTTCATAAGACTTGACAAACTAGTGGACATTCCTAAATATTGTAGGCCAATAATATCCTGCCATCAAGATTCTTATGGCTATGGATCTCCCTGCATAGTGGCCTTCACAAGGCTCTTTGTGAGCATCTTGGAGAATGTGCAATTGATCTTTGTTTGAGACATACCAATGGATTAGGCCATCAACACACACCTTGTAGAGGTGTTCATTGATTTCCATGAAGTATTTAACCCAATGAAGAAGTCGTTGCTTCTTCCTAAAATTGAAGTCTTGTGGCACCTCCTATGAGAAGATATGTGAGGATGTCATTATACCATGTTTCTTTCATAGGTGTTTGTTCATTTATTGCTCCTATAAAGAGGAGTTCGTCTAGAAACTGGTTAGAGAGTGAGCTCTCCTTCTTTTCATTATCCCATCCTAAGCAAGAAATGTGGTTAGTGATCACATTCTCAGTCCCTTTTCCATCTACCATAGTGAGATCAAATTCTTACAATATCATAAGCCATCGTATGACACGAGGGCTCACCGTCGACTTGTTCATGAGGAAGTAAATTGCACTATGGTCTATAAGTACAAATACTTTGTAACCTAGCACATAATGTCTAAATTTTTCTAGTGCATACACCACTACCATTAATTCTTTCTTCATGGTGGTGTAATTTAATTATGCCCCCACAATGCGTCGGCTCACACAGTGGATGTAATATAGATGTTTCTTATTATCCATCTGCATGAGCATATCTCCCAAGGTGTAGTTAGATGCATCTGTCATGATGTGAAAAGGTCTAGACCCATCTGGTGCTCATAGAATTGGTGTTTCTATGAGTTTCTCCTTTAATTGTTGAAATGAGTGTTCACATTCATTGGTCCAGATGAAAGGTTCATCTTTCTTTGTAAGGTTTACCAATGAATTTGTAATCTTAAAGAACTTCTCAATAAATCATTGGTAGTAGCCAGTGTGTCCAAGGAATGACCGAACATTTTTAACAATCTTTGGTTGACGTGTTATTCCTTGGATGACCCTTATCTTTTCTGGGTCAACCTCAATCCCTTTTTGTGAAATTTGGTGCCCTAATATAATGCCTTCTTGGACTATAAGATGGCTCTTTTACCAGTTGAGCTGTATGTTTGTCTCAAAACTTTCTCAAGTTGGTCTAACACTTGCTCAAAGGTAGTTTCATAGGTGGAAAAGTCATCCATGAAGACTTTAACACTACTATTGATCTATTATTTAAAGGTACTAAGGACCAAGTGTTGAAATGTTGCAGGGGCATTGCACAATGCAAAAGGCATTTTACAGTATGCAAAAGTTCCCTAGGGACTCATGAATGTTGTCTTGGCTTGATCTTCTGGTATAATTTGGATTTGGTTATAGCCACTATAAATATCTAAAAAGCTATAATAACAATGCCCAGATATGGTATCTAATACTTGATCCACAAATGGCAAAGGAAAGTGATCCTTAAATATTGCCATATTTAATAGCCTAAAGTCAATGCAAAATTGCCATTTGTCATCCTTCTTTGGTATAATTACGAGCGAACTAACCCACTCCCTATCCACGATTGGATAGATGAACCTTTCCTTGAGAAGTTTCTCTATCTCCTTCTTGACAATTTCCTTTAATTTGGGGTTTGGCCACCTCTGTGGCTATCTTCTAGGCTTCATGGCTAGGTCAGTGTAGATGCGATGTTGGAAAATCCTTAGATCAATTCCCGTTAGCTCTGGATATGACCAAGAAAAGTATATTAACCATTTATTCTCCACCTTCAACAACTTTTCTCTTTGTTCAGGCGCAAGTTTGGCATTAATGATGATTGGTTTACCATTCTTTAAAAATGCATACTCCATACCGATCAGTAAATTTTTTAGTTCTAAGGGCTCCTACTTGAAGTGATCAAGGATTTACAACTCCCCCCAATAGGTATTATCATCTTCATCAAAGAGTTGGAAGTAAACTTGTTCAATTTTATCCATGCCTTCAAAATATGCACACATTAGGCTCTCAGTTGGCTCCATGCATATTATGCTGCTATCTAAATCAGCTATCAACCACTAGGTGCCCTCCTGCTTTATGGCTACTATGTATAGACACAATTGAATATTAATTTCTTATGCACACTAATTGCATGCGTTAATGTATGTGCTCTTGATGGGATCAAATCTTTTACACACAATTGCACCTATTATTGGTATAAGCGATGCATGCAATATGCTTCTTCTCAATCTTTCCTAGCTCATTTTCCTTAGATATTTCGAGAGATAGGTCCCTTATACCCATTTTCATGTCAACTATGCTTAACCAAGCCCTTTCCATGATGATGGAGAAGTCACTTTTGTAGTTTTCCACCTTGATTAACAAAAAATTAGTAGGATAGGACCACCCACAAACTATGGTCACAATGTCCTCTACTAATCCCAAAGGGAAAATAATCGACTGATCTGCTAATTCTAGATGGATGTTGCTCTTCTTAAGAGGTGGTAGGTTCTAGGCCTTATACATATCATGAGAGATGAGGTTAACTCTAGAACTAGAGTTAAGAAGAGCCTTGCATGGCTTTCGTGCAACAATCTATAGAAAGATGAGTAGACTTCCTGGATCAAATCTTTTTGTAGGAAGATGGCTAGCCTTGATCCAATCAAAAACAACATGGATTAACATTATAGTGCAAATCCTAGGTGGAACTTGGTTTGAAGGGCACTCAAAGGTGTTTGATGTAGAGGATGAGGATGCTGAAGATGTAGGGTGATCAACTAGGCTAGATTGTGAGTGTTGAAGAGGACTGCTAGGTCAGAAGAAAGGTCTTTTCCTAGGTCGATTATCCATACTACTTAACTAAAACATTAGTTGTGAGTGCACAACCCTTGTAGCATTTCATTATTGCAGGTGTGAAGAAATCTCACCCTACATGGATGGAGCAAGAGGTAATTGAGTCAAAGGTGGAGGTGCATGTGTAGAAGGATCAGAGGATGATAAGGATATAGTTATGGGTTTTCCCCTTAAGTAGATGGTGAATGTGTTTGATGGTACTCTGGAGGGTAATAGTGATGCTAGAATGATGCATGACTTGTAAAATTTCTAAGGGAGATGGGCTGCTAAACATAGTACCTATATGGATTTCGTTACCTATAGGGGTACTACTGCCTTGGCAATGGCATTTCCCATGATTGTAGTTGATACCACTATTGGTATTATTTGTATGGTTGTGGAGGAGTTCCACTTGGGTAGTGAGCTTGTTGTTGCTAGTTGAACTATCTTAGACTACCTTGAGGGTAAGGAAATCATCTTGGAGCTTGCCTATGTGCTAGGCGAGGACTCAATGCATACACTCCATACCCTTGTAAGTGTTACACTACAGGGTAAAATTCTCTTAGATATTCATATTAGTTAATGTCACATTTAGTTTCATCATCAAAGTCAAACTCCACAACTTCTTCTACTACAGCAACTTTACCCTTACCTCTTTGGTAGGCACGTTCAACTTCTTTTTGCCTCTTGCTATTCCGATCACTATTTTTCTCTTTGGATTCTTTAGCAATCTTCAATGCAATTTGAAATTTCTCATCCAAAGAGTCCCATAATTTTTCAACCTTGGCTGAAATGTCAAAAATAGATTTTTTGGATGGATAAGGTATTTCTATTCATCACATCATCAAGTGGTGATTCCTCCTCTTCACGAAATCAAACATCTCATTTTCTAATGGGAGGATCTTTATTATACTCTTTAGCACTTTCACTTTTTGTAGCTCACCTTTTTCTTTTACTACCTACTCAATTAGCCTTTAAATCTAATGAGATCTTAATTCATACAATCTTCCTTAGGCATACACCCCAAGGATTCTTCTTATTTCAACTCTGAGCTCATCTACAATGTGGAAAAGTTGTTCCCTATGAGAATAACCATGGCTAGGGAATTGGTGTAAGAGAGAATAGTATCAGCCCATGGTGGCATCCAAAGGCTCATATGCTCCTTGTTCTAGCATTGGATTTTCCTTCTCATATTAGACACTTTGGAGTATGTTTGATACTTGTCATTGAATAGTTCTAACATAGTGCTCCATCTGTGGATAGATTTTGGCTCCAAGGACCGGTATCAACTTTTAGCTTCCTTAATAAGTGTTCCTAGGAGAAGCTTGAGTTTCTGCCACTCGTTTTCTATATTCTGTAAGGCATAGGCATCTTGAAAAGCTTGTAGATGTGTTTGCAAATCAAAGTTGTATCCCCCTTCAAATCTTGGGATATTGTTCATATCTAGATGCTTGATTTGACTATCCTTCATATGCTTGGTTGGGATTCTTACTGCCACTGCAATGTTGGGCATACTTCAAGTCAATAATAAAGGTTCTTCATCATCATTGCATCGATGATGCCAATGATGGTTTTAGCCACCCCTTTAGTTTTTGTGGCCTTTACAATCATTTTTGTTTCATTGATCACCTTCATCATGGTTGTTTTGATAATGACTTCCATGAGAACCATCAAATGAAGAGGAATGTTTAGAATCAGATGAAGATGATGAGAGGAAGGTGGACTGCCACCACCATCATAGTATCCACCACCACTCTTACGCTTATTACGATCGCCATCCTTAGATACCTTATTATTGCGATGTTTTCCCGAGTCCCTACCTTGGTTTTCACTTCTTCCTAAATCCAATTTATGGATAGTGGATCACAAGGTCAGGTTCACACCCTCACCATTAGTAGCAGGGGGTGGAGAATCTTCTTGTTGAGAACCTTCCAAAGGAGGATCCTCATTTTTCTCCTAATTTAGTAGAAACAAGGGGTTAGTGTAATGTTTTCCCTTGGTAGCATCATGGAGCTTCTCTTGACATCTATCTTGCTTGCATTGTGTTTCATTGGAATAGTAGTTTCAAATGTCATATCTTTCCACAGCATATTCTTCGTGAAGATATGCTATGCCCAACTTCTTAAGGGCTTTAAACAACATCATAGGCATAGATCTATTAGGAGGAAAAACAATGTTTCCCTTCATATCATGCCATCGTAGTTATTTATCTTGATGTAGGATGAAGGTGAAGTCTAGTACAAACTCATCTAGATGAGTATACACCACTTTGCACTTTTTTGGGACCAAAGGTTTGGTATCTTTAGGCTTGCGAGAAGAAGAAGATAAGTTGCAAAGCAAAATAAAATTGTCAGTGTGATTTTATAATTTTATGTATAGTGGAAATGATATTTGATCTTAGGTTCATACAATGATATTAGTGGTATTCACTTAAACCTAAATAGTGCATGTTCCATAAACAAAGTCCTCGACAATGGTGAGATTGATGAGCAGTGAGTTAACCCTACATCGAACCATATGAATCACAAAGCGTTCACATGTGATCTGGTCAAATTCCATGGACTTTATCATTTCTAGTGCACTAATACTTTATGAAGTGGATCTAGCCTTAAGATCAATTTTTGTCCTCCCAATTACACTTTTCATGTACATTGGTATGGTTAAGTGTAACTAAAGCATCTGATTTTTATTATTTTTTATTGTTATAGTTTGGTGCTCGAAATGTAGATAAAAGAAGTTTGATTAACTAATCTAAATTAACTAATTAACTAGCATTTAACTAGTCCTAACATAAGCATTCAATCCCACTTTCTATACACATCCTGAACCCATGTATCTACTACTGGGCAACCAAGCACTACACTACTAGGCATACCAAGCAATAACGCTATTGGGATTACCAAGAGAATACATGTTATGCTCGAAGCAATTGTACTTATGTGTGTAATATATCTGGGTTAATTACTTATCTAACATAGTAACTGGAAAATAATTGATAACTAATTTAAAAAATTTAATAAATAATTGGAAACAATAAATGCATAAATAAAATAGCTAATTTATCCAAAGTGCTGTAAGGTTTATCAGAAAGCTCATCTTTATTTCCACACACATTGTCATGCTCAAGTACAACAATGCTTGAATAAAGATCCATACACTCAATGAGTCTTGCTGCGGACACTCAAGGTAAAAAGTTCTAACTTTTGAATAGAAAAAATGCAAGAGCTTCGCTACTACTGAAATCTATATTACCATAAATGTAGTTTGTATGCATGTATGTATAGGCGATGGACAGACACTACGTTGACAAGGCCTCATTGACATAGGATAAGATGTGTTAATGTGACCTCATCGACGTAGTCAACTACGTCAATGAGGCCTCGTTGATGCAGCTAACCAGAAATGACTCATCAGGAAGAAAATGCATCTTTCTTAATTAGGACTCAAAACATTCAGTCTACAAATGCTATAATACAAGGATAATAAGTGATATTCATCAAGAGATGTGGTTTTTATTGAAGATAAATTTAAAACAAAAAATTTTTAGCCAAGTAATCAAAAATCTATAGACCAATATAATTTAAAATCATGGATTTCAAGAACTCATCCTCAAACCCAAATGTTGAACACAAATTTTGAAAGAATAACAAGTAGATCACATGTCATTACTAATATAGCATACTCAGCTCTTACATAAGAACTAAATAGCATTGAGGAAGCCTTAAAGACCAAAACTTGGAAGGAAGCCATGGACAAAGAATATGAACCCATGATGAGAAATAAGACATGGGAACTATTTGATAAACTAAAAGAAAAAAAACTAATTGATTGCAAGTGGTTGTACAAAACTAAATTCAATGAAAAAGAAGAAATAATGAAACATAAGGTAAGACTACTGGCAAGAGGTTTCAAACAAAAGAAATATATTATCTTTGAGAGGATTTTTTCACTAGTAATAAGATTTGAAATAATTAAACTCATTCTTTCCATTGTAGTTCATCACAATCTTAAACTCCATCAAATGGATGTAAACATAGCATTTCTAAATGGAAGCATGAATGAAGAAGGAGATGTTTATTAACTAAACGTATATACCATTAAAGGAAAAAATGTAAATTGAATAAAGCATTATATGGATTAAGATAAGGTCATAGATCATGGTTCCGTAGGATTAATGACTATTTGTTGAATAAAGGATACTCATCTTGCATGTTTGAACCCACATTGTACTACAAACATGATAAGAAGGACTTCATCATTATCTCACTTTATTTAGATGATCTTGTATTAAGAGCTACTAATAAAAATATGAAAGAAAAATTTAAATCAAATATGAAGGATGAATTTAAAATCAAAGATTTAGAAGAACTACGATAGTTTCTTGACATATAAGTTAATCAAGAAAAGGAGGGAATTAAGTTTCATCAAACCAAATATGTTGCTTCCATTCTAGAAAAATACAAAATGAGAAAAGAAAATATCACTAAATATTCTCTTCTTAAAAATATAAAACTAGAAAATAAGAACAATAGAACACTTGTAGATGCTACCTTAAATAAAAGCATGATTGGAGCACTAATATTTCTTTATCACATAGGAATAAAACTAGAATTTGTTACTTCTCTCTTATTAAGATATATGCAGAATCCTAGATAGTCTAACCTTAATGTTTTGATTCATGTTTTAAGATATGTGAAAGGTATGACAAATTATGGACTCATTTATACCAAAGAAAATGGACACTTTTGTGCCTATTTAGATGTTTTTTAGGGAGGAGTGCACAATGATAGAAGGTCCACATTAGAAGCCATAATATTTCATGAAAATAATATAATATATTAAAAATCAAGAAAACAAACTCCTATCATCATCAAGAAGTCCCGCAAGGATCTGATTTTGAGCCATTGGCTCCTGCCTTGGACCCTCCTTGAAGATCAACTAGAAGCTTGTAAAGAAAAGAAAAGAAAAGAGGAAACTGCTACTTAGTGGAGAGGAAGTTGCCCCTCTAGACTGATAGCCAGAACCTATTTGGGACTTCCTTCCTTCTTGATCCCCCTCTAGACTCCATTTTATAGTTGTTGCGACCATCCATAATGATGTCTACATGTCATGTAATGGCTACAGAAACCGCCACCACTTCTTGTCTAATAACACCCATATTCTCCAATTAAGTGTCCACTTATGTCCATAACCATCGTAACTTCTGAAACATCTGCTACTAATGACCATAACCGCCATCATTAATGATTGTAATTGTCGTAACTTCTAAAATGTTTTCCACTAATGACTGTAACCACCATCATTAATGACTATAACCACCATCATTAATGATCGTAATTTCCATAACTTCTAAAATGTTTGCCACTAATGACTATAACCACCATCATTAATGACCATCACCAGATAGTTTAAATTCCCACTACTCGGATGATTTTTATTGTGGTTCTTAAGGGAGAGAAATAGAAACGTTGATAATCATGATCCCATGTGAACATGGAAGTGTTGACATCAACACTTAGCCCCCAAACTTTTAATTGCATGCAAGTGCAAGGAACAAGACCATAGAAATTTTAAAATGATACAATAGAGAGGGAATTTCAAACATCACAAAACAAGCAAATGAAAACTTAAAAGTAAACTAAACATGATTAAAATAACCATATAATCAAAAGAGAACTAGATGTGGGCCACCCAAACTATACCATCTTATTTAATTGAACTCTAAATATATAATTTTATTTATTTTAACTACATATATCTATATATAATTAAAATATAATTATGATTTCTTTTCCAATATTTTTACAAAGTAAAAGCCAACAGCATGCGGACTACTTTGAGCACAAGACCCATACTAAAAAGAGAAAATGGAGGTTAGGGTTAGGATAGCTACCGAACCCCATCACACTTAAGAACTTATTACACTATCAATGAACATGGTCCTCAAATTTTATTTTATTTTATTTTTTTTGAGGAAAATTTTCCCATGGTGTACTTCATTCTTAAGGTAGGAATTCCAACATGAGTCTAGCCGATTAGCTACAGTGCCAATGAACATGGTCCTTTCAAAACTTTTCCCATGGTACAGTTCAACCCTCATGTATGTTCCTTTAATTGTGATTTCATAGCATCATACCAAGTCTCCTGGGTGGCTAAGGGTTCTCAAGTGGAGATGAACACACTTCAGCCCGTTGTTCACAGGGTAACCATGGATCATCACACTTGAGGGCTAGGGCTTATTAGAGGGGAAAATGGGGTTTTCCAAGGTCACCTAGTGATTATGGCTAACCATTCTCCAACATCACCTATCCTACACTCACATGATCATGATGATTACATGATAAGTTAGCACAAATCTCATACTCCATAATCCAACATAACTATAGAAACTAAAACCTTGAAAAAGACTGGAAAGAATCAAAGCATTATTGAAATATATAGTATAAAAGAGATTTTATGTAATAGTACTAGGAAATATTATATAAAGGATTATACTCACATTATTTTTGAATGGTGTCCTGATGATCCAACGCCTAGTAACTCAAAAGATCATAATGATTACTAAAATCATATACAAAGCAAAAATCAAAACAATATGCCAAGAAAGAAATGATGAAAATGAAAATAAAATATGCAAATGCAACTATATACAAATGAAATGCATGATGAAGGGGAAGAAAATAGGCAACTAAGAATCTACTAGGTGTCCACGTGGGGCACCTAAGTAGAAATTCTATGGATGAAATGCATTAAAATTTCTAGGTAACTTATATCCTTTCACATTAGCAACCTTGTACACATTGGGGCCAATGACGTCCTTAATTCGGAATGGGCCTAACCACATAGGAGAGAACTTACTTTGAAGATTTGCTCAGTCAAGTGTTCTACCTTTTTCAAAGACTAGGTCTCCTATCTTAAAGACTTCACCAATGTACTTCCTGTTAAGACATTTTTTAACAAAAAGATTATGAAAATTAAGACCTAATCTTAACTTGCTTATTTGTTTTCTATCAAGTCTATCTTTGATATAAGTTTTAATGATAGGTCTAGCTCTTGATGGGTCATCGGATATAGCCTTTCTAGGAGAATGTTCCATGGATGTATCATTAAAATTTAGCACACCTTCAAATGTTCTAAGAGGCAGGGTTTTACTTACATCTTTATCTTCCTCTAAAGGTGGTGGATCACTAAGACAAAATCCATCGTGTTGTTGATAAGGCAAGGTATCTCCATAGCTTTCTTCACCTTCTCTAGAACTTTGATAGGATTGGGTGGAACCTGTATGAGAGACAAGATTTATTTTTGTACTTCCACTCACATGTTCACTACCCTCAACCTCAATAACCCCAACATAAAGATTAGTGTTTCGATATTCCAAACATTGATTTTGTTGATCCAAGGTTGTAACTATTTGTTTGTAGAAGGGTTCTCGAGTTATAGTCATGTATTCAAATTTTCCTTTGATAGGGATTAATAGCTCTAAGAAATATGACCTAAAGAAGCCCTTAAACTTGTCTCCAAAATTCCTAGATAAGAGCACACCATAGGTAGGTGACATGTCAACTACTAGGATATCTATGTAACATGTGAACATAGGGTATTGTTTAAGTTGCACTTTCACTCCTTTTAATGACCCTACTATAGGTACATTTGACCCATCAAGTTAAATCACATTTTTCATTTGTGATATCATTTGTGCTCCTAAAGTCTTACATACCTCAAGTGGCATGACACTAACAATTGCTCCAAAATCCATCAAACAATTGTGAATATTCTTTCCTAAAATAATTAGAGTTTTCAGGAAAGGAGGTTGCTCTTTCTTCCTCATCATGAAATTGTTTACATTTTGTATTGATAATGTGTTAGGACTTTTTGTGAAGTGAACTTGCCTTTTAGGGGTTGGGGATTTCCCTTTATTGGTTTCTAGTCTATGAACTATCTCTTGAACCACCTCTTTTATTTTGTCAAAACATAACTGGTCATACACTAAAATGTTAGCTTTGGTTTTCTTCAAATCCTCAACTAGATTGTAAGTTTTGTGTTCATATTTAACTTCTTGTTGAGGTGGAGTTCTTCTAAGTATAAAAGGTGGGTTTGATTGTTGTGGGGTGTTTGTTTGGGATGACTCAGTTTGAGTATTTGTGTTACTTTGACTAGGAGCTCTTCTGTTTGGAGGAGTGTAAGGGTTAGTCATAGTTAGTTGTTGTGTGTTTTTCATGATGTCACTAAGTTTATAGTAGTAAGCATTAGGTGGGTTAGGGTCACTTACCATAACTTGCTCCAATGAGGAAACTTCTTCGTTTTCTGTTTGATGAGGTATGTTAAGGACCATAATAGGAAGCTTTCCATTTTGTTGACTTTGGGTGTTTTTGCCAAATAATGCTAAAAATTGGGGACAAGTCTTCTCAGAATGTTGCCTAGTGTTATGGAGGTGACAATAATCATCATTGACTGATGAACTAGACTTTTCTGGTTGTATAGGACCCTTGTTGTTGTTTCTCTTTAGTTCAACTACTTCGTTGGAAAGTTTTTGAAGTGAAGTTAATATCTGGGTCATTTGATCTTGAGTTTGAGTTGGGGTTTTAGTAGGATTAGGTACCTTGTTTGGGTTTATGGAATGAATTAAGGCCTTTGATTGATCCTCATTCAAAATAGTGTTAGATGGTAAGAATGGAGGAAATGTGGGACCATGAAAAAATCTATTTGTAGATTGAGTCATTTGAAGGTGAACAGGAATTTGGAACATAGTTGATGAGACGCGGTTCGCACAGGTCTTGATATCACATACGCGATATCACAGCCGACGCGATATCGCATCCCCCGCGATATTGGATACGCGACATCACATCCTTCCCTACGATATCACATATGCGATATCGCAGTCTACCGCCATGTCTATAAATAAGAGGTAGCTCTCCCTTGTTTGGGGATCCTAGTTTTAGAGTAGCGAACCTCTGGCAATTTGATCCCTCCAGAGTTAGATTTTTTCCCGTGTCTGCCCGTAGTGTGGTGAATGTAATTGTACAGCGTCTTTATTCGAGTGTGCCGTACTTGGACACGCACATGACCGGCAATAAAGATCAAGATTACTTCATCATTGCAACATTCACTTTGTCATTTATTTATATGTTATTTATTTAATGTTATTTATTGCTTTCGTAGCGCGGTGTGAGTATGACTTGGCTACAAGCGCCCACAGGTGTGTACGACTAGTTAAGGAATCGGTTACTCATCGCGATTAGTCTCTCACCCTTGAACTCCTAGAAGCGGAACGAGTATGACTTGATTATGAGCATTTAAGTGTGACTGCTTGGTAGCCCAGTGGTGTAGCTAGGGGGATCTACGCTTGGTAACCCAGTGGCGTATTTGGGGTCTGCGCTTGGTAATCCCAGTGGCGTACCTAGGCCTATGCTTGGTAGTCCCAGTGGTAGTCATGCACGAAGTCCAAGATGTGTACGGTTGATTAAGGAATCGGTTGCTCGTCGCACTTAGGCTAGATTAGATTTTCTTACCCTTTTCCTCCTAGCTTAGATTAGTTAATATTCTTTTCCATTGCCATCAGGAGTAGCGATAGAATTAGGAACACATCATAAACCTCATCTAGACTAAACCATATGTGACATATGCAAACCTAGTCTAGGTGGGAAGACAGCGAACTGTGACCTAAGGCTAACTATCTAGGTGCCACAACTAATTCATCTGCAGAGTTCGACCAGATCATGTGTGCGACGCTCATTTCGTATGGTTGAGTGTAGAGGTACCTCGCCACTCATCATTGGCACCATTGCCGGGGATGCTGCTAGTTATCTAGATTAGTTATATCATACAAGGTCGCTGTAAAGAACTTAACGATATATCTTTCAGAAAATAATAATTATTAAAAATTCATATAAATTCACACACAACTTTGCCTCTCCTACAAGATGATAATAAAGCCACACTTAGTGAGGAAGTTCATTAGAGAACCAATGAGCTATATGATGATGAAGGTTGGAGTATACAACCTGAAGTGGGAGTTTCTTATAAACATGAACAAAAACCACGTCATCATAATACACGAAAGCCTAACTTACCCAATGACGATGAACCCCCACTGGCCACTATAAGCTTCACACAAATACAAGAGGCTGTTCGAATCTCACGTAGGCATCGTAAAGAGGGCCTACTACCTAGGCTCGATTTAAACAACTTTCCTACATTTTCAGGAGGCTATGACTTAGATCCGCATCAACATTTACTAGCCTTCTATGATGCCTACACATGGAATAACATTGATAACAATTGGCAAAAACTGAAGCTCTTTCCTATGACACTCGTTGACCAAGCTAAAGTATGGTATAGATCGTTAAAACCAAATTCAATACGACGCTTGTCAACAATGGTATAGGTCTTTAACAAAAAATATCAAACCTACGCAAGAGTGTCAGCCTTGAGGAAACAAATCCAAGGATGGAAACAAGCTAAACATGAACCCTTGGACATGACCTTAGAAATATATTACGCACTGTTAAACAACTGTCCAGGCCATGGGTTTTCCGAGGAAAGGCTAATGTACCATATCATTGATGGGCTACGTAATGAAACTAGAGAGATCTTAGGAATGTATGCCTGAGGTCAACTATACAACCTACGAACCCATCAAATCCAAGAGCTTTTTCAACGGGTAGCAAAATAAGAAGGAAAATTAGCTACATGGGAGAGTGTTGAAAAACATCAACGGGACCAAAACATTAACTCAACAAAGGTCCACGATCATAACAAGGAGATATCAACAAATCTCAAGGTGGAAACATCATCTTTGCCAATACAACAATTGTTAGAAGAAGCCGAGGCAAAGATCAATAAGATGTTGGAATGGATGAATCAAAAGTGTGGAGAATACATCAACAACATTGGAGATAGAGTTTTCACAACCCAAGAGATAGGACAAACTAGTAGACATTCAGAAAGAAAGAATGAAGGGACTAAGTGCTTAACTGCCAATCATATGTATGAATGCAACATATGCCTGTACGATCACCCCAAAGGCCAATGCCCAATATTGTTACATCTACATAAGAATTGGGGAAACACGTTACACCCAGAGTTCGTACAAAGATACTGTGTTCGATCACAATGGCAACAATCCCAGTCATGGGGGAATCCACCCTTAGACTGGAGGCACCCTTCATATTTTCCGAGTCTAAATGCTTATCACGTCCAACATCCTATTTCTTCAACTGGGCCACCACACTTTATCTCACCACAACACCATTCTCCACAATACTATCAACCCATGCCTCCAACACAACCACCACCTTGTGCACCTTATACTCCTCCTAACTTTCAACATTCTTATCCTTTCCCTCCTTCCACAATGCCACCAACTGTTCCTAAGGTGTTTGTACCACCGCAATCCAAGAACAACACTTGTGCTACTGCTACTAATAGCAGTGATTAACCTCAGCAACATCAAAGACGCCCTTTCTTTAAACACGGCCGTAGGAAGAGACAGCATAACTCTGAGGCCACTGCATCTTCCAACTCAGCACAAGTCCAACACTGTGGTGCACCCTTACCTTCGAACCCAACGCCTCATATAACTTCATTAGGGCCACCAACTTACACTCCAACAACCATATATCCCAAAGAACACAACCATGGGAGGCATCATCCTAATCCTTGCATACCACCTAACGGTCCTAAACATCATAGTGGGTCAACTCGTTATCTGGGAACTACATCGTATAAAGTGCCCCACTATGCTTATTATAATCAAGTGTGTGAACCCCGAGGGGACAAGTAAGGACCAGCTTCAATATTTCCAATATGCAAGGATCCTCATTTCCCATTTATTAATCCTCTCCATACTCAACCGATTAGTTATGGGGGATATCCCCCATTCCAATAACAAGCATGATTGATAAATATTTTTCATTTTCTTTAATTTTTCAACTTTTTGTTTTTCAGTTTTTCATTTTTCAACTTTTTGGTTTATCTTTTTATCTTTTTTGTGTGTTTGTGTGTTTGTCTTTTTCCGTTTTTGTAAGTAATCTCGTCTACGAATAAAACACATGTGGATTGTTGGTTGAGGTGTATTTTATGTTATTAAGTCATGAGTGGTCAATTATTTGAAATAGTGAGCCCACTACATCCACTCATCCACTCTATAAATAAATAGGTTCTGTTCTAGGGTACAGTGATATTCTTGAAATTTCTAAACTTAAAATTAATTTTGTGTTCATTGTACCCAGAATGAAAAAGGATGGACCAAGAGGGAATGATTAGGATGTGACATCAAGGGGACTTGTGGATTCTCTTTGATGTCATTTGTGGGTGTTATCATGAAACTTGGTTGTACTAAGATCCTTGTAGATCTAATGAAAAATGGGAGTAAGAGTAATCAAAAGGGCACTCGAAATTCAAAAGCTATTCTAGGGGGTCCCACTGGAAAGACATGCATCCATGCCTGAAGGTTGATGGCTTCTATGGATTTAGTAAAGTGAGAAAAAAAAAGAAAAAGAAGTGCCATAAAACAAAAATCACTCCTCCCTTGTACTAAATGTCAAGTGATCATACGCCTTGTTGTTATGGTACTCTCATAGTTGTTCACCATGGGATGAAGCAATGCGATGTCACTGATTAGAAGGATGGACTTGGTCCTGATCTTGGAACGATGGGTTAATGACACCTTAATCATGCTTTCCACATAGGATTCATTGTATCCTGGGTCAGATACCTCATGTCCCAATCTCTACAATCCCTTTTTACACTTCAACTCATCTCACAGTTTGTGTAATTGTAGCTCGTGTCCCATGTAACATAGAATTTTCATCTCATTTCGGTGTTGTTTACATGTGTGTGTTTTGTGGAGTTAGTGAGATTACATTTAACCCTTCTAGTGCCCATGGACACTTTAAGTGTGGTTACACAAGGGCATAATAGGTTGAAACCTGCTTTGGGGAGGACCCACTTGTGTAATTTTTCGTAATCTTCATTAATTCTCTCTCTTAAACACACAATTTCTTACCCTCAGCTTCATTTTCATAAATTTCTTTCCCATTTATTAACCCTCAAAACTTTAACGTTCCAATGTACCATTACATTCCCTTTTCTTCATAACCGCCAAAGTTTTAATTGTTAAATTCACACCAATATCATTCAAAGTGCCTCTCGAATTCATGTAATTACCCTTGCATATATTAATCCTTGTCAATGTCCTCACTTTACACATTAATTTCAAGAAAATCATTAAAAATTCGGTCTTTTTCAGGTGTCTAACTATAGTTGGGACAAGATATCGCGTACGCGATGTACCGTATGCGATATCGCATCCTATTTTCCTATAAATAGGAACACCCGCCACAACACTTAGCTTCATTTTGGCCATTTACACAGGGGGAAGTTTTTGAATTTTTTCTCTGTGACTTGCGCTTGCGTGACCCTTGCTATTTCACCCATATCTCGTGCGCTGGTACTCCGATTTTAATTCCGTTTGAACCTACTTGAACTTAGAGTGTTCAGTTTAGTCATGGGGAAGAGACACTTGCCGAAAAGTGCCTAACTTTTTTGAAATTTTTCATCACCCAAAGGACATCAATTAGGGTAATTAATACTAACACTTAGACAAATTGTGCCAAAAATCATATGACCTTAAGTATGCCGGGAGATTAAAATGCAAATCCACCGAAGTCATAGGACCCATTATCATAATTTTTGGGCACGATCACATAATAACATAAGATCTTCAATTAAAGGCAAGTAGTAAGGTATCACTTGAATTCTTAAACAACCTTACTAACGTTGGCCCGTGTGATTGCAGATGGCCCTGAAACGTTCACAGCAGAAGAGTCCTACCCAAGGTGGAGCGAAACAACCTAGGAGAGGTAGAAGGCAAAGCCCTGCTGGATAACATAATGAACAGGAGGTGCATTCATTTAGTATCCATCAAGAAGGACCTCCTACCAGACGATCCGGGTAGGCGGAAGGAGGAGCTGTTGCGCCTGAACTGGGACAACAACTCACATTGCCCTCGGAATGTGTTCAGGCCATCCACACAAAGTCCACAATTGCTTCAATGATTATGGAACTCAACTTCGAATCTTTCACAGAGTTCGCTCCTGAGGCTGTTAGGGATCACCTCAAAGGATCTCCCTTATGGCCTGTCCTCTCTAAAAGAGGTGCCTAGTACTTAGGAGAAACGTACCTATTCTGGCACATTAAGGAGCAAGGCACCACAGTCAACATTGGTGGTGTGACAGTAGATTTTTCTGCATAGGCAATTTCAGAGGTGTTAAACCTTCCAAATTCAAGCCCCCATGTTGCTCGGTTATCTACCTGATCAGACCCTGATGTGCGAAAGGATTGGCTAGAGAAGGCTTATGGCAGAGATAAAGCTTTTGGTGAACTGACAACGAAAGAGAGAGTTTATTTTAAAATCAAAACCTATCACCTCTTCCCCACGAAAGGCCTAAAAAGAATATCAACATACACGGCAAGAGGATGTGCAGTGTTGATGGGAAAGGTTAACGCTAACCTTCCCCATCTATATTTAATGGAGATCCAAGGCGATTCGAAGAGCAGAAGATAGGGAAAATGGCACTCCCTTTTCTCTACCTTATCAAAAAACTGTGCCAACGGGCTGGCATTCGGGGATACAGAAATGACATCCTGCAAAAAGCCCAAAATGCTTCTTATGCTGAATTACTAAAGGTCCCAGCTCCAAGAAAGAGCACTGGCGAAGAGCTGGGACCAGATGAAGAAGATGAAGAAGAAATGACTGGACCCCCTGCAACTCAACTTGCAGGACCCAGTCAACCTCCAGCCACAGGTCCCAGCCAACAACAAGAAGCAGGACCCAGCACAGGCCAGGATCAGCCGCCGCCGCAAGAGTACAGACTATCGATGAGCCATCTGAGGGCCATCGCCAAGACGGTTAGTTGGGAAAGTCATGATGACGCCAATCTCTTCCGTGTCATCGATGATGCTAGCCAGCCTACGATTTCAGTAGATCGCACACGGGGTGAGTTATCAATGCAAACAGGAGGAGGGGAAAGCAGATGGTCACAACAGATCTCTGGACATGCGGCATCTTTTCAAGTGCAGTTAGAGACTGATGAAGGGGCCACTTTGGTGGTCATGCAACACCAGGATGCCACAGGAGCTACTAAAGTGGTCGCTGACCACATCAAAGAGTCTTTCAATGTACCTGTTGTGCCACCGGTAGATCTTTCAGGAGCACAGGACAGTCAAACTATTGCCAGAACCTCAATGACTCCTGCCGAACATGAGGATGCATTAGACAGATTGCTTCAAACAAGACAAGTTTTGATGTCTCTGTTTGAGATCCCCCAGGATGTAACGGCAATTCAATTAGACCTCATTTCCACAAAGGGGAACCTGGTCCTATCCGAAGTAAGGGCAGAGCATGCTGAAGCTGAAGTGCAGAAATTACAAGAACAGCTCTTGGCCTTACAAGCAACACAGCGGGATCCTTTGCGATTGGTTCCCGTAGACCAGTTAGACAATTTTAGAACTGAGCAACTAACCAAACTAATTGCAGAAAATAAGAAGGTGGCAGAAGAAAAGGAGACGGCCACTTGGGATGCCTCGACAACTCAAGCGCAAACTCATGCGCATCTTAAGGTACTGAAGGCCTTACAAGAAGAGAACAAGCAGTTGGTTGCTGAAAATATTCAGTTAACTTCTGTGGAGAAACAAAAGAATGTTCTCGATGAACACTTCCATCAGTTGCGAGAACAATTCATTCGGGTTAACCGAGATGTAAGCCATTTAGCTAGAGAAAATCGAACCCTCTCAACGGAGGAGGTACGCGCTATTCGACAAAAATCAGCCATCGAAATTAGCACATGGCAGAATGAGGCTAAACGACATGAGAAGCTGAAGGAGCATTTCCATGATCAGGTAGGGATGTACAAACAAATCCTGGAGAAGGAGATCCATATGGCCAAAGCTCAAATCAACAACATCAGTGCCCAGCACACTGATTGGGGGGCCATATTGGACACTTATGCCTACGCCCACCAAGCGGAAATTAAGAACCGAGACCTGCAAATCCAAGACTTAACTAAATACATGGAGTTGGCAAACCTTCGATATGCCAACTTGGCCATGTTAACAGTAGGATGCCCAAGGTCAAAGCTCAAGCAGCAGGTGGCTTCCACCCACATCAAATATGAAGCGGAATTTGCAGAGCAAAAGAAGTTGGCTGAAAAATTAGATGTCGCAAATTCTGAACTCGCGGTGGTAAAAGAATGCTACCAAGGATAGAAAGATGTGGCAACCGACTTGGATCGATGGCTAACAGAACTTCATGAATACAAAGACAAAGCCAGAGCCTATGAAGAGGAACGACGGGTGTTCGCGGCGTGGTACGTCAAAGCTAATCAGATGTTCCTGCAACTACCCTGTCCGTGGGAAGTGCCGACTCCATCAAACATCGGAGCATCAGCATGGACGACACAAGACCCTCGGACCGAAGAGGAGAAGCTTCAGGCTATTCTTCAGGGTCATCAACCTTCAAATCTCGGAGCACGTGACAAGGGAAAGCACCCATGGAGGAGCCACCGCCACCAGGAACTACATGAGTTCCACATTTTTGTAGTTGTAGCATTTTTTCTCTGTGTTGTGTCTTCCCACACTACGGCATTAGTTCATTTCTTTTTCCAGTTAATAATCCCATACCTATCTACTGTGTAATCACTGAAGCTTGTTCTCCTTGTAACTCGAGGATGAATTTTTATTCAGTCGTGGGGATATGATGAGACATGGTTCGCACAGGTCACCATATCGCGTACGCGATATCGCAGCCGAAGCGATATCGCATCCCCTGCGATATCGCATACAGTCTGCTGTCATGTCTATAAATAAGAGGTGGCTCTCCCTTGTTTGGGGATCCCAGTTTTAGAGTAGCGAAGCTCTGGTAGTTTGATCCCTCCAAAGTTAGATTTTTTCCCGTGTCTACCCACAATGTGGTGAATGTAATTGTACAGTGTCTTTATTCGAGTGTGCCGTACTTGGACACGCACATGACCGGAAATAAAGATCGAGATTACTTCATCATTGCAACATTCACTTTGTCATTTATTTATTTGTTATTTATTTAATATTATTTATTACTTTCGTAGCGCGGTGTGAGTACGACTTGGCTACGAGCGCCCATGGGTGTGTACGGCTAGTTAAAGAATCAGTTACTCATCACGATTAGTCTCTCACCCTTGAACTCCTAGAAGCAGAACGAGTACGACTTAATTACGAGCATTTAAGTATGACTGCTTGGTAGCTCAGTGGTGTAGCTAGGGGGATCTACGCTTGGTAACCCAGTGGCGTATTTGGGGTCTGCGCTTGGTAATCCCAGTGGCGTACCTAGGATCTATGCTTGGTAGTCCCAGTGGTAGTCGTGCATGAAGTCCAAGATGTGTACGGTTGATCAAGGAATCAGTTGCTTGTTGCACTTAGGCTAGATTAGATTTTCTTACCCTTTTCCTCCTAGCTTAGATTAGTTAATATTCTTTTCCATTGCCATCAGGAGTAGTGATAGAATTAGGAACACATCATACACCTCATCTAGACTAAACCATAAGTGACATATACAAAACTAGTCTAGGTGGGAAGATAGCGAACTATGACCTAAGGCTAACTATCTAGGTGCCACAACTAGTCCATCTGCGGAGTTCGACCGGATTGCGCGTGCGACGCTCCTTTCGTATGGTTGAGTGTAGGGGTACCTCGCCACTCATCAATAGTGTTGGTCATTCATAAAGCTGGTAGAGGACTATGTTCCATAGGATTGCTAACACTCATTATTCCAAGCTATTCATAAGGGTAATTTGTTCTAACTCCACGGCTTTAGCCATTGCTCTCTATATTTCTATTATGTTAGGGTCTGATTTGATGGCATAGGCAAAGAATGGGTCGATGGTAGAGAGGTAAAAGTTGAGGATGTCATTGAGTTGTGGATGCATGTCACTTGACACATAGGACAACTAATGAAGGAATCCTATATTGTAATCCCTAACATTTTCCCCAAGTAGCTTTCTTAAGCTAGTGAAGTTGCTAGATGTTATGGCAGGGCTTGTGAATTTGTGAAACTAAATCAAAAACTTATTTTTGAACTCCTACCATGAGTTAATGGAGGCATCGGGAAGCATCAGAAACCATTGGGTTGCTTTGGTTCTAAAAGTTTTCACAAATACTCTACATGCCACATCATTTTGGACAATGTTGTAGATACCTAGTAAGGTTTCAAAACATTATACATGTTGGCAAGCATCACTAGAAGGGTTTCTGGGGTCGTAGAACAAATTTATGTTCTGAAGTGACTTTAAGATGTCATGGTAATTAGTAAAGTTAAAGGGGTTACTGACCAAGAAAGCCGAGGGTTGATTGGCTACCATCCTAATTTGAGTTCTCCTAAGCATAAAACTTGGAAAGTGTGAGGCTCGTTGTTTCCTTAATGTGAAGAGACGAGTGATTAGTCAGTTAGAAGCAGAGGAGAGTTCACTCATAAAAGAGAACTATAAAATATAATTGTTAGAATGAAACTATAAAATTGCGCAAAAGGAAAAGAAAATATTGAAATAATAATTGTTTGATAAAGAAAAACACTAAAATATGCTACCTTTTTTTGAAAAGAAAAATAAATATATAACATTGCAATACTTATAAAATTAAAAAGGGAAACAATAAAATGCAAGATTTTAGAAAAATAAACTTAAAATTGCATAATAAAATAAAACCACCTTACCTAATCCAGGACTAAGGTAAGGACCTCCAAAACACAGATTTGAAAATGGAACTGCAAACAAGGATTAAAAAAAACAACAAAAAGAAAAAAGATTAAAGACAAATGGGTGATGAGACCCAAAAGTTTTCAAGAAATGAACATTTGAGAATAAGAAATAAAGGGATCGAAATTTCTTTAAAAAGATTTTTCAAGGAAATGGCTGAAAACAGAAATTTTAAATAAAACAAGTTTGAAACAAGGAAAATGAGCTTTTCAAGGAATAAAAACAGAATAGGGACCAGAAAAGGATAGAAAATAGATATTTCAGAAAATGAGATAACAATGGCTAGAAAAATGACAAGAAAAGGTCATAAACAAAAGGCGGGAGAAAGGCCCTCCTTCTAAAGGTGTTGATGCATAAATTTTCGTTGCACTAACACCGTGAAGAAAACTCATTTTACGAGACTATTGCCTTGGGCACCTCACGTATGGGTACAGAAACCTGAGAATAGTCTAAACTAGAGAGGGCTACGTGGCCTTTTGCAAATAATAAACTAGAAAGAAATCTAGAATTTAAAGTAAATAACTGTCTTCAATACAATAAGTAATTAAAAGAACTGAATTTTCCCTTATCGTGCTGACGCTAGTCCGTGACTACTGATGGTATCCACTGTTGGGCAAGAAGACCACGATCATCACAAGAGGGAGAGAGAGAGAGAGAGAGACTACCCATTGCAGTCCGCACAAGGTAGCAACTGTAGCTCTTAAAACCAGCCACCATCTGCCACCTTTTGTGCACCGTCGTAGAGAGGAAGATCATCCACCCATATCTACACCACCGAGACAAGCTTTTGTTGTCACCGAGAAGACTCGCAAGGATCCGATTTTGAGCCACTGGCTCCTACCTTGGACCCTCTTCAAAGATCAACTAGAAGCCTATAAAGAAAGGAAAAGAAAAAAGGAAACTGCTACTTAGTGGAGAGGAAGCTACCCCTCCAGACTGATAGCCAGAGCCTGTTTAGGACTCCCTTCCTTCCTGATTACCCTCTAAACTCCATTTTATAGCTACTGCAACCATCCATAATGATGTCCATGTTTCATGTAACGGCTACAGAAACCACGACCACTTCTTGTGTAATAACACCCATATTCTCTAATTAAGTGCCCACTTATGTCCATAACTGTCGTAACTTTCAAAACGTCTGCTACTAATGACCATAACTACCATCATTAATGACTGTAATTGCTGTAACTTCTAAAACGTTTTCCACTAATGACTGTAACCGCCATCATTAATGACCGTAATTGCCGTAACTTTTAAAACGTTTGCCACTAATGACTGTAACCACCATCATTAATAACCACAACCCAATAGTTTAAATTCCCACTACTCGCATGATTTTTATTGTGGTTATTAAGGGAGAGAAATAGAAATGTTGATAATTATGGCCCCATGCGAGCATGGGAGTGTTGACATCAACAATTACATAGGATAAGAAAGTATCATTAGGTAGATTAAAAATTTTGCTCTCATATTGCAATTTGCAAAAATGTATTTTTATCCAGCCAACCCTTGTTGCGAGTTTCTGAGAGCACTCACAGAGTCTTGAGATTTTTTTGGTAGAGAAGTAACTTGCAACTCACGAGCCAGATCAGAAATCTATATATTTTGAAAAGGTCAATGGATGAAAATTCAAATTTCAACAAGTTCTTTTCACTATTCCATGAGTATGCAGAGTAACTGGCCAAGTCTGAGTTTATTCTGTCCAAAATGAATCACTTGCAGAGTCTGAGTCTTGTAATGCTGCAACCAACTACAGCTCAGAGGTGCCTGCCTTATAGATCTTTTATGCCATGTTATCTCATAGCTATCCTTCCTACAAATTCCTGTCACATGGCCTACTATGTTACTTGAAAGATATTTGATGATGCAAAATACTTGTTATTCCCAACTCATCATACTGTTTCTATTGCTCATAATGGTAAGGACAATTATCTTTTGGTTAGGAAATCATGGGTTAGATTTTGGCCTCCACCAGGATACTCTTGTCTAATGAGTTGTATCTACCAGCATAAAGTTTCCTTGCCTTAAAAAATAATATATTATTTTTAAATCATCACCCAGTTCACGTATAGCTACCTTGCCATTACTCACTTAGTCCACATAGTAATGAGGGACCAGATGACGGATCCATGTATTAATCAAGAGTTCCCACTACTCATTAGTCCAGGTAATAATCAGGACTGGAAAACATATGGCCGTGTTCCCACTTGTCATTTTCTTAAGCCAGGTGAATGTTTTAGTCGTTGCATTATCATAGGATACCATTTTAAGCAAATTCAAATAACGAAGGCAAATATGTGCCGTAATGTCAGTAGCACAATGTGGCAGGGCATTGTGCCGCTGATGCTATAAATCCGTCAAAGTTTACACCAGAGACTAATATTTTTAGTGGCTTGCCTTTACTATGTTTTATTTATAGACAGGACTCTTTTTTACCGTCTGTTACACCAACGTTAATGACCTCACTATCCGCGCTTTGTTTTTAGGTTGCAGTTTTCAGTAACGGTTTATCTCGTGTTCGTTAAATCATTAAATGAATGAGCCATTAAAACGGTATGAAATTTTTGCTGGGAGTTATGTACTTTTATTTATTTCTCTTTTGCTTTTTCAAATGGCACTTGCTGAAGAGCAACGAATTAGCCGCCTAAAGGGCTATTTGGATGAGTGATTTTGTTCATTTGAATTGCATACAATGTTAAACTCGGGAAAAAATCCCAAAAAATAAATTACCCAATTTATCTTTACAGGACTATTTATAAGCAAATATTTTTTCTAAATAAAAAACTTAGGGTGGAAGGATTTAATATTCAAAGATTCAGGTAACCAAACAAGCCTTGACTCACATTACACATGATAATAAAGTGGAGAATATGAGAATAGATAGATTAAAAATTTGGCTATCATATTGCAATAGGCAAGAATACATTTTATATAGCCAACAACTCAAAGTATTTGTCCTAAAATTTTTTGTCAAATGGCATAGCATGTTACTTTAGACATATTTAGTCTTGCAAAATACTCATTATTTTTAAGTGGGCTTGTTATTACCAAGTCATCATATGGTTTCTATATTAATCACATCACCCAAGGAGTAGCGCAATTGTTAGGACACTTATCTCTTGGTTAAAAGATTATGCATCTAGCCCAAAGTTTCCTGGCCCAACTTGTACTATTTTTAAATCATCAAGCTACTCCTATTACTCATGAGTCTATGTATAATTATTAGTCAAGATAGTAATTTGTGTTCCTACTACTTATTGATAAGTAATCAAGACTAATCATCACACAGCTTCTAGTACTCATTGGTCCATGTGTTAATTAAGACTAGAAGACCTATAATCATCATGCAATTTCTGTTACTCCTATTACTCACGAGTCTATATATACTCAGCGGTCAATATAGTAATCTTCTTTCCCACTACTTATTTATAGTAATCAAGACTAATCATCACACGGCTTCTAGTACTCATTGGTCTATGTGTTAATTAAGACTAGAAGACCTATATACACTTTCTCAATACTTATTGGTCCAGATCAGGCTTGATCATCACATAGTTTTTGTTACTCATGGGTCCATGTATTAACCAAGACATTCCCACTACTCATTCTTCTTCATAATGAGGGACATGATGGCTTATAGCCATGTGATGTGTTTATTAGTTCTTAATACATAAGGTAGTTTCAAACTACTAGTTTGTTCCGCACAGGTGGTCAAAATTTTCAACAAAGGTGGTCAATAATTTCAATGGTAACGATCCACGTGCACCGTCAAGCTACCAACCTCTCTGTCATTGGAAATAATTCGAGTGGTAAGGATACACAGTCAAAATATATAAAATATAACCCGGGCGGAAAAACACAGGGCTTTTCAGTACAACAACAACCAATAGTTGGAAATTTGTAAAAAGGCATAGCGGAGTTCGGTTCATGTTCTTTTTGGGTAATACGGCTGAGGCTAACCGTCAAGCCAGCAACCTCTTTGTCAGAGCAGAGAAACGTACCATTTGGGTTGATGATTGACCGTGTAGGCTATGATTACCGATCGAATCAGATCAAGTGAAGGAAAAACAATAGCAACTTGTTGCACTTAACAAATGAAACGATACTAAACCATTGTTGTTGGCTGACTCTGATCCTGCTGTTAACACAATTTAGTTGGAATGTAAATGATTAACTAACATGTATTGATGAAGATGGAAAGCTTTAGGGGCTAGATTTTGACCATGCTTTTCAAGAATTTGGAAAAAAATCCAGCAAAGACGCCTAGTTTTCCTGCAGATCGTGGAAATATGAAGCAAAGAACCCAGTCTTCATGCCTGGTATTCAGGATCCGCGAAACTACCAGGAAGGAACATGGCTTGCTATTATTGGCATACTATTATTGGCTTAGTATTATTTATTATGCAGCTGGTTCTATTTCCTATGCACGCAATCAGAGAGGAGCCTTGGAAGTAAGCAATAGCGGACAACCAAGCACGAAACAAATACATAGAACAGCACAATGAAGGTGAAGGTGAAGGTTAACAAGATTGCAATCTTCTGCTTCCTCCTCCTCTTCTTGCTGCTGCTCCTGCTGACAAGTGCTGAAGAACATGGTTTTGTAAGTTTACTTTCTCCTGGCCGAGCAATATCTACACTCCTCAATCAAATATATTTTAGCTTATTCTTGTGAACCAGGTTCTTCAAACCAACAACGCGCTCTCTTATTTTTGTTTCTCTGTGTCACAGAAAGATGAGAAAATGGCCAGCTACGTGACCCTGAGCGCAAGGAGCATCCGAGGGAAATTATTGCGAAGTGTCCCCTCCCATGGATCCCCTGCGAACTGCCAATCCGCGGTCTCCCCAGTGTGGATATGTCCAGAACATCCATAGTCCATACCCATAAATTGTGGTACTGTAAGCCATAACACAGTATGTCAGCATCCCAGTCGGTCGTTTGTGCTGAGTTTTAGAAATCTAAATTTAAAGAAATGTTTGGTTTTGGAAGCAGCCCTCATTCGCCGAGTTCACACCAAGGTGTTACTTTACTGCATAAAAATCCCAAGTTTTCCTATTTGATGTCAGATTTTAGTAAAGGTCTGTCAATTAAGATTCTCAATTGTTCCATCTAATGTCCTAATTTTTTTTATTACCTATGGATTAGTTGAAATTTTTATTTTTATTTAATATCCAATTTCAATAACTAATGTCCTTTTTCCAACTCATTAAGATTCCAAAATTTACATTCAAATATTTAAATTAGAATATTCAAACTATGATACATTTTTGTAACTACATCACCACATGTAGTATACTCTACATAGCTCAAAGCTTGCATTCATACCTATATGTTATAATTGTAGTACTAGCATTTGTAGACTTTAATACAAATTTTCTGATTTTTTTCTTAGCAATATCACGATTGAAACCTCGGAATATTTGTAATATAGGTACACCCCAACATATATAGTCTAATTAGAAATTTATAACTTTTTATGGCCCATCAAAATTAAAGTTATAACTTAAAACTTTCAAATCAAGAGTTTTACCTCTTTTCTTTTTATGTTTTAACAACCTTTGTTTTTCTTTCTTTTCATGTACATGTGACATGTACTAACTTACTTTTTTATTAATTTGATTTTTAATTATTTTTTCCCTTTCCTATTTTATAAGATTAACTTCAATTTTCTCTCTTTAACTAAAACCCCAAGATGCAAGCACTCATAATAAGTACATTGGTACTCTAAATCAAATTATCTTTCAACTGATGGGATCTTTATTAAATGCACTACTTTGACCATATACCGAATTCATATCTAGGCAACATTCATTGTAGTCATACAGTTTAAATGTTGAAACATTTATGAGATCTTTAGCAAACTGAAATAGTGATATCTCAAGGATTGTTATAATAAAAAAAATACACTTTGAATTTTAGTTTAATGAAAAAAGTGATAGAGGGTATAGCTTGGGTAAGGTTAAGGTTCAAATTTCTCCATGAACAAAGCATTATATAATCACATACGCATAACTAAATGTGGATAATACGGAATAAAACATGCATAATTGAATATACATAAAAAATAAAAGATGCATAGCCAAATACTTGTAAAGACATGAAAACTAGTAGAAAGAAAAAGATCCAAAGGTAATTGGAGTTTAACATTTAATCATAAAATATATGAAAATATATGATTGAGCTCTAATAGTAGTAAAAGCAAAGGATACAAAACTTTAACAAGATACTCTACCAAGTATATTATATTTAATTATAAAAGACAATAGCAACAACAACAACATTAACAATAATAACTATAATAATACCTACAATAATATAATCCTATGATTTAGTTGATAAAATTGGAATTATACTATTGAAATAAATATGATAATATTAAATAAATAAATGCATGCATTAAATTAAATAATTAAACCTATTGAAGTTTTGGTTTTGACTAATTTCTTGGATCCATAATGTAACAATATACCTTTTGATGTTGGACATATCTAGAACCTTAATTTCTCTCTACTTTATGTTTTCCTCAAGTACCATCGGGTAGTGCTACGGACTTCTTTATCTTTTATTCGTGGTTTGGTGAATTACTACCATTGTATCCTATTGGCATACAAATGCTTTCTATTTTGTTGTTGTTCTAATATTGTTGTACTTCTTGTTGACTTACATTATTGTTTTGTCTATTATGTATATTTACGAAGTATAGGGTTGGGTTCATTTATACTCTGTGGAAGAAAATGAGGTATCTAAGATCAAAAGATGAAAGAAAATTAAAATTAAAAATTATGTTTTCAAATTCATGAGTGAAGAAGAGAAAAGAATATATTAAGACGGCTGCGTAATCCACAAATCGCAGTACTTGTACCGGCGGTAGTAGTGCGGCTGAGTAAGAGGCGTCCGTTTATTTATAAATACATGGAATTGGTGCGGTTTTAGTGGCTTTCATTATTGACGCTGCGCCTGCTGCTGCAGAATTTTGTTCACCCATGACTTGTTCGACCAGATGAATAGGAAATGGATTCACCTCAAGAACTTCAGAGCTCTACTTTACGGCACCATTAAAAAACCCAAAATAATTTTTAAAAGAAAAAGCCTTACAGGAGTTTGACTGGCCGCTTTAAACTTTCAAATTTTAATCCCAAAATGGGTGCCCCGGAATCTTCCCATTACAAAAAAAACATGTGATGTGTGCAGGATAAGGTAACATGATAATTGAGAAACAGCAGAGACACTCGTATGGTGCGTGTGAATTGGGTTGTTGACGGTGGGGCCTACTGATGTGTAATTTCATGCGTTCACTATATGAGGAGCAACGAAGGTTTTAGGGCCATGGGTGGGCCCGCTCAGTGTTGTGTGCAGTTGGAATTGAACTTTGAACCAGTGAGATCAGTTCCTTGCATCAGAAGCTTCAATGTGGCTGACGTGCAGGCATGTGCTTTACAATTTTATGTGCTGGACTGCTGGGTCGTCGGAGATAAATACAATAAAATCAAATAAATGAACATACCTGGCATGGACAAGATCCTTAAATGCTTTCAATGAACAGCCCCTAATAATGTATTGTATTGTATTGCTTAAAAAAGTTACAACGATGGTCGTCTGTTGTTTTTAAACGTATTTTTTATTGTTAATTTAGATCCCCATGTATAGTGCATGGTGGTTTAGCAAGCAATAATTAGTTTTTGTACTAGGGGGCAATGATTCCCGTGAACACGTGAGAGTGATGAGGGAGGCTTTTAAGTTTTCCAATTAAGTGGAGGCATCATGAATTGATTATCATTTTTGTTGTTTCTTGGGGCATAGGTTCGTGGAGAAGCAGAGAAAATTAGTAGGTTTTGATCTATTTTAAGCAAAAATGGATAAGTAGGGATTATTTGAAATAATGTTATAGAGAAGATCTATAATCATTAGACTCTTGTAACAAGTTAACGAATTAGTGGTAATAAATTTAAACAATGAAATTTGTGATAAGTAATGAACATAAAAGTCACTATGGTTTACGAAGAATACAACTTATGAAAAACAAGGTGAAGTAGCACACATCTAAGAACAAGAAGAGAGCATTAAATATGATATACATTATTGGTTTACAAAGACTCAACGAAGGTTTAGTTGATACAAAAACATTTATTAAAGAAATATCCATGGAATATAATTGTCATATGAAATATGATGTACATTATTGCTTTACAAAGACTCAATGATGGTTTAGTTGAGAAAAAAACATATGTGAAGGATATATCCATGGAAACTATGTTTATATGATTGTCATATGAAACATGTGAAGATTGAATGACAAGCATTAAAGGATGTAACCATAATTGATAAATAAAGCCATGCAAAAGTAGTTATGAATAAAATCAATTAACGTAAAGCCATGCAAAAGTAGTTAAGGATAAAATCTGCAACTAAAAGTAGTCATGAATTTAACTTACAAATTGCACATGAAGTACTAGAGCCATAGACTAAAATACGTTGTGAATAATTACTCACATCAACATATAAGATGGAAAAAGAAGGAAAAGAATTGTCATGAGTCAACTTTGTGACCTATAGATTAATTAAGATGTACTTGTATCCAAAAGGGAGTGTGAGGTGGTTGATGAAGCATCATATGTTTAGTAGTTGCATCGATACATCCCCATCAATGTAGCCCCGTCAATGTATCCTTGGATGCATTGGTGCATATGCGTTGATTCTAAGTTGCCTAAAGCCTATGTATATGCACACACCCTTTGCATAGAGGCATCATTTGGTCAATAGTGTAGCCAAACTCTTATAGTTTCTCTTGTAATCTTAGCAAACAGTTAGTGAGTACCTGCAACATGGATTTGAGTCAATTATACATAATTTTATTTGAGTGGCCTTGTACCTAGACATATTTCATGAACAATAATAGGATTGAAATTGATTCATATTCATTGTAGCACTTTGACTTAGAATAGATTTACTTTCGATGTAATTTACTTATTAAATACTTAGTTAATATTTACATTTTCATACACATTAATCAATTAGCAGAATGAGTGCGACCAATTTTGAGCATAAATAGATATTCTTGATCATTGCTCCTACTTATGCAAGAGCTGCTCTTGGATTTCACGCATTCGTTCAAGGGCAATGCAGAACTCCAACATTGTGTCATGAGTGGATAGTGGAGGTGGTGGTTGTTGCTCCTCTTCCTAGGTTGTGACAGAGATGTTGTCTTTCATCATTTCTACCCAAGAGGTAGAAGGAGCATGATTGCTTGTATCGTTGATGTAGCAAATTATTTTTGCCCTTTTGCATAGCTTTTTGATGTGGTAGGGAAAGGGTAGGGCCTTTCTTCCATGTTCATTTTCCTTAAATTGCTTCTCTATCTCCAGATAGATTAGCTATGGAAGCTTGAAAAGGAATTTTCTACTTAGAGCAACACACACATGGGTGGAAAAGGTAGTTACCTTATTGGGCCTCACCATTAGATTGAGGTGATAGGCTACTATCTTAAAATATATATGCTTTATTGGGGTGAGTGCACCATACTCCTTACAGTCCACTCTATCACATCACTGGGTTTACTGCCTCTTTGCCTCTAGGTATGCTTGTGTGGAGATATTTGCCAAATTTGTTCCAATATTAGGAAATCCAAGGGCTTGCCCAATGGCCTCCATCAAGTAGGATAGTTGAATGTCCTTGATCTTTATAGTGGCTCCCACCTGCCTACTGTTCCAAAAGAAATACGTCTCTTCCATATATCATTTTCCACTGGAAGTGATGATTGGTCACATGGGATAGTTCTACAATTGCATCTTGACTTCTGGTGGAGCATGTTCTAAGAATGGTCCAAAGTTTAATTCTTAGAAACCTAAACATTGGATGTTACAAGGCTTGATCTGATCAAGGCAAGCTTAAGTCAGTGTGACCTCAAGTCTTGGCTCTAATCTTGGTGCCTCATCTTGATGGTATTGTTGAGTTACGGTCGCTTCCTTGGGAATTTATCAAACAAATTCCACTTTGAGCTCCTCCTGAAGAGGTCATATTGCATGAGTTTTTGCTACTCTCTTCTAGCTCTAGGTCATTTGGGATGATCCTCCTTCCTACAGGCATTTCAGTTTCAATGCTATCTGTAATCACAACATGACCAAGGATTAGGACTTATTATGTAACTTTAAAACTTTTGCAATACCTTATTCCTTGGGGCACTTACGTGTGGCTAAGCTGTGATCATGGTTGGTTTGATCATTTTAATATTATTTTATTATTATCTGATTAAATAGGTTATTGGAGTGTGTTGGAAGGGTTTACCTTCCATAGGTTGATGATTGAATATTATCCTATTCATTAAACCCATGGGGTAGTTAGAAAAAATCTGAAAATTTTTCTATTACTGAAAAATTTTCTATTAAAAACCTAAGGTTTGTAATCCCCATGACATAAAGTGTACCTCTAGAAGCTGTACGAATGAAGAGTGAAGTAAATCGGACAAATGGTTGAACATTACGGACTCTGGAAGGTTTTGAGCTTTAAAAAATTGCAAAAACTCCCTTTACATTTGAATAAAATGGCAAAATATTCCTAAGTGGTGGGCACACTATATAGAAATTTTCTCATGCGTTGATTAGGTTGTGTCGATGGAACATAGTTGATGTGGTTAGTTGCATGGACTTGGTTTAGTCGATGCAGTTATTCATCCTTGTTGACCAAGTCAAAATTCAAAAAATAAAAGGATTTTTTGAGAAAAATTGGAATCAATTGAATGCCCAAGAAAATAAGAACATAATGAGATACATGAAGAGGGCTTGAGATTTCACAAAATATGGAGACTTATTAGAGAAATGCCTTAAGGAGCACATAGTGGGATGCAACCAATGTGGAATGCAAAATATTTGATTGCAAAAATGTCTAAGGATAAGGAACTTAACTACCCCAACCAAGAGCTATGCAAGTGGATCCTCCCCATAGCAGGCTTATGCCCTTTTTTCCCTTGCATAACCTCATCCCAAGGAGTCTGTGGTCCCCATAGTTGATTAATGGTTATGAAAAGTTAAGGACCAAATTTGGAAGAATCTACTTAAGAATTTAAACACATCAAACTAAGACATTGAATAAAAACATGAAAACCAACAGTGAAGTGAGTTATAGAAAGCATTGATGGATGAGATAGAAAGTGAAATGCATTATCCAATCATGGTCACATGAAGTCCCGTGTAAAGTTTATGGTTAAATGACCTGATAAAAGTCCATCCTTAGTCCAGACCAAAACCAACCACTTTTAGTAACTTTGCATTGCTAGTCTAGGACTAGTCCATCTCCTCAAGACACAAGAATGCTTCCATAGATAACCAACATTCCTTATTTGAGAAGAAAAGAGAAGTAGGAAGTGAAAAATGGCCTTAGTTAAAGGGGATCTTTAGGCATGGGTAACATGTCTTTCTAGTCCTATAACTAGTGCTTGTAGCACGCTTATTTTGTCTAAGGGGTGTGCTATGAATTCCCATATATTTTTTCTTTTTTTCTTATTTTATTTTATTTTATATTTTTTATGAATTTTTAAATGGGAACCATACCATGCAAAGACTTATTCAACTTCCTGTTATTAGTTGACATGGAACAATATGAAATCCATGAAAACACATGTGCGCTTAAACAAGTAGAGAGGAACAAAGATGATGAGTCATGATTTACCTATCTTCACATTGAAGCCTTGACATTTGATGAATCATTCTTTTTTGTTTTCTCTAACCTCAGCTATGCGACATTGGGGCCTAGATGCAACATCAGGTACCCAACATCACAGTATATACTATGGCCTATAAATACAATGCCTAGGCTTCCATTTTAAGTTAGTTTTCAAGTTATTTTTCAGTTAGAGTAGCAAAGCTCTTGCCATTTATTTTTCTCAAAGTTAGAATATTTTCTGAGTGCTTGCAAAAGAAGGCTAAGTGTGTATGGTTCTTTGTTTGAAAATTGATGTACCTGAGCATAGCAGTGTGACAAGAATAAAAACAAACTCTTTTGACAATCCTTGTAGCACTAAGAATAGATTAATGTTTCTTTTAATGCACTTTACTTTACTGCATTTGAATCAAACAATTACTTTCTAGCAATTAATGGACACAAGCACGACCACTTCGAGCATTCATATAGTACTTAGTAACTTAGCAATGCTTAACGTTTGGTAGCCCAACAGCACTATATGTGTTTAGGATGTGTCTAGGAAAATGGGGTGGTTACTTGTGTTAGGCTAGTTTAGATCTTATTTTCCATTGTTTATTAGTTTAATCAAAGTACCTTTTTATTGTCATCAGAAGTAGTGTAGAATTAGAAACAACATCATACGTCTCACTTTGGACTAAACCATACGTGACAAAGATACCACTAGTCCAAGTGGGAAGATAATGAACTGCAATCAAAGCATAAAGATCTAGATGCCACAACTAGTCCCATTCACAGAATTCGACCAGATTGTGCATGAACACTTGTGATTTGTATGGTTGAGCATAGGGATACCTCACCGCTCATCATTGGCATTATTACAGGGGATGGTGCTAGTTACCTAGATTAGTTATATTATACAAGATCACTGTAAAGGAATTAACGATATATCTTTCAGAAGCTATTGATTCAAACACACCATAAACCACGAATAATGTCTCTGTTGCACAGAAGTGGCTATGCACTGCATAGCAGACACATTCATTAGAGAACTAACAAGATATACGTTGAAGAAGATTAGAGTGATTAACCTTATGCAAGGGTTTGTTATGATCATGAACACCCTAACAACACTCAAAGACTACATTCACCTAAGGTAGAAAATCTTGGAGGAGATGACATAGGTCCTAAACTAGGGGAGGCCTTAAGGCCTAAGACCTCCTCTAAAACTAGAACGATAAATTAAGGGACACTAGGGAACACCATAGAAGCCATGGAAACTCTTCCAATTCCTCATATTCCTCTTTCCCTTTAATGTCTAGTTCTGACAAAGATGAATGTAGGTACAAAGATAGAGCTCCATTAAAGGGTTGAACAAAAAATTAGAATCGAACCCATGAGAAAAGTTAAAGAATTCACCATGAACATAGAAATTTTCCTCACAATTTGTTTGATGACGATGAATCCATATTAACCACTAAGATCCTAATGCATATCATAGAGGCTGTTAAGATATCTTGTAGGCATCGCAAAAAGAGTCAACTACCTAATCTTGACATGAATAATATTCCAAAATTTGTAGGAGGCTATGATTTAGATTCACAACATCATTTAAAAGCCTTCCATGATGCCTATGCTAATTATAACATTGAAAGTGAATGGAAAAAGCTTAAGCTCTTTCCTAGGACACTAATTGATAGAGCCCAAATGTGGTATAGATTTTTGAGACCAAGCTCAATCTGACGATGGTCCACAATGTTGGAACTTTTCAATGAGAAATACCAAACCCATGCAAGATTGTCCAATCTGAGGAGACAAATCCAAGAGTGGAAACAAGAACAACATGAACCCTTGGACATGGCCTTAAATAGATATTATGCATTACTGAATTGATGCCCAAGCCATGGTTTCTCCGAGGAAGAGCAACTTTACCACATCATAGATGGTCTTCATAATGAAATAAGGGTGATCCTTGGGATGTCTGCCCCAGGGAAATTATACGAGCTTCAAGCCCATTAGATTAAAGAGATAATAGAGTGTGTGGCAAAAGAAGGAGAGATGTGCAAATGGGAGAATGTATAGAAACATCATTGGGACCTAACTCTTCAATCGAAAGAGGTCCAAATTTATGGTAAGAAAAATGAAACTATTTTTGATAAGGTGATTTTGCATCAGATTTTGTTGATAAAGGAGTATATTGATGATCTAGAAGCAAAGTTTAATAGGATTTCTAAATGGATATATGAGAATGTCACAACTCTTATTTAGATGGTCATAGAGAAGATCATGAAACACATGCCAAGTGATCACAATAAATAGAGGACATATAACTAAGGAATAGTTAGGAACACTTTTTGATAGATGAGAAAAGTGGCTAAAAAAAGTGAGGCTAAAGACTCCACCACGAATGAAGATGATGGATGTGACATATGCATATATGACCATCCAAAGGGTCAATGCCCTGTATTGTTGCATGTACATGAGTATTGGGTAGGTTACTTAAATTTGAAGTTTGTGCAAAAGCACATGCCTAGGAGACTTCCTCTTCCACAAGGTAATTTTAGATAGTCCCATAACCAATTGTACCATCCTAGGGGAACTTATTACTAGCCTCAACATGTTCCTGAATCATAGTGGCAACAACCACAATCGTGGGGGAGGCCACCACCACATCATCCATATCCACCAAAAATGCATGGCTATTATGTTCAACACCTTATTTCTCCAACTAGGTTTTCATCCTTCACTTCTAATCGCGACTACCACTCTCCCGAGTGCCATCAATATGTGAAATCCCTTGAAGAATCACCACCACATGCATCTTACCATCCAAATTACCTTCAATATTCTCATAATCCACCTCCTTCAATTCCATCGCCAGTAACTCAAGAAGGTTCAGCATCACAATATCAACGAATGAGTGCCACTTGTGCTGCAAATGTGCAAGGACACGTTGACACCAGTGGGTTCCAACCGCAATGCCAAAAATGTCCCTTCTTAAGAAAAGGTCATAAGCTGAGGAAAACCATGCATGGACCCACCACATCATCTGAGATAGCATAATGCTAATCTAGTGCACGACCTTCCTTTTGATCACCACCATCCTCTGAGCCTACACATGGGCCACCATCCATTAGTACTCTAATCCCAAATCCAACTAATGAATCTACATGCGTGGGGAGACAAAAAAATCCATGCATACCATATCTTGATCAAGGGTGCAATCATGACCTAGCTATCCATAATGTTTACTCACATCATACCCTAACCCATCATACATTTAACAACCAAGTGTGTGACCGACAATTTTTCTACCCAACCACTGCACCAGTAATAGACACCCAGTGCCTAGGGCATGAATGGTTACCAATGTTTCATACATGCATGGATCCCAATTATCCACTTATTAATCCTTTTCATGGCCAAATGTTTAGTCATGATGATTACACCCCATTCTAGTCTTTAGGATTCTTAAGTGTTTTTCATCTTCTTGTTTTACAACTTTTTGTTTTACACCTTCTTTATTTTACATCTTCTTGTTTTAATGGTATTAATCTTTTCTAATTTTTGGTTTGCACCATCGTTAGTATATTTTCTATTTCTTGAATATTTTACACCTTCTTTTATATTTTCCTTTATTTTGGTGTGATTTTCTAACTTTTTGTTAATAAGTGCCAAGTACAGTGGTAATGCGTTGATTGATGGTGGTATGTACTATTTTTGTTATTTGATTGTTGGTGTCTAGTTTCTTAGTTTAAATTTTGTTAGGGATGATTAGGACATGGTTTCTTTTTCATAAAACAAGTAGTGAGTCCATAGCATCTGCCAATCCACAAACTCTATGGTTTTCCTTGTTTTGGAAACATGCAGTTCCTTTTTCATTACTAAAACTTTAACAAATTTGTGGCTTTGGTAGTTTCTAGAATTGGAAAGGATTCAAGATTTTGAATAGGGTGTGGATTCAAGGGGATTCAATATTCTTTGTATCTTTTTGTTTGCCTAGGTGCATGTGTGTTTTCATGGATTTCTTACCATTCCATGTCAACCAAAAAAATGAAGCTGAATAAGTCCTTGCATGGTGTGGTTCTCATCAAATAAAAATGATGAGAATTCAAAGAAAATCCCTTGGAAAAAATAAATGCATTTCTTTGCATGGTGTGATTCTCATTTCAAAAAAAATGGTGGGAATTCAAAGCACACCCCTTAGACAAAATAAATGGGATATGAGCAATCGTTATGGGACTCATCCTCTCTAACTAAGGCCTTTCCTCACTTCCTACTTCTTCTCTCTAAGGAATGGAGGTTTTTCTATGGGAGTACTCTTGTGTCTTAAGGGGATGGACTGGTCTTAAAATGTTGATGCAAAGTCATTGAACGTGGTTAGTTTTGGTTTGGACTAAGGACGGATCCTATTAAGTCATTTAACCACAAAATCCACAAGGGACTTCATGTGACCTTAATTGGAAACTCCATTTCACTTTCTCTCATCCATCTATGCTTTCCATGTCTCACCTCATCGCTAGTTTCATGTTCTTGTTCGATGTCCTGGTTTGATGTGTTAGAATTCTTAGTTTCTTCTAGGTTTTTGTACTTGACCTTTTGTAACCATTAATCATCCACAGAGCCCACAGACTCTTTGGTTTAAATTTATGCAAGGGCATAAAAGGCTTGTGCTTTCTTTGGGAAGGACCCACTTGCATATCTTTTGGTTGGATTAGTTAAGTTCTTTACCCTTAGACACTCTTATAATCAAATATTTTTGTTTACCCCATCAATGATATCCAATTGTGTAAATCTTCATAACATTTTTCAATGAACTTTCCTTTTTATTATTGTAAATTATTACAACCTCTTCGAATATTTCCTTGTGTTAAATTTTTTCAAATTTAATGGACTACTTATCTATTTGACCCTATTTGTCAGCCTCCCCCCTAACACTACTAAAGGAATCAATCTACCACAATCATAACCTAGTGGAGTGCAGCCACTGAGGAAACAAGGTACTTAACAACTATGTGTTACACCTTACATACTAATTCATGATTCTATCATGATTGCAGTGGGAAGCATGGACTAAAAGTAGGACTATCTTCACCAAGGATGATGCAGCAACACCTTGTAATGAGGAACGTTCATGATCATTGGATCTTTTATCTCTCTCTTCGTTTACTAAGAGGTGTTGAATGTTAATTTTTTTTCTAGGGTGTTCACTTCTCTTATCATGAACATCCAATTTTATAAAGCTTGTAACTCCATATACTTGGACACTCAACGTCTATCTATTCCAATTGAGTTAGTTTGTATGTCAGTCAATAATGCCATACCTACCGAATATTTTGTATGTTGTGTACTCGACATTGGAGCAAACAAAAAATAGCGATTCTCAAATGTCAAGGCTTTGATGTCAAGATAGACAAATCATGACTCATCAAAATAGTATTGAATCCTCTTAAATTCACACCCTTTCCAAACCTTTGAATCTTTTACAAGTTTGAAAACTACCAGGGTCACAAGTTCGTTAAAGTTTTATTAATGAAAAATGGACCTCATATTTCCAAAATTAGGAAAACCATAGAGTTGGTGGATGGGTGGATGATGTGGACTCACTACTTATTCCATGAAATAGAACCTTGTCTTAGTCAATAGTCATCAAAATTCAAAAATAGAAACCAAATGTTAGGAATAAAAAAAATAGGTATAAACCACCAGTAGCAAACAACTACAACATCACTATGTTCTATTGGCAATAAAGCACTTTATTAGAAAACAAGAAAAATTCACACAAAAATAAAGTAAAATATATAAGAAATTAGAAAAATATTCAAGAAAAATAAAACATACTGATGAATCATAATTCATTAGGATACAATATCGGATCCTATAAATACAGCTAGGTTGCGATATTGGATATGCGATATCACGACTCCTGTGTGGACCTATAAATACACATGTAGGTGCATAGGAAAAGTGTCAATTTTTTAGTAGTTTTTGGTTAGTTTTAGGAGTCATTTTATTTAGAGTCTTTTTGTTATTTTTTCATCTCAACCCTTTCTCCCAGTGCATGCCCACAGTGTATGCCCACAATGTGATGATTGTAAGTGTACGACATCCTTTATTCAAGTGTGACATACTTGGACGTGCACATAATCAAAAATAAAGATCGAGATTACTTTATCATTGCAGTATCCACTTAGTTTAATTATTTAATTATTGTTTTTTTAGTTAATATCTCTTCACCCAAAACTCCTTAAACACGGAATGAGTATGACTTGATCACGAGCATCTACATGTGACTGCTTGGTATCCCAGTAGCGTACTTGGGCCATGCACTTGGTAATCCCAGTGGTAGTCGTGCATGAGGCCTAAGATGTGTACAGATGATTAAGGAACGTATGCTCATCGCACTTAGGCTAACTTAGATTCTCTCTGCCTATATCTTATTAGTTTAACTCTGTCCCCCATTTCCCCCTAGTTGAATTAAAAATTACTTTCCATTGTCTTTAGGAGTAGCGTTAGTTTAGGAACACATCATACACCTCACTTTGGACTAAACCATACGTGACAAAGAAATTACTAGTCCAGGTGGGAAGATAGCGAACTACGATCAATGAGTAACTATCTAGATACCACAACTAGCTCGTCTGTGGAGTTCGACTGGATCGTGTGTGAAACACCAGTATTCATATGGTTGAGTGTAGGGGTACCTCACCACTCATCATTGGCACCATTGCTGGGGATGGTGCTAGTTATTTAGATTAGTTACATCATACAAGATCACTATAACAAAGTATTCACAATACATATTTTAGAAAAGAAATTAATTTCAATTAAGTCACACACAATGTCTCTCACACAAGATTATGATAACGTGACAATGAGGAGGGTAATTCATTGGAGAACCAAAAAATTATATGATGAAGAAGATGAAGTTTGGAGTACCCAATCTGATGTAGGGTTTTCCTATGAACATAAACAAAGACAACATCATCCCAAATCATGAATTCATAACCTACCTAGTGATAATGAACCCCTACTAGCCACTATAAGCCTAACGCAAATAAAAGAGGCTGATCGAATATCCCGCAGGCATCACAAGGAAAGTCGTCTACCTAGGCTTGATTTAAACAACTTTCCTAAGTTTTTAGGAGGCTATGATTTAGATTTGAAAAATCATCTACAAGCCTTCCATGATGCCTACATGTGAAACAACATTGATAATGGATGGAAAAAACTTAATCTCTTTCCTACAACACTCGTTGGCCAAGAAAAAGTATGGTATAGGTTGTTAAAACAAAAATCAATTCGATGTTGGCCAAAAATGGTAGAACTCTTCAACGAAAGATATCAAACTTATGCAAGAGTGTCAGCCTTGAGGAGACAAATCCAAGAGTGGAAACAAGAATAACATGAACCCTTGGACATGGCCTTAGAAAGATATCATGCACTATTAAACAACTGCCCAGGCCATGGGTTTTTCGAGGAAAGGCTCATGTGTCATATCATAGATGGGCTCCATAATGAAATAAGGGACACCCTAGGGATGTATGCCTGAGGTCAACTATATGAACTCCAAACCCATCAAGTCCAAGAGCTTATTAAGCGGGTAGCAAAGATGAAGGAGAAATCGCTAAGTGGGAGAATGTTGAAAAATCTCAACAGGTCCAAAACCTTAAATCAACAAGGGTCCATGATAATGAAGAGTAGAAATCAACTCACCACAAGGGGATGGAACCATCTTTGCCAGTACTACAGTCATTAGATGAAGCTGAGGCAAAGATCAATATGATGACGGAATGGATGCATAAAAAATGTGAAGAATATGCCAACATTATTGGAGATATAGTCATGAAGAACCAAGAAGTAGGAAAAAATACCCTTAGAAAATCAGAAAGAAGGGTTGAAAAGAATAAGAACTTAACTGTCAATCATATGTATCAATGTAACGTTTGCTTGTACAATCACCCCAATGGCCAATGCCCAATCTTGTCACATTTACATGAGCATTGGGGAAGAATGTTACATCTAGAGTTCATGCATAAATATTATGTTCAATCACAATGGCAATAATCCTAGTCATGGAGGAAGCCATCCCCAAACTGGTTACACCCTTCATACAATTTGAACCTAGGTGTTTATCAAGTTCAACATCATGTTTCTCCAACTGGGTCAACATCCTCTATCTCACCACACTATTATTATTCTCCTCAATACTATCAACCTGTATCCTCTCCAATAGGACCACCACCTCATGTACATTATACTTATCCTCAATTTCAGCATTCTCATCCTTCACCTCCTTCTACATCGCCACTAAGTGTTCTAGAAGGGTTTGCACCACAACAGCAACCCATAAATAGTACTTGTGTTTCTGCTCACAACATCAGTGGGAACTCTCCTCAACATCAAAGATGCCCCTTCTTTCAACATGATCATAAGAGGGGACAACACAATTCTGAGCCCACTGCATCCTCGAACTTAGCTCAAGTTCAACACTATGGTGCATCCTCCTCCACAAACCTAATGCCTTGTGTTACTTCCTCAGGGCCACAAACCAATACTCCAACAACCATATGGCCAAATGAATATAGCCACTGATGGAGATAGATTGATCCTTGCATACCATCTTATGGTCAAGGGTGCCATAGTGGGTCAACCACTGATCAATTAACTACACCTTATAACCTGCCCCAATATGCCAACTTTAATCCAATGTGTGAATCCCAATGGGGTAAGTATGACCAAGTCCAAATATTTCCAACATGTAAGGACCCCAACCTTTCATTTATTAATTCTAGCCATGCTCAACCATTTTGTTATCAGGGGTATCCCCCATTCTAATAGCAGAATTAATAAATGTTTTCCTCTTCTTTAATTTTACAATTTTTTGTTTTCCAGTTTTTCATCTTTTAGTTTATTCTTTTCTCTTTTTTTCTTTTTATGAGTAATCTCATCTATGAATAAAACACTCATGTGGCTCATTGGTTGAGGTGTTGTTCTATGCTATCATGTCTCGGGTGACTAATTATTTGGACAGTGAGCCCACAACATTCACTCCCCCATTCTATTAATAAGGGGTTCCACTCTAGGTACAATGATATCCATAATCATTAAAAATTAAAGTAATTTTGTGCTCATTATGCCCAGAGTGAAGAATGATGGACCAAGAAGAAATGACCAGGGTGTGACATCAAGGGGACTTGTGGATTCTCTTTGGTGGCATTTGTAAGAGTTATCATGCAGCTTGGTTGTACTAAGATCCTTGTAGATCTAACAAAAAATGGAAGTAAGAGTAATCAAATGACACGCAGCTAGAAAAAATAATAATCCTATTATAAGGGGTCCCATTGGAAATACATGCACCCATGCCCAAAGGTAGGTGGCTTCTCTGAATTAAGCAATACTTCATCAAAAAAAAAAACAAACATGTGTGTTGCAAAGCAAAAATCACTCCTCCCTTGGATGAAACACCAAGTGATCATACACCTGGCTATCATGGTGCTCTTATGTTTATCCATCATGGGAAGAAGCAATGCGATGTCATTGATCGAAGGAATGGACTTGGTCCTGATTTTGGAGTGACAGGCCAATGACACATTAATCATGCCTTACACTCAAGATTCATTATGCCCTGAGTTAGTTACCTCATGACCCAATCTCTGCAATCCCTTCTACAATTTGCCTCATCTCACTATTCATGTATTTTTGACTTATGTCTTGCATAGCATAGAATTCATACCTCATCATGGTGGTATTTAGCATATGTGTGTTTTGTTGTATCAGTGTAGATTTCAATTAACCCTTCTAATGCCTATGGACATTGTATGGTGTGGTTACATAAGGGCATTATAGGTTGGAACCTACTTTGGGGAGGACCCACTTGCATAACCCTTTTAATTTTCACTTGTAAGACATCTCCCACACATCATCTTATATCCTTTAAGTATTACCAATGTTCTTCTTTCCCTTATCATCCTTCTAGTTCAAACAATCCGATGAGCTAACACATGTCCCTTTCCCTCCTACTCTTCATGATTTTCATTGTCATATTTTACACCATTATAGTCTTTGTGCCTTTAGGACTACTTTGTATTACCCTGGACCCCTTTACATTGACCTACAAGTCCTCATTTTATACCTTGGAGTTTCACAAAATTTGTAGATTTTTCAAGTATCTTATTTTTGATAGGACCCAATATTGGGTCCCCGATATCGAGTCTGAGATGATATCAGGTCCCGATATCGAGTCTGACGCGATATTGGATCCCCGCTAGCAGGTACATAATATTGTGTCCTTAAACTCTATATATATGGACCCCCTACAAATGTCAACATCATTTGCAACTGTTCACATGGGGGGAGTTTTTCAAATTTTCTTCTACGACTTGCGATTGCGCATCTCTTATTTCGATAATCATAACTCGCTTGCTAGTGCTCTAATTTTCATTCCATTTGAAACTACTTGAACTCGAAGTATTCAACTTAGTCGTGGGGGAGGGGTACAGGCCAAATTGCATATAAATTTTTTGAAATTCATCATCGCCGAAGGACACTATCAAGGGTAATTAGTTATAAGAATAATAAACATGTGCCCAAAGTAATTTCATCTCCTTATCTATACTAGGAAATTAATCTTTGAATCCACCTAAGAAAAGTGGACCAAATATTAAAATCTTTTGGGAACATTTCCATAAAAATTCCTAACTTTAAAATCACACAAAATCAGAACAAATTCATCAAGGCAAGAAGTAAGGTATAACTTAACTTTGGTAAGAAACCTTACTAATGATTGGCCCCATGTGATTGCAGATGGCCCTAAAGTATGGACAACAAGAAGGTCCCTCTCAAGGTGCATCTAAGCGACCTAGGAGAGGTAGAGGAAAGGTGCTTACCGAACAACATACAGAGTAAGAGGTACAATCTTTTAGTATCCATCAAGAGACTCCTGCCACTATAAAATTAAGATAGGTAGAAGGTGGAGCTGCTGCAGTGCCTGAATAGGGAAAACACCTCACGTTGCCTCCAGACTGTGTTCAGGTCATCCATTAAATATCCACATATACTGTAGTGATCATGGAATTGAACTTCAGACCTTTCACGAAATTCGCTCCTGAGGCCATTAGGGACCAGCTCAAAGGATCCTTGTTATGGCCTATTGTCACTGAGAGCGGTGCCTGGTACTTAGGAGAAACGTATCAATTTTGGAACAATAAAGAAGAAGGCACCATAGTTGACATTTTTGGTGTGTCTATTGATATTTATTGTCAAATCCATTCTAGAAGTGTTAAACCTTTCGAACACAGGGCCAAAGGTTGCTCGTTTGTCTACTCACTCTGATGCTAATGAGCAAAGGGTTTGGTTAGATAGGGCATATGGTAAGGAAGATAAGATATATGGAGAATTGACGTTGGAAGAGAGAATCTACTTTAAAATTGGAACTTATCATATCTTTCCCACAAAAGGATTAAATAGAATTTCAACATATGTGGCAAGAGGAAGTGCGATATTGATGGGAAAGATTAATGCTAACCTGCCTCATCTATATCTCATGAAGATCTTAAGGTGGTGTGAAGAACACAAGATAGGGAAGTTTGCGTTGCCCTTTCCTTGTCTCATTAGGAAGCTATGCAAGCATTCTGGTATTCGAGGATACACCAATAACGTCCTCAAAAGAACCCAAAATGCTTCGTACACCAAATTGCTGAAGCCACCAACTATAAGGAAAAGTGCTGGTGAGATGTTGGAGCTAGAACAAGAGCAAGAATAGACGGTGGGATCCACTGCAACTCGACTTGTAGGGCCTAGCCAACTTCCAAGCATAGGACCCAGTCAACAACAAGAAGCAAGGCCTAGCACAAGCTAGCGAGATCAACCACCACCACCACCATAGGATTACTGACCATTTATGAACCATCTCAGGGCCATTGCTAAGACGGTCAGTTGGGGAAGTCGTGATGATGCAAATCTCTTTTGCATCATCAATGATAGCATACAGCCCAGTCTCTCTATAGACTGCGCACAGGGTGAGGTGTTCATTTAGACAGGAGGAGGAGAGACTTATTGGTCACAACAAATTTTAGGGAACACTGCATCCTTTCATGTGTAATTGCAGACTGGTGAAGGGGCCATAGTGGTGGTCATGTAGCACTAGGATGCAGCGAGAGCCATAGAGGTGATCATAGATCACATCAATAAATATTTTAACATTCCTATTATGCCACTAATAAATTTCACAGGAGCATGAGATGCTCAAACTTTGGCTGATCCCTCAATGACTCCTGTGGAGCATGAGGATGTGCTTGATCAATTACTGCAAACAAGATATGTGATGACATTCTTGTTTGACATCCCACAGGATGTTATAGTAGCATAATCAGACCTCATCTCCACCAAAGGGAAGCTGGTCATGATAGAGATAAGGGTCAACCATGTAGAAGTGGAATTAGCATGACTGCAAGAAAGGCTAACCTTGTAAGCCACATAGCAGGATCCCTCTCAATTCATTCTTGCAGACTAGCTAGACACCTTTATGATAGAGCAACTTAACAAATTATTGGCGGATAATAAGAGAGTGGTGGAGGAAAAAGAGAAGGTTAATTGGGATGCCTTCAAGGCACAAGCATAAACCTACATGCATGCTAAGGCACTTAAGGCCTTATAAGAAGAAAATAAACATATTGTTTTTGACAATCTTTAGTTGACCTCTATGGAGAAACAAAAGAACGTTCTCAAAGAAAATTTTCAGCGGCTACGAGAATAGTTGATTAGGGTTAACCAACACATGCACCGTTTGGCCAGAGAAAATCGAACCCTCTCAATGGAGGTGGTACATGCCATCTATTAGAAGACGACCATAGAAATAAGTGCATGACAAAACAAGGATAAAAAATTAAAGGAGCATTTCTAAGACCAGGTGGGAACATACAAGTAAGTTATCGAAAAAGAGATTCTTATGGCCAAGGCTCACATTGACACTTTCAGTGCTCAACACACTGATTGGCGGGCCATATTGGATACATATGCATTTTCCCACTAGGTTGAACTTAAAAGCTAGGACCTATACATTCAGGATCTCACAGAGTACATGGAGTTGACAAATATGTGGCATGCCAATCTAGCCATGTTGATAGTAGGGCACCTGAGGATAGAGCTCGAGAGACAAGTAGCTACCACTTACGCTAAGTATGAAGCAAAATTTGCAGAACACAAGAAAACATTGTAGAACCTGTAAGTCACAAATTTTGAATTGGAGGTGGTTAAAATAAGCTACCAAGGATAAAAAAATATCGCAATGGACTTGTCTTGATGGCTTACATATTTTTAGGAGTACAAGGATAAAGCTAGAGCCTACGAGGAGGAACAATGATTGTTTGTAGCCTAGTACACCAAGGAAAATAAGATTTTCCTGCAACTACCATGCCCATGGGAGGTGATGATCCCATAAAGAATTGGAGCATCAACATGGATGGCACAAGATCCTTGAATGGAAGAGGAGAAGCTCCAGGAACTACTTTAATGTCATCAAATCTCAAAACTTGGAGCACAAGACAAGGGGAAGAAACCCATGGAGGAGCCACCAACACCTGGAACCACATGAGCCAAATAAAGTTTACAACTTTGCAAATTTACAATTCTGTAATGCTATAATTTTGTAATTATGTATTGTCCCAATTTTTTCCTATTGAGTTCTCCATTGTGGCATGAATAAATCATTGGTCAGCCAATAATCCCATATCTATCCACTATGTAATAAATGGAGCTTGTTCTCATTTTTGACTCAAGGAAGAGTTGTTATTTAGTTATGGGGGTATGATGAATCATAATTCATTAGGCTGCAATATCGAACCCCCGATATCGAAGCCTCGATATCAGGTACACAATATCGTAGCTAGGTCATGATATTGGATATGCAATATCATAACTCCTGTGCAAACCTATAAAAACACATGTAGGCGCACGCGAAAAGAGTGAGTATTTTTTAGCAGTTTTTGGATAGTTTTAGGAATCAGTTTAGTTAGAGTCTTTTTGTTATTTTTTCCTCTCACCCTTTCTCCCAGTGCATGGCTGTAGTGTGATGATTGTAATTGTATGGCATTCTTTATTTGCATGTGACACACTTGGACACACACATGATAAAAAATAAAGATTGAGATTACTTCATCATTGCAGCATCCACTTAGTTTAATTATTTAATTATTATTTTTGTAGTTAATATCTCTTCACCCTAAACTCCTTAAACACATAATGAATATGACTTGATCACAAGAATCTACGTGTGACTGCTTGGTATCCTAGTAGCGTACTCGAACCATGTGCTTGGTAATCCTAGTGGTAGTCATGCATGAGGCCTAAGATGTGTACGGATGATTAAGGAACAGATGCTTATCACACTTGGGCTAGCTTAGATTCTCTCTCCCTATCTCCTATTAGTTTAACTCTCTCTCCCCTTTCCTCCTAGCTTAATTAAAGATTACTTTCTATTGTCTCTAGGAGCAGCATTAGTTTAGGAACACATCATACACCTCACACTCGACTAAGTCATACATGACAAAGCAATTACTAGTCCAGGTGGGAAGACAATGAACTACAATCAATGAGTAACTATCTGGATACCAAAACTAGCTCGTCTGCGAATTTCGATCAGATTGTGTGTGAAATTCTCGTATTCGTATGGTTGAGTGTAGGGGTACCCCACCACACATCACATACTAATGATGTTGTAAACAAGAATTTGGAAAAATAACAAAGTGAAAAATAAAAATGGTATAAAAACAAAGAAAGTGAAAAATAAAAAAGTGTAAAAACAACAAAGTGTAAAACAAAACATTATAAAACAAAAAGGTAGAAAAACTAAGGAGTTACTTATATAAGTTAGCATAGATGCCCATCTCCCCCATGACTAAGTTTAAAGGACGAGATCTGAAAGATTGAGTGAGGTCGTCCATCCGATGAGGTGTTGCATGCACTAGCTTGTGTGGGCTCATGCAAAGGTTTCAAGTTTTGCATGTTGGCCAATTACATAATGTTTTTAGGTTTGTAAATCAACATGGCCCCAAAATGAAAGGTTTCATAAATGATATAAGGCCCTTCCCACAATGTCTAAAACTTAGTTCATTGAGGTACATGTGTGGGGTTTCAGTAGAGGACCTTGTCTCTAGGTTGAAATTTCACTTTTCTTATCCTAAGGTCATGGTGTTGTTTATTGAATGCTTTGTGCATTCCATTTCAAGATAGGGCCACCAATTGATTCTCATCTAGTACATTAAGATCAATTAATCTCTCTCTCTCTCTCTCTCTCTCTCTCTCTTTGTGTTAGACTTAGGTGAAGTTCGAGATCACAGGCTGTTAAAAGTGTATGGAGCTTGGATTGAATTTGAAGAGTTGGTAATTTTTCATACATCAAATCATAGGGAGAGTAGCCTATAGGGAGTTTCCATGTTAAGTAGTATGCCTAGAGGGCATCGCTAAGTTTTGTGCTCAATTCTCTTTTATATTTGCTAATTGTTCTTATTAAGATTTAAGTGATCTCCCTATTGGTAATCTCTACTTGACCACTGGCTTGGTGGTGGTAGGGTATTGTTAATTTATGTTTAACCCCCAGGCATTGCATGAGCTTGTGAAAAGTAGCACATTTAAAATGAGTATCGTTGTCTAAAATTATTGCATGTAGCACTTCAAACCTAAGAAGTAGTGAAAGATGTATAATTAGTGATGGTTATTACTTTTGCCCATTTTGTACACTAGCCAACAATGACTATTATGTGCACCCCTCCATTTGACATGGATGTGATGGAACCCATGAACTCTATGCCCCAACTATCAAAAGATTTCAGTGGTTGGATCCACTATTGAGGTTCCTTTATTTGAGTGGTCATCCCATCATTTCATTGATAGAATTCACAAGAGTGGATGATTTAATGGACATCCTTGAAGAGTTTTTGCCAATAGTACCTTGCCATTAGAATTTTAATGGCTATGTGTCTCCCTACATTGTGGACCCTGCAAGTATCCTCATGAGCGTATTAGAGAACGCATAGTTGGTCAACATTAGGAACACACCAATGAACCAGGCTATTGGCGCACACCTTGTAAAGTTGTCCATTAATATCCATGAAGCATTTGGATTGATGAAGAAATTTTTGTTTCTTCTGGTGGTCTAACTCTTGTGGCATCTCTTAAGTGAGAAGATAAGTGAGGATTCCATTGTACCATTTTGGTTCAATAGGTACTTGTTCATTTATTACACTAGCAAAGAGGAGTTCATTAAGAAATTGATCATAGAGTGGGATTTCATCCTCTTTATTATCACATTCTTAGTTCCCTTTCGATCTACCATTCTAAGATCAAACTCTTGCAAGATCACTAGCCACCATATGACATTAGGGCTCACCATTGGTTTATTCATCAGGAAGCGAATGGCACTGTGGTTAGTGTGCACAAACACCTTGTATCCAAGCCCATATTTCTTGAACTTCTTCAAAGCATACACCATAGCCATTAGCTCTTTCTTCATTGTGGTATTTGATCTATGCACCCACAATGCTTCGGCTTGCACAATGGATGTAATATGGATGTTTTTGATCATCCAACTGCATGATCATGACTCCCAAGGCATAGTTTGATATGTCTATGATAATGTAAAATGTATGGAATCAATCAGGTGCTCATAGAATTAAAGTATCTACAAGCTTCTCCTTAAGTTGTTGTAATGCCTTTTTGCATTCCTTGGTCCGTATGAATGAAGCATCTTTCTTTGTGAGCTCAACCAATGATTTCATGATCTTAGAGAAATTCTTTATGAATCTCCGATACTAGCCAATGTGTCCAAGGAATGAATAGACATCATTAATGGACTCTGGTTGATGGGTTATTCCTTGGATGACTCAAATTTTTTTAGGGTCCACCTCAATCCTTACTTAAGAAAATTTATGTCCCAACACAATGCCCTCCTAGACCATAAGATGGCTCTTTTGCCAATTAAGTGGAAGATTAGTCTCCACACACCTTTTAATAACTTTCTCAAGGTGGTCTAGGGCTTGCTCAAATGTAGCACCATAGGTGAAGAAGTTATCCTCGAAGACTTCCACCTTGCTACTAATCTATTGCTGAAAAATGTTTAGTAGCAAGTGTTGGAAAGTTGTAAGGGCATTGGATAGAACAAAGGGAATCTTACGATATGCAAAACTCCTCCAAGAACATGTGAATGTTGTTTTGGCTTGATCCTTAGGTACGATCTAAATTTTCTTATAGCCAATATAACCATCTAAAAATCTATAATAGCAATGCCTAGAAATAGTGTGCAACGCTTGGTCCACAAATGGCAATGGAAAATGATCTTTGAATGTTACCATGTTCAACAACCTGAAATAAATATAGACCCACCACTTTCCATATTTCTTTGGTAAAATTACAAGTGGGCTAATCCACTCAATATCTGCAATTGGATAGATAAACCCTACCTTGAGGAGTTTAATTTCTTCTTTGATGATCTGATTTAATTTTGGATTTAGTTGTCACTGTGATCACCTCTTTAGATTCATAGCTAGATTAGTATAGATGTGATGCTAGCATATCCTAGGATCAATTCCTATGAGCTCAAGATATGAACAAGCAAAGGTTGTTTTTCATTTATTGACCACCTTCAACAACATCCTTTTCTGCTCAAGAGAAATATTGACATTGATTATCATTAGCTTGCCATTATTTACAAATGCATATTCCATACTGCTAGGTAGAGTTTTCAACTCTAAGGGCTCCTATTTAAAATCATTAGGAATTTCCAACTCTCCCCAATTGATATCATTAGGTTCATCATCGAAGAGTTGGCGATGAACTTGCTCTAGTTCATCCATGCCTTCAACATAGGCACAAGTTAGGCTCTTAGTAGGTTTAATGGAGAGTGTGTTGCTTTTAGAATTAGTTGTCAGGCACTAGGTGCCCTTCTATTTTTTGTCTACTTCATACATGCACTTTTTGAGTTTAGATTCATTTGCATACTATTTTCATGCTTTGGTTGATATTCCTTTGATAGACTAGAGTTTCTGCATACAGTTGCTCCTAGTATTGCTATACACGATGCATGAAACTCTCTTCCTCTTGATCTTTTTGAATGCATTTTTCTTTAAAATATCTAAGGAAAGATCTTTGATGCTCATTTATGCATCAATAGTTCTCAACTAAGCCTTTCCCATAATGATTGGAAAGTTTCCTTTGTAATTTTCAACTTTGATCACTAGGAAATTGACAAGATACAACCACCCATAGATAGTGGTCACAATGTCCTCCACTAATCCCAAGGGAATAGTGATGGACTAATTTGCTAATTTTAAACAAATATTGCTATTCCTGAGAGGAGGTAGGTTCTAGGCATTGTACATTTCATGGAAAATCATATTAACTCCAAAACCTTAATTGAGAAGAGCCTTGCATGGCTCATTTTCTGCAATTTGCAAGTGGATGAGATGACTTCTAGGATCAACTCTTTTCTTGGGAGGTTTCTAGACTTGATCTGATCAGATACATTGTGGGTTAACATCATTGTGTGGATCTTGGGAGGTGTTTGGTTTAAAGGACTCTCAAAAGGAATGGATGTTGAGGATGAAGGAGACATAGGACTAGTAGCCACATAAGTTGGTGAGGGCTTTGTAGGGCTATTGATTTGGAATAATGACCTTTCATAAAATTTGGATTCTAAACCACTTGATTGAGGAGTTGGTTATAAGTTAAAAGCCCTTATAGTGTTACATTGCTATGGCTACATGGGAATTTCACCCTACATGGATACAATTAGTGGTAATTGGGTTGAGGGTGGAGGAACATGTGTTGAAGGATGAGGAGGTGATAAGGATATGGGGATTCCCCTCTAGGAGATGTAGAATGAATCTTGTAATACTCTAGAGGCTAGTAGTAATGTTGGAAAGATGTGTGACTAGAAGAGTCACGCAGAGACATGGGTTGCTGAACATAGTATCCATATTGATTTGGCTGCCTGTAAGGATATTATTGCTTGGGTGATGGCATTCCCCATGACTTTGGATGCTACCATTATTGATATTGCTCATATGATTATGGTGTAACTTTACCTAGATAATAAGCTTATTGTTGTTAGTGTAACTTTCATGGGTTTTCTTGAGGATGAGGCAACCTTCTAGATGTTTGCCTTTGTGCTAGTCTAGGATTTAGAGCATACACCCCATATTCCTATACATGTAACACAATAGGGAAACATCCCTTAGGATGTTCATATTGGTAGATGTCACACCCACCATCATCATTTACTTTTGACTCCACAACCTCTTCTACTATCGCAGATTTGCTCTTACCCCATTGGTAGGCATGTTTAGCTTATTTTCTTTTCCTATGGTCACGATCACTACCTTGACGATTAATAAGTTTTCCACATTTTGACAACCTTAGCCAAAATTTAAAACACATATTTTTGAATTGACAAGGTTTTTTGCTACACCACTTTATCAAGTCGTGCCTCCCCTTCATTATCATGAAATCAAACCTCCCTTTTTCCAATGGAAGGGCCTCGGTTATACTACTCACCATTTTTCCATTTTCTCAACTCACCTTCTTGTTTTGCAACTTGCTCAATCAACCTTTGAATTTGATGGATTCTTAGTTTTAATAGTCTTCCTTGGGCATAGAACCCAAAATTTCTCCTTATTTTTGATTGGATCGCATCTATGATATGGAGAAGCTACTCCCATTGAGAATAACCATGGCTGAGGCATTTGCACAAAAGGGAATAATACCTATCCATGGCTACATCCAAGGATTCATGTGTTCCTTGTCACCAACCTTGGATTTTCTTTCTCAAATTGCACACTTTGGAGTACGTCTAACATTTGTCATTGAACAACACAAACATTGTACTCCATATGTGAATTGATTTTGGCTTCAAGGAGCAATAGCAACTTTTTGCTTCTTTTATGAGTGTCTTAGGGAATAGTAAGTTCATGCTAGTCATTTTTTATGTTTTACAAGGCATAGGCATCATGAAAGGCTTGAAGATGGATATGTGGATTTGAGTTTTATCTCATCTCAATTCTAGGGATATTGTTCAGATCTAACCTCTTGAGTTTGCTATCTTTCACATGCTTGGCTGGAATTCCAATGTATGCAATAACCACTATCTAACTACCTAAGGCTATCATGCATAACATCAATAAAACTACCTACCATCATAGTTTCTTTAGGTTGGTGTCCACTGATAAGGTCCACCTTATTTCTTGGAAGTGTACAATGCACCTCAAAAATTCTAGAGATTTAGGAGTTACCTCATTTTACCACATGGTTACACAAAGACTTTCAACCTCTTCCTCCAATAGGTATCTCCCTAGCATTTTCAACAAACATCATAAAACATCCTCATTGCCAAATACCAATCATTACGAAATGACTACATCATGCATGCCTCTTGGGTTTTCACTAAAATTTTTCTTACAACTTACTAATTCCTCAAAAACCTTACCTAGACCTAGCTACCTTCTCCCATGTATTTTGATAATTATAGATCAAGCATTGCTCTGTTCCACCTTGTTTTCATACTTTGGCCTTATGCCTATGAATGGATCCATTGTGTTCGGGGCATTAACTTTATGAATTTTCAATCCACAATTGCTTCCTTCATGTGCACTTAACCTCTACTTTCCAATCCCATAGCATCTTTGCAACTTCACTCACTTCTACACTCTTGGTGAACATGTCATCCCACTCTAAATCATTATGTACAATAATCACACTCCATTAGGATCCTTGAATTCTCCTAAGCACTGACACTGTCATGTGACATGGATTGTTCTTCCCATCATGTGACCACATGCTTGCATGTATGGAAAATCTCTATTAGACCATGTATCCTAGTCTTTTTCTAGCTCATTCACCATCAAAATGTCATTCTCATAGAGCATCCTTCATGCTTATGGATTTTATGGACTAGGCTAATGCATGCTCTATAGGCTAGCTGTTGAGTCCATATCCCATTTTCTTAGTCATTTCACAGACTTCACAACAATCCATACGACCACAAAAGATCTCCTTCCTATCACTCAAGATATTACCTTCATGATAGATGATGATCCCCTTTTGCATGGGTTACATGTCATTGCTTAGTGGGTGATCATTTATTGATGAATTTGACAACACCATAATTAGATTTTATTTAAATAGGTTATTTGTATGATATACTCATGCTTTGCTCATACCATTCTCACTACCATTACATTGACCTTTAGAGAATGGATCTACGGTTCCCCATCCTACATTGAGACCTTCTACCCTATCAACATGAGCAAATAAATCATCTAATGAGGGCTGGAAAACATTGTAAACATACATGCCTTGAAGCCTTGGCCAACCTTCTTTGCCAAGGGATGACATACTTTCTTCTTGCTATTCACTATTCCATTACTTAGTCTTACTTCTAGTGTCATCCACAGCTAGAATAGCACTACTATTAGGATGGTTAATAAAATTGGTTGCATCATGGAGGCTAACATTGTGCACATTATCAAATTATCTTAAATGGAGAGAAAATTACCAAGAGCATACCGATGAACCAAGAAATTGTGTAAGGTTTCTTTATCAAAGGACCTTAAACCACATTGCACAAAAGAGTTATTGAGTTACAAGTCTCATTGAGCCTTAGTAGTCCACAACTAAGGTGGTTTTTAAGTATGTTTTCTACCAACTCTTAGATTGGTTGATGGGTGGTCACCTATAAGTCCTTTGGAGCCTAAAAAATGACACTTCTCTAACTTCCTAGGGTTTCTTCTAGGTGTTATCGACTACTCCCTATAGTAAGCCCTAACAAATAAAATATCAATATGTGAGCATGAGGGGATTCCTAGAAGTGATCACTTGTAAGAAAGGCATACAAGATGTTGATATCCCTTCTAAGGATAGGGAGCATTTGTTCCAATGCGTAGATGGTCTCTTGCACACTATCACTTTTAAGCACTGACCTAACTATAACCCAAGGTTCCTTTAAGTGATACACTCACAACTATCCAAGTGCAAACTATAACATGGAAGTAGGTTCTAAATATATAATGTCTTCAAGTTTGACCTTCCTCCAATGTTCAGCCTCCTCCAATCACCATTCTGAAGACACCAATCCCATCTTTACTATCACTCCCTCTTAAATCCTCTTGGTCCCTCACACAACTTTGACCTCAATTGCTCTGGTTGCATCTATTCTGACCACAAGCCCTACAATGGTGCCCAATTCACTTTTGTTAGCACAACCCACAATCCCCTAACATCCAAAACCTAATTATCATTACTGATGATCATGATGCTACCCACCACAACAATCCTTCATTAGTCACCACTACCACTAACACGTCTACCCATAGTATCATGCAACTATCTTCTTTAACCTAGTTGCTACCCTACTACTACCATTACCTTTGCCCACCCATGACCCTACCAACACTGATCCTAAAACCATGAAGTTTTGGATCTTTGATAGTATGATGGAGCCTTTCAACTTCTACCAATCCAACCTTTCTATGAATGCCTTCCTGACTCGTGTTCCTTAAGGATGAACCAGGCATGACCTTATGCTGGATGACTTGCTACCTTATGAGAGATATTGTGACTTGTAACTGATCAATATCTAGGATGGACCTACCCTCAACCCATCTACCTTTTCGTATATCATCAATCTCTCAACACATACTCCATACTCAAATAACACCAACTACCAACTGATCAACTATGAAAATACACCCATGGCTCTACACATAAACTATGAAGATACACCCATGTCTCTACATACTATTTGTTGCCAACCATAATGAATATAGTCATATCCATGACTACATTATGCATTTCTATTTTCTGTTGATCCCAATGTTCATTTCTTTCTTAAATCTTTTTCCTTACATAACATTAGCAATATTAAAATGATGGCCATGTCATTTTGTTGATGTTTTATAATGCTACTCTAATTGCTTAAATTTAATTTATAATTAACAAAATCACAAATTATATTGTTAGTCTTTTAATGATTTAGAAGTTCTCATTTGATTTTGATGATATGTCTTCAAATTTTTTGGTGGCCATGAAATGTATAGCTTAATTTATGTAAGGTTCTTATGAGTTCAATTATGATTCTTACTGTAATATAAAGCACTTATTGATGAATCATCAATTGGATAGGTTATCTAATAAAAAGTCAACTTTTAGGTAGGCTCCAATAACAAGGCCCTGATATTGGGTACCCAACATTGGGTATTTGACATTGGAGCCAAGACGTGATGTTAGACATTTGATGTCATGAGGTATATACTAGACTATAAATATAGCACTTCGGCACATGGTTTGGGCATATGTTTTGCATTAGTTTTTTCATAGTTTTGTCAATAGAGTAGCTGAGTTCTTGCAGTTTTATTCTGTAATCTTAGAGAACAGTCAGTGAGTGCCCATAGAGTGGATCTGAGTCAGTTGTACAAAGTCTTATTTGATTGGAAATGTACCTGGACATATTCCATGAGTGGCAATAAGATTGAGATTGATTCTTATTCATTGCAGCACTTTGACTTAGATTAGATTTACTTTCCATGTAATTTACTTTTCATGTACTTAGTTAATATTTACATTTTTATGAATGTTAATTAATTAGACACATAAGTACAATTGCTTCAAGCATGCATATGACTCTTGGTAATCCTAGAAATACTTAATGTTTGGTAACCCAGTAGTGTTATATGTGTTTAGGATGTGCATGGGAAGTGTGGTCAGACACTTATGTTAGGGTAGTTAATTATTAATTTGTAATTAGATTAGTTAAATTAATTATAAATTGAGTTTCAACCTATTTTTAATTGTAGAATAATAAAATATAAAATAATAAAAATCATACGCCTCACTCTAGACTAAACTATACATGATAGAGCTACCACTAGTCCAAGTGGGAACATAGTGAACTGCGATCAAGGCATAGTGATCTAGATGCCACAACTAGTCCCATACATGGAATTTGAATGGATCATGTATGAACGCTTGTGATTCGTATGGTTTGGTGTAGGGGTACCTCACTACTCATCATTGGCATTGTTGCTGAGGATGATGCTATTTATCTAGATTAGTTACATTATACATGATTATTGTAAAGATATTAACAATTTATTTCTTAGAAAACATTAATTTTTTAAATCATACACATTATCAGAAAAAACCATGTCTTCTTCACATAGGACCAATAATGCATCATATGAAGAAAGCACTCATAGGAGAAATGATAGGATCTACACTAAAGAAAATTGGAGTTAACAACCTCAAACAAGTGTTTCCTATGCTCATTTAGACCCGTACTACACCCAAAGACTACATTCAACTGGTATAAACAATCCTAGAGGAGATGGAGTATGCCCTAGATTAAGGAGGGCTTCAAGGCATAGGACCTCCTCTAAACATAAACAAGATAAATCAAGGGACCATGGAAAGAACTATAGAAGCCATGGTGATTCTTTTAGCTTCTTATCTTCCTCTTCCTCTTCAATGTCTAGTTCTAACAAAGACGAATGTAGGTATAGAGATAGAGCTCCACTATGGGGTCAAGATAAAAATAGAGATCGAACCCAAGGGCAAAATCAAAGATATCATAATGAGCATAGGCATGATCATCATAATCAAATCAATAGAAATAGAAATTTTCATCACAATATGTTTGATGATGATGAACCCTCGTTGGCCACTAAGAGCCTAATGGAAATTAAGGAGGTAGTTAAGATATCTCACAGGCATCGCAAGGATAGTTGCTTTCCTAGGCTTGATATAAATAATATCCCTAAATTCATGGGTGGCTATGATTTTGATCCACAACATCATCTACAAGCCTTCCATGATGCATGTGCTTTATACAACATTGAAAGTGGATGGCAAAAGCTTAAGATCTTTCCTAAGATACTAATCGATGAAGCATAAAGTTGGTATAGATCATTAGAACCAAGTTTCATTCACTAGTGGTCCACAATGCTAAAACTTTTCAATGAAAAATACCAAACCTATGCAAGGGTGTCCAACTTGAGGAGACAAATCCAAGAGTGAAAGAAAGAAAATCATGAACCCTTGGAAGTGGCCTTGCATAGATACTATTTTCTACTACATAGATGCCCAGGCCATTGTTTCTATGAGAAAAGGTAAATTTTACACATCATACATGGGCTTCATAATGAAGCAATGGAGACCCTTGGTATGTATCCTCCAGGTCAATTATACAAGCTACAAAGCCATCAAATTAAAGAGTTAATCAAGCATGTGGAAAAAGAAGAAGGAGAGCTATGTAGACAAGAAAATGTAGAGGAAAATAGCTGGGATCCAACTCTACAAAAGAAAATCATTCATATCTATGATAAGAAAAAAGAGGCAGCTCTTGATGAGGTGATTTTACAAAGGACCTTGCCAATACAAAATTCTATCATTGAGATTAAAGAAAAGTTGGATAAGATGTATAAATTGATGAATGAGAGTTAAAACTTGCAACGAAACCATAGAGGAGAGAGTGACACAAAGAAAATAAAGTGCTCACAACATAAGAAGGAAAAAGAATTAAGAAACAACTAGGAACACTTATTGGCAAAAAGGAAAAATGGTTGAAGAAAGTGAGGCTATAGACTCAACCAGAGATGAAGATAATGGATGTGACATTTGCATATATGATCATCTGAAGGGGCATTGCCTGATCTTGTTGCATCTACATAAGAGTTGGGTAGGAGCATTAAATCCAATGTTTCTACAGAAATACATGCCTAGAAGATTTTCTCTTCCATGCAATAAATTTAGAAAACTCTAAAACCAATCATACTATCCTAGGGGGACTTATTACCAGCCTCAACACTAGCATCAACCATAGTGGGAACAACCATAGTTGTGGGGAAGGCCATCACCAAACTAGCCCTATCCTTCCTACCAACTGAACCCACACAGATATTATGTTCAACATCCTATTTCACCAACTATTTTTACTTCCTCTACTTCAAATCACTACTACCATTTTCCTGAATATCACTATCCTACAAAATCTTATATGAGATCACCACCTCACACCTCTCACCCTACATCATATCCTTGATATTCTCATACTCACCTCCACCATATGTCACCTCCAACAACACAAGAAGGTTCAACATTGTAACATCAATGAGAGAATTCCACTTTTGCTGTGAACATATACATAAATGATAATGCTAGTAGATCTCAACCAAAGTGTTGGAAATGTCCCTTTTGGAACAAAGGTCGTAAGCCAAAGCAAAACACTTCTGGACCTACTACATCACCTAAACCAACACAAGGCCAATCTGATGTAACAACCTTCCTCACAAAAATGGTGTATCCTAATCATACGCAAAATCCAAAAACCATCACCACTCTAACATAAGACATAAATGAAAAACATATCATTGTGGAGAGATATAAGAATCCATGCATCACCAATAATGATAAAGGATGCAGTTGTGGGCTAGAAGTTCAAAATATTAACAAAACCTCTGTAGCAATCCACCATAAAGTTCAAGAGTAAGTGTGTGAGTAACAACCAACCTATGCAATAGCCACTAAACTAGAAGACACCTAGTGGCTTGAAAATGAGAATATAAACTTGTTTCAAAGATGCATGGAAGTAATTATCAATTCTAGAATTTGTTTGATTCTTCATATGTTTTTCATTTCTTAATATTTTTATTTTTTTATATTTTTCTCTTTTCTTAAATCATTCTCTTTATGTTTTGTGAATGTATTTTATATTTTTATTAATAAAATTACTAAGTCATGATGCAGAAGTCAATGTTATGTATTGGGTTTTAATGTTATGCTATTAAGATGATTGGGTAAGTAATTGTGTAAAGTAGTGAGACCACCTCTTCCATCCCTCCATTTCTCTGATTAAAAGGTCTTTTTCATGGAAACAATTTGATTCTTCTTTTATGAAACTAAGATTAATCAATGATCATTGTACCTTAAAGAAAGAGGGAATGACCAAGTGGGAATGGAAAAGGGTGTGACCTCAAGGGGACTTGTTGGGTTCTCTTCTATGCAGTTTATGAATCCTCTTGGAATGTATCATCACTCCTTCATTAACCAATAAGAAGAAAGCTTTATCTTTGCATGGTGTGATTCCCATTTGAGAAGAAAAAAAACAACAAAAAATTAAAAAAATAATGAAAAATAAAAACAAAAAAACAATAATGGAAATTCAAAGCACACCCCTTAGACACAATAATGGGCTACAAGCATTGGTTATGGGGCGAGAAAGACATGTTACCCATGCTTGAAGGAACCCCTCTAACTAAGGCCTTGCCTTTCTTCTTCTCTTTTCTTCTCTTCTCTTTTTGAAGTGATGATTGTTCTTTGATGTAGTTGTGGACTCATGGTGGTTGGTAGGATGAAACACATCAATGTGAGGTCACTGTTTATCGTATGGACTTGGTTTGAACTTGGACAAATAGGTATGTTCATTTTAATCACACTTGTCACAAAAACCTATTGTGGACATGGTTAAGTACCTTACATCCCAATCTCTACAACCCCTTTGCATTCCATTATTCACCTCACTACTATATGTGATTATGAGCCTTTTTGTTTCATGTAGTATAGTGTAGCATCCTAAATAGAATAGTTGTGTGTTTTTTGGAACAAAGGCATGGTCTACATTTAACTTCTTGAGTACCCACGGACATCTACAGAAGTGGTTATGCAAGAACATTATGGCAAGAGCCTGCTTTTGGAAGGACCCACTTGCATAACTCTTGTTGATCATGGCTTTGAACTAACCTTCACATCTTCCAAAACATCAATGATGGTTTCTTTGAATTTATGTATGATTTTTGGACTAATTATCATCTATTTCATTAATTTTTCCTACTTTTCTATTTCCATTTCCATTAATATTTCTCAGCCATCTTTTGAATTAGACCTTTGGTTTCAATTATTCAAAAACCTATGTGCTTCCAAAGTTACGCTTATTAATCATGGGGGCTAGGTATGCCTAGTTTAAACTTTTTGAAATTTTTCCAACATCCTATTTTCAAACATCATGGTAACTAATAGTAATTGATCAAAATAATGTAAATATCTTGATGATTTTTGTTACCTCATAACCTTGGGTATAGTATGTTGTAATCACCTTATGCTTAAAATAAAACTAAGGGATCTGAAAAGGATTGATTATTAAGGAAAAATTTTCCAAAACTAATGTTGTTCCTTTGGTGACCATAGGTGATACTAAAAGAAATGCCTAAGGAAGAAGGTTTCTTTCTAGGCATGAAAACAAAGCCAAGAGAGGAACAATGAAGGATATGTTCATGGACAAATCATACCACATACAAGATAGCTGCTCAAGGATCACACGTTTGCTAGATCCATGGGATGATGAGAAGAAATTTTAGTCCATCCTTCAAGAATTTTTTGCATAACCAAAGAAGCATCAACATAATAATCAATGTTAGAAGTCTGCCATTGCTAGCGGCAATAAGAAGGATCATCTTCAATGGATTCTTGAAGACCTCTGCAAATTTTCTAATCTCCAAAGTCTATTTAGTCTTTTTACCACTCTATCATTTTGTATACATTCACTAAAATAAAATTTTGTAATGCAACACTTAGAGTCAATTAGTAGTTAGTGTCAGTTAATAATTCCATACCTTTCCAATTTTGTAAGAAAGATTGGTCCTATTCTATTAACTCAAGGACGAGCTTTTATTTAGTTGTGGGGGTATGATAAATCATCATTTAGCTGGGTTATCTGATAAAAATTTAACTTTTTGGTAGGATCCAATAATAGGGCTTTGATAACAAGGCCTTGATGTCAGGTACCCAACATCAAGTATCTAACGTTGGAGCCAGGACGTGATGTTGAAGATCCGATGTTGCAGGGTATACACTAGCCTATAAATATAACACTTGGGTGCATAGTTTGGACATAGGTTTTGGATTAGTTTTTTCATAGTTTTGTTAATAGAGTAGCTAAGTTCTTGTAGTTTTATTCTGTAATATTAGAGAACAGTTAATGAGTGCCCACAGAGTGGATTTGAGTCAGTTGTACAAAGTTTTATTTGACTAGAAATGTACCTAGACATATTCTATGAGAGGTAATAAGATCGAGATTGATTCTTATTCATTGTAGCATTTTGACTTAGATTAGATTTACTTTCCATGTAATTTATTTTTCATGTACTCAATATTTACATTTTCATGCATGTTAATTAATTAGGCACATAAGTACGATTGCTTCAAGCATGCATATGACTCTTGGTAATCCTAGCAATGCTTAACGTTTGGTAACCTAGCATCATTATATGTGTTTAGGATGTGCATGAGAACTAAAATTCGACTGAATCATGTGTGAATGCTTGTGATTCATATCGTTGGACGTAGGGATACCTTGCCACTCATCATTTATCAAAAGAGGAAAGATCCTAAGATATATTAACATTAAGACTGACATGTCTCACTGAAATCTCAGAAGCACCAACTAAAGAACAAAATACCTCAAGGAAAATAACACAATCTAAAAAGGTAAAACCACAAGGCCTAGTGTTATGCACATCCTTTCTCTAAGAGAAATAGCAAGATCAAATGATCTGCATCAAGGGTAATCAAACTCAAAGTACAAGAGGGCATCAAAATTAAGATCGCATTAGGAACTAGTTAAGTAAGAAGCACACAATGTCATAAGATGCTTCAACAAAATCCAATCTTGAAATAAACTAAAGAGTTACATGGAATCATGTCCAAGATATGAAAGCCAAGCAAAAGATGAGTGATAACCAAAACAAAAGAAATGCATATAAGAGACTTGGAAGATAACTAAAAAAAAAAGAGACACATATATACAAATAGAGAAACATAAGTGTAATGTATATGAGTCTACTGTCCATGGTCTTTGTCCACATAGATTGAGGCTTATCATGAGCACATGTTTAATGGTCCTCCATCCAAAGGTGATGGGCAAAGTTATGATCTAGAAATATCACATCCATATTTCATGTATGAATGGAAGAAGTGGAGGTGTAAGGATCTCACATCTTACACAAACAAATATAGCCATGTCAACACATGTTATCTAGGAGGAAACTAAAGTGGATACTAAATTTAATTTATTCCAAATGAACCACTAAAGACCAAGGATAGAATGCTTCTTGAACAATATTTCACATATTATAAATAGAACTTCCACCAACCACATCGATGACTATCTAATGCTTGTCCAACCACCAAGAAAATTATAATGGAGGAAAGCCTAATGAACTATAAAACCTATATTAATTATCTATAAAATATCCTATAAATAACTAATAGATATGCTATAGAAACCCAAGGATTTGGAATTAAACTTTATCTACAAATTCAAAAAAAAAGCCATAAATTTTTTAAAAAATCCAACTTTAAGCATAAATATAGTAAAGCAATACAATGCAAAAAACTTTTAGATTACTCATGTACATAAGTAAATAAAATTTAAATAGTGAAAATATAAATATTCATAAATTTCACTAATTACATCATATAATAGGATACAAAATAAAAATTCCAATGACACTTATTTTGCCTTCATCGGGACATCTAAAATTAAAGTTATTCAAGTTTAAAGTTTATAAATTAATTACCAAAATTAAACATAATAATTAAATAAAATATTGATGTATTAAACTTTCCTAAACATATAGCATACATTGAAATGAAAAATTTTCCTTACAATGTCATGTTCCAAATGGCACAAACGACAATTTCATATTTAACATACTCATTATTTAGTTACAAAATTAGGTACATGGCTCAAGCAGCCCCAAAAATATACAAGGATTCTATTTTACAAAGTACAAAATATACAAAAATTATTTTCCAAGTTCAAAAGGTTCATGTTATATAGAATTGATCCACCATTCATCCCATGTCCCTCTTTCGGTGTTTCCATGACTACTTGAGATGCTCTACATCAAAATGTAGGAGTGAGAACCCCTTAAGTAACAAATGTTATTATATTTCCCTCTTCATGGAGCATAAAAGTTATAAGCCAAGAGTCTTAAGATATGTGCTCAATAAAGGTTTTTAATACAATATTCAAAAATGTTACAAGAGTTGAAAATTCCACAAATTTTCTTGAAGTCTAAATAAAATCCAAGTATCTAAACCAAATACATATTTTAATGATTTAATCCTTAGTGTTCAAAGATCTCACAAATTTGTCTAGAAAAATCCAAAGAATGTATATTTTAACTAGGCATCTCTAAAGGCTAGGTCTTGGTTATCCTCACTACCAAAGAGGCTCACTGATAGCTCTTTGAATAACCTCACTACTATTATTAGATTAGCCTTGTGATCCTAAATAAATAACTTATGGCTAGGCCTTGGCAGTATCATCACTACTAACATCCTCAATGGTTGAGGTACATGTATCATCAAAAGGATAGGTCTTGACAATGCTTCATCGCATACCACTAGATTCAACTACTTAGTACCATGGTCATGGGTAAATCTATACCTTAACATAAACCTACAAATCAAAATCCAAGGTAGGAAATCCATCCAATAATTCTTATTCCCATGGGGTGGATCCCACTAAGAAACACTTTGCTACTACATGAAGACTGGGGCATCTAAAAAATTCACTGTAGCAACCAAAAACGTCAGTGGCTGGAACACTAAGGTCAATGGGCATATAGCCTAACCCCAAAGCCATATGAGGGCCTATTAGAGATAGAGATGGGGCACCTTGAATGGTCTAGCTGATTGAACATGGACTTATCGGATGCAACTGGGGTGTAGCATGGTTAGCTGTAGTGCTAATGCGAAATGGTGCTAAGGGTGTAGATGATGCCTATGGTGTTTGCGGTGTCAGTGGGGTCAAGCATAGCTACAAGTAATAGATGGGGCAAGTGTAGTCAAGAGTTTTGATGAGGAAAACAATTTCAACATGTGGGTACCATTGCCCAAACATAGTTTAAGCACGTCTATGCAATAAAAATGATAAAAAGTGCAAAGAAAAGGTAGAAAATGCAAAGAAATGGAGAAAATGAAGTAGAATACCCAAAATGGGGTTGAGCGTAGTTAAAACCAAAAGGAATTAACAGGTATGTGGTGTATAGTGGGTGCAGGTGGATAGCATAGTCACAGTCTCTGGGATGTCCAACCATGAAGATTGGTGTTTTGCTAAGGTGTCCATATCTACTAGGTTTGTTGCTATAGTTTACTGTTGGATTTGGTGTTCTGCTGGTGGTCTACCACTTCGGCTATTCACTAGTTTCCCACTATGCCTTCGATTTTCTCCCAAGCACTCCTTAGATTTTCCAACCCTAAAAACTTTAAGGACATAGGTATTTATAGGTTTAGGACTAGTAGAACATATAGGATGGCTTCCACATGCTAAAGGGAATATTTGGGACTACGCTCAGCGTAGTCATTATTCATGTGGTGTATCGATGAGACTAGTGGTATCATGCTTTACTGTGCTCTGGTGGACTATGCGAAACTGTGAGACTATGATTATGCTACCAACCACATGTGTGTGCCAAGAAGACTGCAAGGTACCTAAGAAATGACAATGATAGAGTATGCTTTGTAGTACTATGCTTTCATGTGGGGTTAATCATAGTTACAATTTTGGGGCAAAAGGGTATACAAAAAGAAAATATTTTATCGACCATGCTTGCTAAAGGTGAGTTGACTACATTTTGGAGCAAATTTGAGCATTGTTGCTACGCTATGGAGGCTATTGGACATTGTTCTGGCTAACTATGCTCTCTACGAGAGGCTTTCTATGCTCTGGGTTAAGGAAGAGAATAGTCTCAATGCTAGTGAAATCTATGAGAAAATGGTTTTTTGTAGACTACGCTCTCCATAGGAGGCTAACTATGCTACCAACTGGGGGTGAGCATGGTCTCGGGACTTGTCAAAACTTGTAAAAGCTTACTTCTTGTTGACTATGCTCTCTGCAAGAGGCTAACTACTTTAACATCTGGGAGAGAGTGTAGTGTCAACACTTACCCAAAATTTGCAAGACAAAATTTGCAAAATCGCCTTTCTTGCTAACTACACTCTCCATAAGAGGTTGTCTACACTCCTATCTAAGGGAGAGTGTAGTCTAAACATTTAGAAAAAATTTGCAACCCTGGCCTTCTACTAACTATGCTCTCCATGAGAGGCTAACTATGCTCCCATCTCAGGGAGAGTGTAGTCTCAACACTTAGCTAAAATTTGTAGTCGAGATGCCATAGTCCATATTTGGTGGCATTTCAAATCCCACTACTAATTGAGAAAATTAGTTTCACAAATATTATTATTTTATTTTAAAAAATCCAAAAGCTTTTCCAAAGGGCCAAAAATCAATAAAATTTCAAATTCTAGCAAATTCCTTGCAACATCATGTTTATATCATAAGCCAATTCTTCAAAATATTTGAAAATTCACATAGCCAAAATTCCTCAAAATTGTTATCAAAATCATGCTTATTCCATGAGTAAATATGAAATATTCATTGAATATTTCTAGCAAGTTGGTAAGGTTTCCATAATTTCAAAATTCACCCAAAGGATAGAATATGATTAGGAGAAGACTAAAATATTGATTTTCATACAAAAAAAAAGCTTAAAATGACAAAAATTTAGTAGAACCTTAGCATAATAATTAAAATTATGGAAAAGGAGTGAAAACTCAAAAAGGAGAAAGAAACGCACAAAATCTATAGCAAAATAGGGAAATCATATGAAAAGGAAATTAAAATAATCCTTCTTACCCACAAAGATGTCCAAAATTAGCCTTTTTACTTTGCTTTGAACTATTATGTCCAAAAATCCTTTGCGAACTGCAACCAAACATAATGAAGGCCACAATCTATTTATAAGTGAAAGATTCACATGTAGCACAATACCTAAGCTTGGTATATATTTAGAAATAGAAGAAATAGGCTTCAAATGGAAGTAAACTAGTGGAAAGTACTTTAAAAAGGAAGAAACAAAACAAAAATGATTTTTGTTTCAGAAAATAGAAAGCCCAATTCAAAGGGAACAAGACAACAAAAAGGAGAAGATGTGGTGAATATAAGAAAGATGCATAATATATATAGGTTATGTTATATAAATAACATATTTTCCTACATTTCAAACCATTCTTCTCATATGCATGTGCTTTTATTGCCTTACTTTTTAAAATTTTTTTATTTTTAATTAGTTTTTTCTATAAGCATTTTCATAAGTTAATTTCCTCATTTTCTCTTCCTACTAATACTCTAAATGTTTAACACTTATAACATGCACACTGGAACTCCAAATCATATTCCATTTGAACCCATGGAATCCTCATTAAGTGCCCTACTAAATTGTATGTTGAAATCTCATCCAAACATGACTTATCATAGTTGCCCAGTTCAAATGCTAAAACTTTTACAATATTGCACCAAACTAGAAAATGTGATATCTTGAGATTTGTAACTCAAATTCTAGTGAATCAAGGATCAAAATCTATGTTTTTGAACATCTTAGACACATTTGTAAGGTTAGATTCTAGGTATGACATCATCCTAAGGTACTTTCTTAACAAATCTGATTTATACAATATTTAATTATAATTCAAAATGAACTCCAAATCCTGGTTTAATGACAAAAAGTAACAAGGGATATGGTCTTGGTAGGGCTAGGATCCAAATTTTCTCTATGAATAGAGTATTATATAACCACATGTGCATAATAAAATAAGAAAGATGGATAATTAAATGTTCATAATAAAGATTGAATATACATAACTGAATGTGCATAGGGAACAAAATGGGCATAGCTAAATACTTGTAAAGGCATGATAACTAATAGAAAGAAAAACATCCTAGGATAATTGGATTTCAAATTTTAATCATAACATATATAGTAGATCCATAATTGAGCTCCAATAGAAGTAAAACAAAGATACAAAACTTTAACAAAATATCATAGCAACTAAATTGCATTAACTTATGTAAGAACCTAACAACAACAATAGCAACAATAATAACTATAATATTAGTAGCAATAATGATACATCACTATGATGTTACTAAGAATACTAGAGCTATTCTATTGAAATGCATTTGACAATATCAAAGAATTAATCACATGCATTAAACTAAATAGCTAAACCTTTTCAAATTACTAGGTTATGGCATGAACACAATCATATTTATTGATCGATATACAATATAGTGAAGTTTTCAAGCACAAAGAAATGACTTCACATAAGTAATATCATAACAGGCTTGCCAAAAAAGAAATCCATGGTAGATATAAAGAAGTAAAATCGTTATGATCCACTATAATATAAAGTAATAAACTAAAAGGATCATAGAATGGAAACCTCAGAAGATAAAACTTAAAATCATAATAAATAGGGAGAATATAATCATTATAATACTTGGAAGAATGCTCAAATACTATTTATAACAACATTACCTTGATGTTAGCTAGCATCCCAAGGAATTCTCTTAGATCAAATGGATTTTAGATGGAATACTTAGGGGCTACACCTCCAAGCAAATAATGCATCTACTTTGTCATCAAGAAAGGAACATGCAATGTAATTGAGTCCTTATAAGTTATGTATATGCCTCTAGGATAACATATATGAATTCAGAGAAGGATAAGTAATTAAGTAAGAAAACAATCCTATAGACATCATTGGTGAGAAATAATAATGTATCTATAGGGGATGCATCATTCCAAGGTTTAACACGGAGGCACACTCAAACTATCTAATCCAAATTATCCTACATTTTTGCAATCATCGCAGAATCAAGTCCCATGTAGTTCTATCAATGAAGAAATAATGAAAGGAACAAAGATGGGAAAACAAGATGGAGCCCTATTTTTCCTTATAATTACTATGTTAGAGTGACTTTCCAAATAGTTAAAGTAATACTAATGAACAACTCAAAATATTCCATGGTCCCCAAACCAGGAAAGATCAAGGAAAACCATTGACCTTGAGATCTTTATGATACATTGACAATTCTTATGTGAAAATGTTATGCAATGATATGATAATTCAACTTGTATGCATTAGTTTGCTTATCAAAAAATTAAAATTCAAAGTTATAATTTAAACATGGGATATTTTTTTTAATTTGTAAAGGAAAATATTAAATCTCCTATTCTAAAGTACACTAGAATTTATAGTTATATAAGAAATAGAAATAATGATGCTGGAATATAAAAACATTTGACTAAAATTAAACTACAAGACATATAACAATGCCTTGAGTATTACTAGAACTAGCTATGACTTGAGCCACCTCTTCATAAAAGAAATAAGAGAGAGGTTGGCATAGAAAAGGAGGGGCAAGAAGTAAGGGGTTGTTGGAATTGAAACGTTTTATAATAATATTTTTTCCTATGATACAAAGTCAAATTAGAAATTTATAGGAGGGATATTAGACTTCAAAAATGAATATTAATATTAAGAAATTCAAAGTACAATATCTCAATGAAGAAAAAGTCTAATAAAGAAACACCAAATGGTTTTGGGGATGCCTTTTTAGGTTTTTATCTTTACAACCAATCATGCAAAAATTCCCTTCTTGAGTAAGAAAAGGATTAGGCATTATCCTCATTTAAAAGTATCTTCATGGGTTTTCACTTCTTACTGAAGGGTTTCTTGTAAAATGAAGTAGAAATATAAGCTAAAACATTTCTATCCTTAAAAAATAAACAATCAAGGAGAAACTTTAGAAATTAAGAAAAGCTTAAATTCAAGACATGCAAAAATTTCAAATCTAGAGGAAGAAGAAACATTATGGCACAAGAGAGTAGGACACACCTCCTTCTCCAACTTTGAAAAAATGAGAAAACTAAAGAAGGACTTTGGTTTTAAAATCAAAGAAATTCATAAATAAAAATGTGAAGTATGCATTCAAGATAAACAAATCAAGTTTCTTCCCACAACTCTAATGCAAAGAAGGTAAAAGCCTCTTGAACTTCCTCATCTTTATTTGGTTGATCTTATTCCTACAATTTCAATCAAAGAAGTAGACTACTTTATGGTGATTGTTGATGACTATACCATATATACTTGGATCTACAACTTAGAAACCAAATATAATCATCATCATTATAGTCTTGTCCCAACCAAATCAGGTTAGGTACATGAGTTCTTTTTCATCATTTGCCTCTATAAAGAGCTAGATCTTTATTTATATGCAATTTGACCCTTGCCAATTTTTCACAATAGCTAGGCCATGTGGCTACTAGGCACCACCTCTGGAAAATGGCCTATGATGTGGAAATTTGAAAAATAACTCATGGATAAAATTTAAAATGGTTTAATAACTTGCTATCAACTTGATGCTAACCCTCCTTATTTTGTATCTGGTTCTAGGATCAACATTTAAAAAATTCACAAATTTGTACAACCTAATGCAAAACATCATGAATCATGCCATCAAAGCCGTAAGATCAAGTAGAGAAGGAGAATTTATTAACAAAAATTTTTCATCAAACTAATTATGCCTATAACATTTAGTCCAATGGTGTAACAAAAGGAAAAATTAAAACTCTTCGAAATATGATGAGATGTCTCCACAAAATGCATACCTCCTAAATTCATATTAGAGTATGACCATAATGATGTTCACATATATTATAATTAGAGTATGGTTTCCATTCTATGATCCTTTTAGTTTATTACTTTATGATGATTTTATGATGATGTACTTCACAAGTTCTAGGTTATGGTTTCAATTCCTAGTCCTAATTTAAAATTTTTTAATTTTAATTAACAGCACATTTACTAATAAACATGACATCTCGCAACCCATGCATTATATTTTAATGAAATTGGTACCATTGGAATTATCTTAGAGAATGTCATGTGTTGGACTCATGATATCTATGGTTCACTAACTTTATAAATCATTAAATCAATAAAAGTAATCATTAGTTAATAATTATGATAAATTCAAATTTTTCTTGGTAATGATATCAGGTATTTAATATCGAAGCTACAATATTGGATCCTCGATATTGGGGCACAAGATACAATGTTGCACATTTGATATCACAAATGTGTGTGGGCCCTATAAATAAAACACTTAGGTATGTTGTCCACATATAATTTCATTTCACACTTAGCAAAATTTCACCAGTTTATTTTCTTAATTTTAGCACTTAGCACTTAGGAGTGTATGCCCATAGTGTGATGTTTAGTAATTGAACAAAGTATTTATTTGCGTGGAATGTACTTGGACATCTTTCATGTATGGAAATAAATATCAATATTAGTTTGCATCATTGCAACATCACTTAGTTTCTTTACTTTTTACACTTAAAATAATTTTTTGACTTTGGCTTAGCTTCATGTTTACTATTTTCTTGAGCTAATGATTTACTTTCTGTACACGTTATCATTACTATTGTAAGAGAAATGGATATGAATGATTCTAAGAATTAAGTATAATCGTTTGGTAACCCAGTAGTATTATTACTTGGTTTGCCTAGTCGCATAATACTTTGTAATTCTAGTAACAATTACATGAGTCTAAGACATTTCTAGAGAATCAGGAATGGATGTCCATTGCATAGGCTAGATTAGGTTTGTTCACTATTACTTAGATTTAGGAAACAATTCCACTTACTTTATGCTTTATAGAGGAAATATGGTGTACTCAACATTAATTATCATATGCCTCACCATGATTTAAACCATACACATCAATTTTCCTAACTCATGTGGGAAGACAACAATCATGAACTCTAGCATAATTACATTATCATATCCATGGAATTCGAATGGGCTATGCATGAACACTCATAACTCATATGGTTGGATGTTGGACTACTTGACTACTCATCATTGATGTTGTCACCAAGAACTCATCAATGTTATGCTGAATAATTGATTTCTCAAATTTTGTTGTGTCTAAAACACAAAGTCAAACCTTATAACTATAAGTAAAGAATACTTAATAGATAACATATAAAACTATAATATGGCTTCACAAAAAGATAACCATTACCTGCCAAGGAGACAAGAAGAATTAGTGAAAAATTATGGATGAAGAAGAATGGGGAATGACAATGCAAACAAGAATCACTTATGCCCACATTGATCCTTACCATTCAAACTTTACTTTCATCTTCCATTAGGACAATCATTTAAGATGGAGAGACCTACAAGGAAACATAGTCCTACCTCTAGAACATGTAATAATTAACATGCTCCAAACTACCTTAAGGGGAATGCATTTGGGCTAGATCTAGGAAGGGTATCATGTGACTCAACACATGACAAGATCCTATGAACCAACAAAGGAGTAGATGAGGAGAGATTCTACCATGGAGATCAAACATATACACATCAATGGAAAGTAGGCCAACACATTTTTTGTCATAGAAGAACTTGATGTTGACACATTCATCTCAGAGAAACTCCACCAACACCATGAGGAGCCTTAAAAAATGCCTATCATTAGACTTAAGGAACTTGTCAAAGCCTAACTTCATTCTACTCTAGCAGAGAAACATAAGGGGGAGGCTACTGACTTAAGATATACCTAGGACTCTAGGTCAAGGGCTTCTACCAAATCTTACAAAGAGACATACAAGAGTCATGAAAGGAAAAGAAGCCAACATCATTCTCCTACTACTTTATCTGCCTCATCACGATCATCAGAGGACTCTAACAGGAGATGAAATAAGTATTGAGACTTTGATATGGAAGGAAGGAGGACTTATGATCATCATGATAGATATTCAAGATGCTCTAATATAGAAGATAAAGAAAATGAAATAAGGAGAAGAAGGGATAGAAGAGAGGGAGATACAAGCATAGAAATAGTCACTACTATAAAAAAACCTATGAACTCAACCATGAGGATGAACCCCTTATGGTAACCTAAAGTATGATAAACATCCAGGAAGCTATCTACATACCAACCATGCATGTAAGGGATAGCCAAATCAAATATCTAGATATGAGCAATATGCCAAGATTTGAAGGTGGCTATAGTGCTGATCCATAGCATCACCTTCAAGCTTTCCATAATGCATGTGCCCTCCAAAACATAGAGAGTGTTTTGTAAAAATTAAAGTTGTTCCCTAAAACACTTGTGAAGGAAAGATAGTACAGGTCATTGGAAATTGAATCCATCATATGCTAGAGTATCATGCTCGAAATCTTTAACAACAAATACCAAACATATTAACAAGTGTTAAACTTATGAAAAAAAATCTAGGGATGGAAGCAAGGTACTCATGAGACCCTTGCTAGGGTAATGGGAAGATATTATTTACTCTTACATAGATTCCCAAGCCATAGATTTTCATTAAATGAATAACTTAGGCACATTGTAGATGGGCTACGAAGAAAAACAAGAAAGACCATTAGGCTTACACCCAAGGAAAGTTATCAGAAGTGATCATCCATCACATTTAAAGACTAATTGATCAAGTGGCAAAAGAGGAAGGAGAACTCATAAAGAGAAATTCTAGTAAAGAGTATAATAGAGATCTATCCATCAAGAAGAGAGATGCACCAGTCTATGAAACACAAGAGGAGGAAACCTTGGACCAAGTCATTTAGCAAAAGACTCTACCTATTCAAAAATTAGTTAGTGATATAGCAGCCAAGCTAGAGAGATTTTAGGGTTCAGTGGATGAAAAATTTGCTACATCCTTAAAGATCATGGAGGAAAAGACTAAACAAGAACTAAATAGGGGCAAAGAAAAGAAGAAGGAAAGAGATTATGAATAACACAGTTCCAAGAAAAAAGGAAAGTTGCTGCCATTGAAGGATATACTAACTCTAGTTCAAAGGAAAAGGAAGGATGCAAGGTGTGCTATTATGAACATCCTAAGGGATGCTCCCCTATTGTAGCCCACTTGTAAGAATCTGGGGTATATGCACTCAATCCAAGATTTGTCAAAAAGAAGGGATTCATAAGGCTTCCTTACCCTCAAGGTCATATCAAGAAACCCTTCCAGCCAACCCATTATCCAAGTGGAGCCTATCCTCAAGTGTAAGAGCAATATTAGCAATAGTGGTAGCAACTGCAGACATGGGCACTGCCACTACCAGGGAAATACTATTCATATCAACAACCTAATTCTGATGTACACTATGTCCAATGTTTGATCTTACTAGCCAATGTAGCTATTTAGACTTCATAATATTATCCACTCAAATACCATAGATTCATGCTTCCAAAAATAGATCTAAACTCACACATGCATTTGCAAATAACTAATTCTTCAAACCAACATCCAACTAATCCTCTACCACCAGTGCCACCATCTACTATGTAAGGGAAATTTCTATTACAATCATAGCAAAGAAAATTTGTAAGGGAAATAAATATACAGATAGATAATCCTACCAGCAACACTAAGGACCAAATGAAGAAATGTCCTTTCTTTAGGACAAGTCTAAAGAAAGCTAGTATAATTAAAGCTTCATCAAGACCAACTTCCCCTAGCACAAATTTTTTTACTATCAACAAGCTTTCATGATCATCGAATCCAAACATGCAAACTATCATGCTCATTAAAATTATTACAAATTGGATAAAGGCAAGGCCACTCCCTAGAAGGAGAATTGATCCAAGAATTCCTTTGATTTATCTAAGAGTATTTGGAAATTTACCATGCAAAGCTCTATTAGACTTAGGTTCTAGAATACATCTAATCACATATGAATCCTATTAAGCATGGAACCTACCATCATTGAAGAAGTGTAACATTAGGTTAGAGCTTAAAAATTAGTTTGTTGTGTTTCATTTAGGACATATAGATGATGTAGTAACCATTTTCAATGGATGATCTTATCCAGTATACTTTCTGGTGATTGATGTGAAAGATGTTAATAATGAATTTTCAATTATCATGAGGAAAGAATGGATTAACACAATTGATACTAAGCTAAGTATGAGGGATCTATCTGTTAGATCTTTAATGATGATAATCATGAATCCATACATACACAGTGAATTCCATACCTTACAGCTAAAAGTAAAAGGTGCAATCATGGATCAACATTCCAAAATGTTAACATAGCCATCACACCAATCCACAATAAGTGTGAAGAACAAGTGTGCACACAAGAGAGTGCAAGAGCTACAAAATTAAAAGACACCCTGTGTCCACTAACCAAGAACCAAAAATTATTTAAAAATGCATGAAATAATGTAATTCACTTATTATCTCCCATTCCAAGAATATGACTCCAACTAAGGAGCCAACAAAAAAATTAACTCATAATCATACACCAAAAGAGAAAGAAAAGAGGGACTTAGATGATAAAAACTTAAATATTATCAAGATTACATGGGATAATAATTGAAAAGTTAAATCAATAAATATGGTAAGTAAACCACCTAGAGTATATGATACAAGAGATCCAGGGAGCATTTTTTGAACACTCATCCATGAGTTCAGTCGTGGGGGAGATTCCTTACTTTGATTTTTGAATTAATAAGTGCTTTTCCATTTTTTTTACAATTCTTTTCACTCTTTCACATTCTATGATACAATACTTTCCACTCTTTTATACTTTTCATTTCTTAAATTTTTGACATTGTTTGATATATCTTTCAATTCTTTTAACATTTTTAATTCTTTATACTTTTCAAAATTCTTACTATCTTTTTCATTTCATTCATACTTTACTCTCAAACCCTTTGTGAATAATTTCAATTACTAAGAAACATTACAAATAAAGGCAAGATGTAGTCCAATAAAGTGTAGATTTCTCTATGTTATCAAGTCATAAGAAACTAATTATTTGAATAATGAGCCCAGAGCATCCATCCATTCATTCCATTAATAAGAGGTTATTACCATGCCCATAATGATATTTTTTCCATCATACAACTAAGAATAAACCTGTGATCATTACGCCTAGACTAAAAAGTGAAGAACCAAGTAGGAATGAAAAGGGTGTGACATCAATGAAATTTGTGGATTCTTTTGCATTACTATTGTGAATTATATCATGTTGCTAAAGTTGTATTATATCCTTGTCAATCTAACAAAAAATAGAAGTAAGAGTAAAATAAGTGCTACCTTAAAAAGTTGATATAGATAAAAATAAAAGAGCACAAAATAAATTTCTAAGGGTCCTAGTAGAAATACATGTTACCCATGTCTGAAGGTAGGTGGCTTCTTAGAAATCTAAAAATAAAAATAAAGTGCTATGAATAAAACTCCTCCCTTCGACAATACACCAGGTGAAAATACTTCTTGCAACATTGATAGTCTTACAATTATAATTCCAAGAGAAGAAATGATATGATGTCACTAGAATGTGGTCTAAACTTGGTTTGAATGTTGAAGAGAAAAGCTAGTGATTACTTTAACCACTAATAAAACATAAGAATTCATCATGCTTATGGTAAGAAACCTCACGTCACAATTTCTACAATCCCTTCTAAGTCCATCTCATCTCACTATTTGGATAGTCATAACTTATGGTTTTGTCCAACATCAAGTTATTTTCCCAATATGATGGTACTAACATGTGTGTTTTGCTAAACATGTGTTACATTCAACTCCTTAAGTGCCTACGGATACTTCTAAGCATGATTATACAAGGGCATTAAGAGCTAGTGCTTGCTTCGGGGAGAATCCACTTGTATAACTATTGTATCATATAATTGCCAAGTGATTCCACATCATCTTGAACTTTCCAAACATCAATAAACACTTCCCATTCATTTACACTATCCATTCTAAAAATATCAATTCATTACCCCTCTTAACTAGCTTATGAACTTTCATAGCTCAAGATTCCTTCTCTATGAACTTCCAATGATGAATTTCTTGACAAAACTAAGCATATATTTATCATCTGAATCCTCTGAGAAACCTATAAACCTTCTAAATCTCTAAAATAATTAATATTTTCCATCAAAAACTTTTGAAATATAAATTTTCTTGTGCTCCAATATCGAGTCACCAATATCAGGTCTATAGTGATATCAAATCCCCTATGTCGAGTCCTCAATATTAGGTTGCACAAAATCTATATATATGCAAGAACTTAGAAAATTATTTTTATCATTTTTCATTTTTGCCATGGGAGATTTTTCAAATTTTATTTTTCAATTTGAGCTCTGACCTCCTAGCTTTCCCAAGCCATAACTTAACTACTATTGCTTTGATTTTCATGCTTTTCAAACCTATTTAATCATAGAGTACACAACTTAGCCATGGAGGGATGTTAGTGAGGAAAATTTAGGCCAATTGTTTGAAAAATTATAACTCTTGAATAGGTATTTTAAGGGTAAGTATGAAGAGATATCTAAAATTTTTAAAGAATAATCATGTATATCAGTGCCAAAACACTCAATTAATATTCTTAAGAAACCATAACCATCATCATGCACCATACATAAGAACATATTACTTAACTATTAATGGTTATAAATAGATGAACACCTATGGGGTTACTTTTTACAAAACTTTTCTAACCGTACCATCATAAACTAAGAAGTTAATGAAAATAAGGGCATCGTTAAGGTATGAAAATATTAAAAATAAATGTGAATACCTTAGTAATTTTTAATCCTTAATGATTACAGATGGTCCCAAGAAGAGGAGGAGCACAAGGAGGATCATCACAAGGGGAAAGAAAATGAACAAGAGACTAAGGTAGACATCGAACTAGAGGACAAGAACCAGAACATGAGGAGCAGGAAGCCCAATTATTTAGCATTCATCAAGATACTCATGCTACAAGACAATTGACCTAATGAGAGGTAGAAGAAACAAAAGGGCTAGGACAATGCCTCACATTGTCATAAGATTGCCTCTATTCCATTTAAAAAATATTCATCGAGACCATGGTCATCATGGAAATGAATTTTGGCCTATTTATGAAACTTGTTCCTGAAGCAATAAGGACACAATTCCAAGCATCACTACTATGGCCCATATTATCACAAAATTGTGAATGGTACTTTGTAAAGACTTATCAACTTTGGCACAACAAAGAACAAGGGACTACTATCAACATTAGAGGAATCTCAATGTCATTTTTTATTAAGGCAATTGCAGAAGCTCTAAATATAGCCAATGAAGGAGCAAGGGTAGCACATCTATCTACCAAATTAGCTCCTAAAACCAAAAAAATGTGGTCAAAATGGGCTAATGAAAATGAAGATAATGGATATAATGAGCTAACTCTAGAATAAGGAATTTACTTTAAAATTATCACTTATCACCTATTCCCAGCAAAAGGACTCAATCGACTATTAACTTATGTAGCTAAAGGTAATTTGATTCTGATGGGCAAGTACAATGCCAACCTCACACAACTCTATTTCATGAAAATATATAGGTATCTTGAGAAAAATAAGTCAAGAAAGCTAAAACTTTCATTTCCTTGCCTTATCAGGAAGCTATGCAAGCAAGCCAAAATCCTGGGATATACTAATGATGTATCCAAGAGAGTCCAAAATGCTTCATACCATAAGCTGCTCAAACTAGCATCAAAAAGGAAAGACCATGGTGAGTAGTAAGAGTAAGAATAGGAACAAGAGCAACAACAACAACAAGCAAGGCCCAATGGCCAATAGTAGTAGCAACAACAACAAGTTCTACCATTGTTGTTGCAAGATTACAAACCGTCAATGAGTCATCTATAGTAGATTGAAAAAATAATTAGCTAGGGAATAAGGGACAAATCCAATCTTTATAGAGTTATCAACAGTGCCATCAAACCCATAGTTTCAGCTAATCCAGAAAGTGGACAAATTTCCTTAGAGTTAATAAGAGAGGTACAATGTTTACAATAGATCTTTAAGAATACCACATTATTCTAAGTGATGCTAGAGATAGGAGAAAGAGCCACAGTTGTGGTAATGCAAGACCAAGATGTAGCAAGAGTAGTAGAGGTGATTACCTATCACATCAAGGAATATTTCAACACACCTCTTATACCATTTGTGGATTTAACTAGAGACAAGGATGCTCAGATGTTAGTCGAAACCTTGATGACTCCTACTAATCATAAGGATGTGCTCAATAGACTACTATAGACTAGGCAAGTTTTGACAACATTTTTGGACATCCCTAGTGATGTCATTGTAGTATAGTTTGAGCTCATCGCTACTAAAGGAAAAATGATCATGGTAGAAACCAAGGTAGCCCATGTGGAAGCAAAAAATTCTAAAACTACAAGAAGAGCTCATAGCCTTAAGAGCTAAATGAAAGGATCCTATGAAATTCATTGCACTTGACCATATCAAGCAATTCAAAATAGAGCAAATCAACAGCCTAATCAAGAAAAATAAATAGTTGGTAATTTTGAAGGAGAAAGTAATTTGGAATGCCTCTATAGCTGAAGCACAGGCATATGCACATGTGAAAGTACTTGCCATAGTATAAGAGGAAAACAAACAACTTACTGCTAATAACATAAGGTTGACCATAGTGGAGAAGCATAAAAACATCTTAGAAGAGAGCATCCACTAGTTGAGAGAAAAATTTGTAAGGGTCAACCAAGATATGAGCTACCTCGAAAGAGAAAATAGAATCCTCTTTATGAAGGAGGTATGCACCATTCTACAAAAATCACCCATTGAAATCAGCACATGGAAAAATGAGGCAAAGAAACACTAGAGGCTCAAGGAACACTTCCATGACTAGGTGGCCATGTACAAATAGATAAATGAGAAAGAAGTCCAGATGGAAAAGACTAGAATTAGCAAAAAGTCCTAATTGGCAACTCATACTAGATTGTTATGCCCTTGTTCAGTAAGTGGAAGTAAAAAACAAAGACCTATATATTGAGGACCTAAAAGAGTACATGGAGTTACCTAGCCTTTATTATGCTAACTTAGCCATGTTGATAGTAGGCAAGCCTAGAAATGAGCTAGAATAACATGTAGCAATCACACATGCACTATATGAAAAAGAGTTTGTAGATCATAAATATGTCCTATAGAAACTTCAAGTAGAAAACTCTAAACTAGAAGCAATAAAGGCTAGCTATCACAAGTAGAAAGATGTAGTAGTAAACTTGGCCCAAAGATTATCAGATTATCATGAAGTCCAAGAAAAGGCCAAAGCATTTAAATAAGAGATAAGGTAGTTCATAGCTTCTTATATCAAAGAAAATCAAATGTTTTCACAATTTCCATGCCCATGGGACATGCCAATTTCATCACATATTGGTTCATCAACATGGATAGTTCATGATCCCAAAATGGAAGAAGAAAAAATTTAGGTACTCCTAAATCGATACAAATTCCAAAAGCCTAATGATAAGAGAAAGCAACTAATGGAAAAGCCACCACCACCTAGAACAACAAAAGGCTACATCTAGATTCACCAAATTTTGTTCTTTTTGTAAAGTTGTTATGTCATGAGTCTTATCATTTTTCTAAACACCACTATGACATTAGAGAGTCATATATATAAGAGTCAGTGTCATATCAATCTACCTCCCAAATTTGAAAGAAACTCTATCCTCATTTTGTTTTAACTCAAGGATGAGTTTTCAGTCAATCATGCGAGCATGATAAATCCAAATTTTTCTTGGCAATGATATCAAATATATGATACTAGATATGTGATATTAGATCCCTAATAGTGAGGCACAAGATATGATGTTGTGTATCTAATATCGCAGATGTGTGTGGCCCTATATATACAACACTTAGTTTCACCATCCACATATAATTTCATTTCACACTTAGCAAAATCTATTAGATTTTTTCTTGATTTCAACACTTAGCACTTAGGAGTTTATGCCTACAATGTGATTTTGAGTAATTGAATAGACTCTTTATTCAAGTGGAATTTCCTTGGAGCACATTTCATGCATGGAAATAATAATCGAGATTACTTTGCATCATTGTAGCATCACTTAGTTTCTTCACTTAGAATAATTTTTCTGCTTTAACTTAACTTAATGTTTACTTTTTTATTTAGTTACTAATTTACTTACTATGCACATTATCATTACTATTTTTAACTAAAATAGATATGAATGATTCTGAGCATTAAGTGTAATCATTTGGTAATCCATTAGTATTGTCACTTGGTTTGACTAGTAGCATAATACTTGGTAATCCTAGTAATGATTGCACGAGTCCAAGATGTGTCTCGAGAATCAGGAATAGATTTCCATCACATAGGCTAGATTAGTTTTGTTTACTATTACTTATATTTAGAAACAAGTCCACTTACATTATGTTTACTAGGACTAATATGGGCTACTCAAAAAAAATTATCATATGCCTCATTGTGAGTTAAACCATATGCATCAATTTTACTAACTCATTGGAAAGACAATGATTATGAACACTAGGATAGTTACATTACATTGTCCATGAAATTTGATTGGGCTATGCGTAAACACTCGTAATTCGTATGGTTGATTGTTGGACTACTCCACCACTCATCAAGTTAATTAGTAAATTAATTACTTATTCACTAATATTTACCTTTTTCACTAAAAGTTATGAAAGAAAAAACATTTAACATTTAAAACCTGATGTAAGAAATGTTGTTTAAAATCTAATTTGAAATCCTTTGATTTTTTCTAAAACCTACATTTAAAATTATTATAACACTTAAGGTTTGGCTTTTAAACTAGGTTTTAGACATTAAACCTTAACTAAAATTATTTAGAATTGGGAAATTAGCATTTAAGATGTTAGCTGATGTTTTAGATCACTAATGCATGATCACTTATATTTTATCATCATCCTAGGCTTTTATTTAATTACATAAATATAATTCCAACATTTTTTGGTTTTTTATTTAGTAACTCTTAAGCATGGGATCTGTTATTCTCATAGTGAATATTTATTTGAATTGAAGGAGCTAACACTGAGGGAGTGACAAATTAGTTTTAAAATAATCTTGAGGTGTTTAGCAACTCTTCTCTATCTACAAAAGTAAAGTTCATATACTATTAGCCTTTAATTAACACTGCATGAGAGGGTACGTCAACTTAATGAATGATGAAAAGTAAGGTAATATTTCAACTAATCTTAGTATCATATGAAATGAATAATAAATAATTCTTATAAGCACATTTTTTTGTTATTTTGGATTTGGTTTCAAAAATATTATTATATATAATGAGTAAATAGCTTAGCTTTAGACATTTTGATACAAATAATTTGATGCTAGCTTCCACAAATTTGGTTTAGAATGCTAGCAGAATTTTGGTTTGGATATTTGACCATACATTATTCTTTATTTTGGAGAGTGTGTTGGAACTTGAAATAAGTAAAGCATAGATACACCCTAAGATATATAGTCTAATTATAACTTTATATAACTTAATATTTCTCACCAAAATTGAACTCATGATCTATAGATTCCAAATCAAGCATCTTGTCACTAGGCTAACACCTAATTATTTGTTTAATGTTAATATTTTTGTATAAATTAACCAATTCATATGGTTGTCTAGCTATTTTATATTTTATTTTAAAATCTCTCATGAAGTATTTTAATTTAATTTTCTACTTAATCACATGAACTAAGTCCTAATAATGAGGTATTAGCCTCACAGTAAGATGCTTGATTTGAAAGCTTGAGGTCATGGATTTGATTCTAGTAAGAAATGCTAAGTTATATAAAGTTCTAATTGGAATGTATATCTTGGGATGTACCTATGTTTTAATTATTTCAGGTTTCAACATCCCACACCCCACCTCCCCACCATAGGCAAAGGAATTAAGTTTTTGGTTTGTTTTTACATCCTCGATAATACAAGTATTAGTAAATAATGAAGGTTAGCCTAGTGGTAAGACTTTTGATTTCAAAGCTCAAGGTAATGAGTTCAATTTTGATGGACAATTTTGAGTTACAAAGTTCTAATGGAATTATATATCTTTTGGTTTATCTATATTACAATTATTTTGGAGTTCCAACACCATCCCCTTATAGAGGGGATGTTAAACTCTAAAAAAGTGATTAATAATATTTTTAAAAATTTAGAATACATTAGATCATGGAAGAGATATTCTAAATAAAATTTTTAATAATTTTAAAGATAGTCTACTATGAGCTAATTTTCTTAAGTATATCTTTTAAGATTGTAATATCATTGTAATTTCAATATTTACTAAGCTTACACCATTTCTTTTAAATTTGTTTAAGAATTGAAAAACTAGAAATAGAAATTACTTAAGGAAAAAAAGATAGAAAGAAAAAGTTATTAGAAGACCAACTGTTATCATTCTTAAGTTTTCCTTACATAATTCTATATCTTAAATGGATCAATAAACATCATCCTCATTAATGTGCTTTGCAATCCATTTAGTTGTAAGTGAAATGTCATGGTTATAAGAATTAATAAGGTCAAGTCCTCTATTTATTTTGCTACTAGTGCAAATATGTTAAGCAATTCTAGAAAAAAAAAATTTATGTTCCATAGCACACTAAACAAACTCATGGATAATATGATCAATTTTATCATAAGAACTTTTAGAAGAAGTCCTATAATTCGAATAATAACAATGAGTTTATTGAAGCATCTACTTAATAACTAAATATTTGCTAACAAGTGTGAGCATTTTTTCTTTCCCTTTATCAAACTTATTTTTAATTTTATTAACTAGATAATTTACAAAAAAAAATAATAAGATTGGGCTCAAAACAAAAAGGTATTACCAAAAGTTTTAAGAGAAATTATTTTTCTAAGATTTTCAAAAGCTTGAGAGTAACTCACTCATTAATATTACTATTGTAATAAATAAAAAAGGTTTGCTAATTAATACAAGAATAAAATAACATATAGGAATCTTTTACTTTAGCTAAAAATATATTGATATGTTATAGAAAATTTTTAATCACAAAAATTAATCACCTATGATGACTGGTGAGGTACCCCTATACTCAACCATATGAATATGAGCATAGCAAGCGCGATCCAGTGGAACTCCATAGACTAAGTGCCTAAACACCTCATGGAACACCTAGGGCTAATCATTCATTGTCTTCCCAGACTTACTTGTAGTTTTCATGGTTGTATGGTTAAGAAAGTCTGAGGTATATGATTTTTATGTCTTTTCTATTTTATCTCCTATGCTAAGAGGTGAAGGGTGAAGAGACTAATTGACTAACTTTAACTAACTAACTAAGCCTTAATTAATCTAGCATTAGCATCCATTCCCACTTACCGTTCACACTCTAAACCAATGCAACCTTGGTTACCGAATGCTAGTCGTTGTTGGGATCACCAAGCGTAACGCACATGCTCAAAGCGATCATACTGAGGCACTTAACTAGGAGAGAAGGGTTGAGAAAAATTAATGACTAATAAAGCATTTAAATGATAAATAATAAATAACAGTAAATAAAATCCTAATTATCCTATTCCATGCACTACAAGGTTTATCCAAGAAGTTCATCTTTATTGTCGTACACAAACTTGTGTTTAGGTACAATAGTTGCTCGAATAAAGATCCGTTTACTTTGGAGTTCCTACTATGGGCACATGGAAATTAATCTATTTCTGGAGAGGTAAAACTGCTAGAGTTTCTCTATGGTCTAAGCCTAGGATGAGAAACAATGGAGAGCCGCCTCTTATTTATAGATTTGACGATGCACCGCGATATCGCGGCGGACACGATATCGTGTATGCGATATCACGGCCCATGCAATATAACGTCCTATCATATCCCCATGACTGAATGAAAACTCATCCTCGAGTTCCTTACAAAATATTGGGAAGGTATGGAATTGTTGACTCAAATGAAACTAAAGGGATGACATGTGAACGGATCATCATCACAGGACAAGACAAAATTGGTGTTCATGACAACAAGGGTAAACACCTTTTACATTTGACATTAGGCCTTAGTTGGCAGCTGAGAAAGATAGAGAGAAAGAAGTGTTACTACTGCCAACACCAAGATTACGCCTTTTTTTGTCCATCCATAAGCACGCCATCAATCTTGCTCCTTGCATAGCTACTTCAGCACTTCTCCATTCCAAGTGTTCTCTCTAGATCCACTCCGTTGTTGTATGATTGCCATCTGCACACACAACACAGTCTTTATATTAGCAAGGATAAATGAATCATAATGCAATTAATACCTTACTTCAGTGTAAGTCCATTTTTTGGGTTGTGGTATGGCTGATACGGATCTAGAGATATAAGAGTGTTGACTACCGAAGGTGTAGGGGCTAGGATAAAATCGAAAAAATTGGACCAGGACCCCGATGACTAAGAGTGACCCTCCGGTAGTGATAGAATGGAAAAAGAAAAGGAACAAGAAAGATGGAGAAAAAGAAACAACTATGACATCGATGAAATTGATATCAAGATGCAAATGAACAAAATAAAATGGACTGCACAAAATGTTAAGGAAAAGAAGTTAACTGGTGTACCAAATAGGAATGTTAGTGGGTTCTCCCCAAAGCAGGCTCATGCCCTTAATTCCCTAACAATCCCACATTCAAAGAGTCCATAAGCTCTAGTAATGTCATTTGGAACAAGAGATAAAGTCTTAACCACAAGAATTTACCTAAAAGAAAACAATGTATCAACCAAAATATACACTACTGATACAACATGCAATGAGTGAATAATGGAGAGAACAAGGTGGTGTATATCCCCTTGTGTTTTTCATGATTAATGTGACTTGGTAAATCTCATTCCAACTATGGCCTCGAAAAAACCACATCCAGTGACTTTGCATTACTGCATTAAGCCAATTCATCCTCTTGAAGTAACAAGAATGCATCTCTCAAAGAGCCACAACCATTCCAACGAAACGAAGGAGGAAAGAATGGGAAGCGAAGAGGGCCTTAGTTAGAGGGAACTTGTTTATTTTAGTTCCATAACCAATGCTTATAGCCCAAGAGATTATTTTTTCTAAGGGGTGTGCTTTGAGTTCTCATTTTCCTTTTTTTCTCTTTTTTTTTTCTTTTGTTGTTTTATGTGTTTATGCGTGAGAACCACACCATGCAAAGACTTGTTATTTTTATTTTCTCAGCTTCCCAATAATTTGGTAACTGTTGGCGACCGTTTAGGACGCGACCGCCAACGATTGTCCTCGAACAGGATTTAGGTGCCTGCTGGTCTCTGGCAACACCAAGGACAAGATACCTCCAAATAAACTCAGTAGTTAATGTGAGTATGTGTGTGTGCTGTTGCGGCGTGTGGTTGTGAGAAATGTAACGATTGCATTGTGTAAACTACAAATGACTTACTTTAAAGAGATTCAGCCAACTTCGCCAAGTACTGTGAGTTGTTGAAAATTTCCTATTTTGTTCAATTGCCTAGTCTACATGGTCCTTATAATACCTACTTGTAACAAATAAAATTTTGTTAAAACATTTGAGCACAAATCCGCAATCTACTCTTAATTTGTGTAAGATTCAATGGAAATAGACAAAAAAGAAAAGAAAGCAGATTTGTGTAGACCTCAAATATTTAAACAAGGTAAAATGACATGAGTAAACACTTCGCAATAAAGCTATCTCAAATTCAATATCTACGAATTGTTCAAACTTCCAAGGCTCAAACAAGCAAT